>WOXC01010938.1:1007500-1224424 GCA_011680675.1 Gymnobelideus leadbeateri
ATGGACTTAGCTTCTTTATCTGTAAAATGAGCTGGAGAAGGAAATGGCAAACCACTCCAGTATCTCTGCCAAGAAAACCCCAAATGAAGTCATGAAGGTTGTGAGGTCCTGACTGAAGTGACTGACTTTAAAGACAACAAAGGGCTCACTATGTGTCAGGCTCTGTGCTAAGGGCTGAGAATACATTTCTTACCAGTCCCTGCCCTCAAGGAGCCCAAACTTTATACAAACAACAAGCTATATAGGGGATAAATAGATAATCAACAGAGCAGGGCATTAGAATTAGTATGGAAATGAACAAACCAGCTCAGGAAAGGCAGACGGTTTTCCCAAGGTCACAGGGCAGAAAGTAGCAGAGCTGGGATTTGAACTTGGGTCCTCCAGAGGTAAAGCCAACCCTTTCTTCTACACCACATCATTTCCAAACTAGCTTCTGAGTCATGTTAGAGGTAATTAAGAACTGAAAGAGACTTTAGAGGTCATTGAAGCCAACTTTCTCGTTTGACAGATGAAGAAACTGAGGCCCAGAGAATTTAATCACTTGCCCGAGGTTATAAAGGGAGTAAGTGGCAGAGCCAAAGTTCAAACCAAATCCAGCCTTCTTACCTTCTGAATCCAAATCCAGCCTTCTTACCAATGTGCCACATAGCCTCCTTCTTGAGCACCAACACAGGCAATATCTGAAATATGAATATATTAGTTTTTTTAAATGTACTTAACATATAAATTCCTACCAGAAAGAGGAAGTCTTCCACCTCCCCGTAAGGACAAGCATTCCCTTCTTATCAGAGTGGTGCCAAAGGGGAGAGAATCCACCTGGACACATATTCAAATGAAAGCTTTTAATCATTCACCAAAAACCTGCTCCACATTCTAATTTCATCATTCCTCAGTTGGCACTGCTATTCACCGGTCTCCCACTTTCATAACTTTGCAAATGTCCTTGACTCTTCCTCCTTTCTCACAGCCAGATAGTAACTAAGTTCTGTTAATCCTATACCTGCACTGTCCCTCTCCCTACCTCTCTATTCCCACTGCCACCATCCTGGAATCTAATGAAATAACATTTGTGAAGTACTTTAGCACAGGACCCAGACACACAACAGACATGATATAAGTACTTATTCCCTTCCCTTACCTAAAGAGAAGCACCACTCACCTGGACTACCTGTCCAATCTTGTCTAATACTACTTCCTTCCACAGTCTCTACCCTCCAGGTACATTGAATGATTCTCTGAATGCCCCTAATGAGTGAAGTAATTGTCCCTTAGGACTCTGCCCTGGTTAAAACACACTCGAGTATTATGTTAGTTCTGAGTACCCCATTTTAGGAAAGGCAGAGATGAGTGGGAGCGTGTCCAGAAGACAGAGCCTGGTACAGGAAAAAAAAACGGAGGTTATTCCATTCCATGATTACTTGAAAAAAGTAGGGCTTTTAACTTGGAGAAAATCACAGCTTGGGAATGGGGAGGGACAAGCTAATTTTCATCAATCTGACAGTCACTTGGAAGAGGCAGCCAAGTTGTCTCAATGAATAGAGTGCTGGACATAGATTCAGAAAGACAAAAGTTCAAATTCAGCCTATGTTTTTCTATAGCTAAGAAGCTATGTATCCCTGGGCAAGTCACTTAACCTTTTATCTTTCTCATTTTTTTTTTTTTGGAAGGGGGAAGGCAAGGCAATTGGGGTTAAGTGACTTGCCCAAGGTCATGCAGCTAGTAAGTATATCATCAAATGTCTGAGGCCAAATTTGAACTCAGGTCCTCCTGACTCCAGGGCCAGTGGAGTACAGTACACTACCTAGCTACCCCATTTTTTTTCTTTAAAATGGGGCTAATAATAGCACTTACCTCCCAGAGTTGTTATGAGGATAAAATGAAATAATATTTGTAAAGTGATTTACAAACCTTAAAGGAGTCTAAATCTGGCTGTGAGAATGCTGATGATTAGGCACATTCTGCCAGGTTTCAAAGCAAAGAACTGGGAACACAGGACAGAAATTGTAGATTTCAGTTGACTCTAAGAAAAAATGTGAAAGGAGCACTGTCCGTAAGAGGGATGGGCTACCACATTAGAGGCTGGGAGCCCCCTCACTAAAACAAATGATGGTCTTTGATGATGCAGAAGAAATGTTTCAGGTAAAGGCTAAATTACAACAGAGTCTCTGCCCTTTTTTGTCCTGGACCCCTCTGGCAGTTTGGTGAAGCCTGTGTGCCCCTTCTTGAAACAGTGGTCTCAAAGGTATAAAATAAAATGCATAAGGTTATGAAGGAAACCAATTATTTAGTTATTAAAAATTTTTTTTAGTTCACAGAGCCCAAGAAAAGAACCCCTGGACTTGGTAGTGTCTGATTCCCCCTCTAATCCTTGGACTGAGTGATTCAGTGCAGTTGCCCAATAGGTCGTGGCCCTGGTTCTTCCTCAGACTTTGTTCTCTAAGTAAAAAGGGAACTTGAGGAATGATCATGCTGAGAAAGGAAGAGTGCACTGACTTGTCCCTCCCTCTGGGAGACTCAGCTCTGTGGAAATAGGGCTGGGAAGCCCTCGACTAGTCCAACTATCTGATGACTAGGGCTCTGAAGGGTCCAGGTCAGATAAAAAGGATCTTTCTCTACATGAGGCACATCCCAGATCTGCTACAGAATAGAATAACATTTATTAAACACTCTGTGTCAAGCACTGCACTGAGCACTGGAAATACATATGTAAAACAACAACAACAAAAAAAAAAACAAAACAGAAAAATTCCCTTTTCAAGAGCTCTCATTCCAATTGGGGAGGACAATATGTTATCTCTATAGATGGCATATACAGATATGGCTACCATGTAAATGGAAAGTCCAGTGGTCCTTAAAGGCTCAGCAACAAGGAAAATTGTGAGACTCATGGGTTCGTAAGGTGCGTTGCCGAGGAGAGTCTAGTAAGAGCTACTTGAGTGGAGTTCACCTAGGAGCTATTATGGCATGGTCCCACAATGATCTGATGGGCTCCACTGTCCATTAGTGACTGGGCAAGTCAATTCACCTATGAACCTGTTTCCCCCCCTATAAAATAAGGGAGCTGGACTGGCTGGTTTCTCACTAGATTTTTATTATGCAGAATTTACAGCTAGAAGACTTGGGTTTGAATCCCAGCTCTTACACTTACTGCCTCAGTTTCCTTGTCTATAAAATGAAAGGCTTAGAATAGATGTTTTTTTAGTGCACACATAGAAGGAGACTTTGAAAGATTAGCCGGATTCATTTTTATAAGGAAACTGAGGCCTAGAAAGATTAAGTGTAATTTGCCCAAGGTCTTCTCGTAACCTTTTAAGAATGTCTTGTGGATATCTGGGCCCTTCCTGCATATCTCCCTTCCCTGTTACATTCTTAAGTACCAAAAAAAAAAAAAAATACTTCTGAGACCCTATTAGTCTAAAAATGTATGTATATAGACCTTCCTTTATAGCACACAACTTTGGGGTTTTAAATGTGAATCTTAAGGTCCTTTGACTAATTGATCCTAATCTAATTCCTGATTTTAAAAGGCTCTGGGGAAATCCCTTGGTTCCAGCATATGAAAAATATACTTATATATGTTTATTTATATATTTTCTATATAAAGGTATATAATATATACACTATATTTGTATATTAATAATATTATATTTTGTATATAAATATATAAAATATTTTATTTATATATATTCAATACAATATCTTCAAGAAGCTCATCAGAAAGACCCTCTATGATATAACAAATAACTTTTTGGGAAAATGAATTGACAATCATGGGTCAACTCCAAGGAAGCCTGGGCAAGTCTCAAACATTTTACTTACAAGCTGTCTTCATCATTATGGTTAAGTTGACAACTTTCACTTATTCATTCAAAAAACATTTATTAAAAGCCTGCTATGTGTAACCCATTGTGCTGGGTAAGAAAGAGATGGAAAATAAAAGTAATTTATATACCTTATCTCATTTGAACAATTATTTATACCCATTTTAAAGATGAGGAAACTGAGACTCCAAGAAGATAAGTCACTTGCTCATAGCCACAAAGCCAGTATCAGAGGTAGGATTTGAAACAAGGTCTTCCCAACTCCAATTCTAGTAATTAACCTACTATACCAGGCTTAAAGTTGTTAAGACATACTCATTGCTTTTAAGGAAGAATATAATGTGAGTCCTTTTCAGATCATAATGCAATAAATTTATATTTAATAAGGTACCATTGGAGAATAAACAACCTAATCTTAAAGAATGAATGGTTTGAAGAACATATCATAAAAACAACCAATAATTTTATTAAAGAGAATAAAAATAATGAGACAACAAACCAAAACCCATGGGATACAATATAAACAGTAATCAGAGAAAAATGTGTATTTCTAAATGCTTACATCAGTAAAACAAAGAGCAGACCACTGAATGGGGTATGCAATTTTAAAAACTTGGAAAAGAAGAAGTTAAAAATCCCCAATTAAACACCAAATTGGAAATCCTAAAAAGTAAAGGTGAGATTAATAAAATTGAAAGTAAAAAAAAAACTATTAAATTAATAAATAAAATTAGGAGTTGGTTTTATGAAAATAAAATAAACATTAATACGATTTTTAAAAGAGGAAAACTAAATCACTAGTATCAAAAATGAAAAGAATGAATATACCACTAATAAAGATGAAATTAAAGTAATGATTAGCAATTATTTTGATCAATTATATGCCAATAAATTTAAAAATTTATGTGAAATGGAAGAATACTTAACAAAAATATAAACTCTCTAGATTAACAGAAGAGGAAACAGAATACTTAAAAGAAACTGAACAGACCATAATAAGTGAGCTTCCTTTAAGAAAAAAAAAAGCATCAGGACCAGATAGATTTACAGGTGAATTCTACCAAATATTTAAAGATCAACTAATTCTGCCCTGAAGTCTGGAAGACCTGAGTTCAAATACAACCTCAGATACTTACTAGTTGTGTGACCCTGGGCAAGTCACTTAACTCCAATTGTTTCTCCCTCCCCCTCCCCATAAATAAAGATAAATAAATAAATCATGAAAAATGTGAAATAAAGTAGTCTAGATGTACCAGATCTTAAACTATATGATAAGGCAGTAATTATCAAAACTATCTTGTCCCAGCTAAGAAATAGAGAGGTGAATCAGTGGAAAAGAGTAGTCACATAATACATAGTAGTAAATTATTATAGTAACCTTGTGTTTGACAAATATAAAGATTGCCATTTGGGGATAAGAATACAATATTTGATTTTTAAAAGCTGTTCAGAAAAGTTTTTTAAGTTGTTCAAATGTGGGCAAGATGACTACTGCCTGGGCAGTAAACAAGGCTTTAATGAAGCAGGTAGAAAGCAATCTGGAATAAATTGAGTATAGATCAATATCTTACACCATTTACCAAGATAAGGTAAAAATGGATACATGACTTATATAAAGGGATATATCATAAGAAAACTAAAAAACAAGAAACACATTACCTATCAGACTTGAAGACAGGAGAAGAATTTATGAATAAATAAAAGATGGAGCATTTTGAAATGAATCATTTTGATCACATTAAATTTAAAATGTTTTATACAAATGAACCAACATAGTCAAGATCAGAAGGAAAGCAGAAAATGGGGGGAGGAGGAATTTTTATAGATAGTTTCTTGAATAGAGGTCTTATACCTCAACTCTATAGAGAACTGAGGCAAATTTATAAGAACATAAATCATTCTGTATCTGATAAATGGTCAAACAGAGCAGGCAGTTTTTCAATGAAGAAATCAAAACTACATAGTCATAAAAATGCTCTAAATCATTATTAATTAGAGAAATGCACATTGTAACAATTATAAGATATCATCTCATACTTATCAGATTGGCTAAAATGACAGAAGGGGGAAATGACAAATGTAAAATTGGGACATTAATACACTGCTGGTGGAACTGTGAACTGATCCAACCATTTTGTAGAACAATCTGTAATTTATCCAAAAAGTTATAAAAGTGTGTATACTCTTTGACTTAGCAATACCACTATTAGGTTTGTTTCCCAAGCTGATCAGGGAATAAAGAAAAAAACCTTTATGTTCCAAAATATTTACATCAGCTCTTTGTGGTGGTAAAGAACTGGAAATTCAGGGAATGCCCATCAATTGGGGAATGGTTCAACAAGTTATGGTATAGGATTGTGATATAATACTATTCTTCTATAAGAAATGATAAGGATGAACTGGTTGATTTTAGAAAAAACGTGGAAAGATTTGCATGAATAACAAAGAGTGAGATGAACAGAACCAAAAGAACATTGTATACGGTAACAGCAATATTGTTCCAAGAACAGTTGTGAACAGCTAAGTTATTTTGAGTATTACAAATACTCAAATCAATTATAAGGGACCCATGAAGGGAGATGCTATCTACCTCCAGAGAAAGAATGGATAAATAGAATTGTATATGGTGGGGCTGCTAGGTGGTGCAGTGAGTAGAGCACCAGCCCTGGAGTCAGAAGGACCTGAGTTCGGATCCAGCCTCAGACACAATGCACACACACAAAAAAACCTAGCCGTGTGACCTTGGGCAAGTTACTTAACCCTAATTGCCCTCCAAAAAGCAAAAAAAAAAAAGAAGTGTATATGGTAAGGTTTTACTTATATAAATATGTGTGTATATGTGTGTATGTATATATGTATGTATGCATATCTGTATATATATAAACATGCACATGCACACACTGTGTGTGTGTGTATGTGTGTGTGCCAAATGGTGACCTTCTCTAGTGTGGGGGGCAGGGCCAGAAGGGGGTTTGAGAGAAGAAAATAAAAAGTGCACCGCAGAGAACAAAAGAAAACTCAGAAGGGAGCATAGAAAAGTAAGTAGTGTGAAATGGAGATTCATGGTCTCATATTAAATCCTCTTTTGTGTTGCTCTGTGTACATAGAAATTTTTTATCTTTTTGTATTTATGTTCAAAATGAATAAAAAACTTTTTAAAAAAACCCAAAGAATCTAATGATGGAGCAGATGTGTGATTTCATTCACGTGAGGAAATTCTCTCCATAGGTGCCAATCTACACTACCACCTTCAATAGTTTAACTGATACCTAGGGCAGTGAGATGTTTCTTTCCCAGGTTCAGAAGCTGATATGTTTAAGAGGCCAGGCTCTTCCTGACTTTGAGACCAAGTTTCTATCCACCACAACCACAAATGATTTTTCTTATGAGTAAGGGACTGTAGCCTTTATTTTTTTTTTTTTTAGGAAATAGGTAAATTTTTCAGGAAATAGGCAATCAATATTTGTTTGAAATCTCTTCATATTGGCTTATCCTGTTGTTTTCCTCTATCTGTACTGTAACTGCCTCTCCTATAACTAATGCAACATAATTTTGATACATATTTGTATGTGCCCAGTACATAAGAAAAGTCCACTGGGGTGGCTAGATGGTACAGTAAATAGAGCACTGGTCCTGGAGTCGGAAGGACCCGAGTTCAAATCCGGCCACAGAGTCTTAACACTTTACTGGCCATGTGACCTTGGGCGAGTCACTTAACCCCAATTGCCCTGCCTTTCCCCCTCCAAAAAGCAAAAAAAAAAAAAAAAGTCCACCAAAACAGGCCTAGAAATTCAAATGAGGGCAAGATGATTACTGCCTGGGCCTATTAAAGAAGGTTTTAATGAAGCAGGTAGATGGATATAATGGACAGAGACCTGGGTCTACAGTCTGCAAGTCCTTAGTTCAAAATTTGCCTTCAGATACTTACTAGCTGTGTGACCTTGGGCAAGTCATTCAACTTTTATTTGCCTCAGTTTCCTGAAGATAATATCTCCCTCCTTCACAGGGTTGTAAAGATCAAATGACTTGGATGTAAAGAGCTTAGCATGCTACCTGGAACATAGTAGGTCCTGTACTAGTGATAGTTATTATCATTATTATTATTATTATTATAAAGCATCATTTGAGCTTTACAGAAAAGGTGATCTCAAAAAGATGGGTAGAATTTCAACAGTTAAAGGTGTCATTCCTGAGAGTGTCATTATACCAAACACTGGGACAAAGAATAAAAAATAAAATTAAGGCAATGCCCAAATGTTTGTTGTTATAAACAGGGCATCTCCAAAGCCTTAATTAGTTTTAAAACTAAAGCTTGAAACTACACTAAAGCTTTTGGGACACCCTAGATACAAAGCACTTGGCTATGTGATTCACATTTTCATCCAGGTGTTTGTATGGGGGCAGCTTTTTTTTCCCATCTTGTGTCCACTACCAAAAAGCAATTGAGTACAAACGCTGAAAGCCAGCCCATGTCAGTTTAGGCACTACCAGAACCATAGCCATGTATTTGTGCTGACCCATGCATGGCAGGCCCTCTTTGCTTCATTCCCAATCGTGTACTTTGCACTGACATTTCAGTAGAGAGCTCTGTGATCTCACTGGGGGCATAGGGAGGGGGGAGGGCACTTCCTCTTTTCAGTGAAGATCTCATGCCTGCCTTGCCTTCTCATCCTGTGTGGTTTTTGTCTGCTTCTGGTCAATCTTCTCTAAAGCATTCACTCAACACATGGGAGCCTACGTATGGTCCTTCTGTTACTATTTTGTGGGTTCTGGCACAATACTGTTTGTTACTCCTCTCACTGTATGGCCAGTCCACCACCTATCTGGCTGCACTTGTCACTAAAGGTGGTCTTTTATACTCCTTCTCATATTCAAGTCACTTTCCATACCATGCTGTTTTTACTTCCCATTCAATTTGGGGTCTACCTCTTTGTCAACATGCAGCACCTCTATAAGACATACCCTAGTAACTTAAGATTCCAGCCTTGGGTGGGTCTGCCAAAACCTACCTGTGTAACCCTAATAAAGTCATTTCTCTTTCTTAGGATTCACTTTCTCACTTGGAAAATGAAGGGATTGGACTAGATCAGGATTTGTTATCCTGGGGTCTGTGAACTCGGTTTTTAAGAATATTTTGGTAACCATATTCCAAAAGAATTGATTTTCTTTGTAACGATTTGGATTTTATTTTAGGTGGCACAGTGGATAGAAGGCTGGTCATATAGTCAAGAAGACTTGAATTCAAATCTTATCCCAGAGACTTAATAGCTGTGTGTTCCTGGACAAGTCACTTGATCTATTTGCCTCATTTTCCCCATCTATAAAATGGAGACAGTAATAGCACCTACCTCCCAGGATTATTATTAGGGTAAAATGCTCCACAAATCTCCCATCACCATAATTATTATTGTTACTATTTTATGCATTTAAATCTGAGAAGAGGTCCATAGGCTTCACAAGATGGTCAAAGGGGTTCATGACATCAAAAGCGTTAAGAAACCTGGCCTAGATGATCTCTCAGGTTCCTTTTTATACCATCAATTGGGTCTGTCAGTTAGTCAATAAACATTTATTAGGTACCTACTATGTAATTTTCCCAAGGTCACACAGATAGCATTTGATAAAGAATTCAGACCTAGGTCTCCTAATTCCATTATTCTGATTCACATCCAGAGCTACTACACCACAGAAGAAGATCTATAAAGGTAAAGCTATTAGAAGACAATTCAAGGGCAGCATATAAACAAGGAAGGAAGGAGATTATAGATATAGACATACATGCATACACATGTATGTGCAAACATACACACAAGTGGCAAAGGTTTCCTAAAATTATATATCTTACCAAAGAGAAGCCCCCAAGAGCTGCTTAATTATTTAGGTAGATTGCTAAGTTATACTCAGTTTGCAGTAGGAAGCAAAGAAACAAAGCCAGGCAGTGTCCATAATTCAGTACTTCACACTTCAAAAGGTCTGTAATGCCATCAATATAGGCCCTCCTTTCAGTGCAGCGGATGATAGATTTTTTTTTATGCTTGAAAAATGGCATTGTGAGTTGCTATTCTTTTTTTTTTTGGTTAATAGACACACTCCTCTAGGGAAAAACCTATCTGAATTCAGCTAATGTTGTCCTCCAATAACAGATATACAAAGTCATTAGAGATTTAGACCTTGAAGGGACTTTAAAAACTTAGCCCCATCCCCTCACTTTACAGATAAGGAAACAAGTGCTCTGGTCATTTGCCCAGTGTTACACAACTAGGAAATGTCTAAGGTGGGGATTTGAACTCAGTTCCTTTGGTTTTGTTCATTTTTCCCTTCCAAGAGGACCAACGACATCACAAGGGTGATGTCTTGACTTGCATGTGAATTGGATGTGAGACAGTTGCATAAAGACATCAGTCTCATTCTCTCTTCCAGTCATCAAAGGAAAGACAAAAGTCAGGGCAACTGGTGATAGCCTAGGATGATGCCGTGGAAGACACAGGCATCTGATAGCTGACCAAGTGCCAAGTACTCCACGGCACCTGTGTCAGCTGCCTTCCTGCCACTGGGACAAATTATTCTTATTTGCCCATTCTGCCTGAAGAAAAGTTTTTCTATGCTTGGGGTGGACATACCCCTAACTCACCAACAGGTGTGAGGTCTTTCTGTTACCCTCCACCTGGTTTAGGCCATCTGCTGAGACAGTCTTACCATGGCAGTCTTAGCATAACTGAGCATGCTACAGCTTCTTGGAGCCACAGGCAAGGGAGACACCAAATGTAGAGAAGCAGCCTTGAAAAGAGGAGTCTTTTCAAGTCCCCATAGCAGAGGAATTAGTCCCCTCAGAACACCGCATACAGCCCTCAAGCCTTCCTGTTTCCAAATCCATCGGTTAAGTGTTGGTAAGTCTATATTTAAAGTATTTCCATTGTGGTAGGAACTGCCAGAGCTTACATTCTGCTGGCATAGCCTCAAGGCAGTGAAACTCCAGGCCATGATGAAGCCTTAGGGCAGAACTCCTGGAGGATATGATCAATAAACACTGATAAATGAACACTCTACATTCACTTCCCAAATACTTAAAACAAACATCTGAATTCTGAGTTATTGTTTAGGACCCCTCTCTTCTCAACTGCTGTCCCACTGGAAATTGTTGAGGATTTGACTAACCAATTTCTTCTGTGGGTCATTTGCCCCTCAACAACTGAATTAGAATCTGAAGGGCAAGAGTTGATGCTGCAAATGTTCAAAATCCTATCAGACTGTGTTATTCATCAGTAAAGAAAACCAGTCTTAGAATTCAGAGCAGCTTCATGGCATTGTGGAAATGCAAAGGGGTAAGGATCAGGTCAGGATGTTGGTTCCAATTCCAATTTTACCACTTTCTGCCCGTGTGACATTGGGTGAATCCCTTCATCTCTCTTTGAGTATCCGTTTTCTTACCTATAGACTGAGGTCCTTTACAGCTCTGATATCTATTGATCTTATGAACTCTAGTTAGAGTGGCCTAGTTTAAGACTAAGACTTCCTAGGATTACAGATAAATCCCTTCTTAGAAGCAGATGATCTCTTAAGTTCCATTTCAATCCTGTGATTCTATAATTATAATTATTTCAGTGATGTGAGAGAGAGGGATTTCTGGCTAGAAAGTTAAAGAGGATCTTCTTTCCTGGAATGTTTCAAAACTTGAGTAAGTGTGGGAATGAACTGTAGAGAAAACTACAAAGTAGACATTTGGTAGCAAAACCTTGGGCAAGTCTTTTCAAGTCACTTTGCAAATCATAAGTGCTATTTAATGCTACCTAGTATTATGCTTATAATATTATTAATATGCTTACAATATTATTATTACAATGCAGAACCAATTTCTATCATATTGAGGGATGAGACTCAAATGAATAAATCCCCAAGTTTCCCCTAAACCATTTCAAATTTTTCTCCCCATCATACCTCGATCCCAGTGATATCTGACTAATCTCCAAGGACTCCACCAGCACCTGCATCAGCTGCCTTCCTGCCATTGGGACAAATTATTCTTATTTGCCCATTCTGCCTGAGGAAAAGTTTTCCTATGCTTGGGGTGGACATCCCCTTAACTCACCAATAGGTCTGAGTTCTTCCCATCCCAGTGATTCCAAATTCCTCCCAATGCCACTGTACAGAGTACAAATCAAACAAAAAGATAGTAATTTGCAGTCCTGAATAGCATTCTTAAGAGCCTGAATTTGACATATATTTATGGAAAGAATATGGAAAAATAATATACATTTTTTCAAATACACATGGAACAAGTGACAAAACAAGTGACAAAAAGCAGGAATTAAAATATATTATCAAATAACAGAGACTGTACCTATGATTTCATTAAGGTTTCACATTTATAACTCCTTTCTACCACTGCAAGTTGACACCTTCTGTACATCTTATAGTCTTAGAGAACTGACTAGGACAAGTAAGTTAAGTGACTTACTCAGGGTCACATAGTATAGGTAGAACCTGAACCTAGGTCTTCCTGGTTATTCTAATTGCTCTATCCACTACATACCAAAGCCTCATATATACCAGTTAAGAAAAAAATAAAAATTTATCAATAAAAGAAACAGAGCCAAAAGATGCAGGCTTAGGTACAATCTAAAATTATGTTAAATAAAGGTTTAATTACAGATCAAGTTACAGAAATAATTCTATTAAAGATATTGATAAACTATATAAAATTACTGAATACAGTTAAAGTAGCATTCAGAGGCTATTTTAAATTCTTCAACAATTATATTAATATTCATATACTATATGTACCAGGATGTATACTCGTAAGTAATTTTATACTTCAAAGAATTTCTTTAATACCACATAAAAATTTTTACTAGAAATAGGTGACATTTTATCTGATTCTTTTAAGAATGTAAATATGGTCTTGATTCCCAACCTAATAAAGTTACCACAAAGAAAGAAAACTAAAGAGTACTATCATATACCTATAAAAATATGAAAATACTGGAGAATAAAGTACAAGTGTCTATCATTATAATTAAGTAGAATTTACATTAAAAGTGCAAGTGTATATTTTATTAGAAAAAATTTATAATAAATGACATCAGCATTAAATATGAAAACAATGTAATTATATAAACAGAAAAAGCCTAAAGATACATCACCCACGAATATAGACAAATTTTTCATTCATGATTTTTAAAGCATTTATTTGACTCCAAAAGCTATCAGTATATGTGATGACAAATATTAGAAATTCTCCAACTATGAACAGGGTTAAAGCAAAGTTATCTATTTTCACCATCAACTCAGTTTTAGAAACATTAGACGTAATTTCTTAAACATTAAGAGAACAAGTATGGACAAGGAAGAGGTTGAAATATCTATTATTTTGGAACCACACAGGCAGCTAGGAAGTGTAATGAATAGAGTGCTGGTTTAAGAGTCTGGAAAATCCAAGTTCAAATCCCGCCTCAGACACTGATTTAGGGGCGTGACAATGGACGGGTCAGACTTATTTCCCTTACTCTGTTTATTCATCTGCAAAACAGGAATAATAATAGCATCTGCCTTGCAGAGGTATTGTGAGGTCCAAATGAATAGATTATATATGCAATTACAACAGGTATTACTGTCATATTCATAAAATAGTAATACATATACGCGCTTTGCAAAACGTTCTCCATCTATTGTCATCTGAAAGTTACAGTTCTGCAGGGTAAATGTTACTGTCCCTATTTTATAGATATATAGAATGCCACATACATGAGAATAAATAAGGCCATGTAAGTAGCCTTGAAGAGCCATATAAATGTATTATTAATTATTATTGATGTCCTAAGTATTATTCCTCTTATATACAGATGATAGGATTTATTTCAAAAACCAGAGAGGAAAGAGAAGAAAACCCAAGGGTGACGGGGAGGAGAAGATGGGGGGAGATAGCCCCAGCCCTGTGATGAGCCCCTCTTCGGCATGCCCCCCTCCTCCCATGGGATGGAATCCTAGACCCCTCCCATTCGCATCCCAGGTCTGAGCCGCTTTTTCTGCTCCTCCCGCCCCCATCTCTGTGATGAGCGCATCCTCTTCTACACGCCCCCTCCCCCATCCTCTGTGCGCAGGGTAGCCTGGGCGGCCCCTCGCCTCTCCGGGGTCTCTCAGCACGCGAAGCCAGCCACTGGCCCAGGAGACCTGAGCAGCGCTGTCCCCTCGGGGCGCCGCCCAAGCTCCAGCCGGCGAGAGAGCGAGCGTGCGTGCGTGCGTGAAAGCGAGAGCTTCGGCGCGTGCGCGCGCAGCCCCCGAGGAGCGGGTGCTGCCGGAGGCCCCGCCCCTTCCCGGATCCCTCAGGCGGGCTGGGAGCTCGGCCAGGGCGCATCTGAACGGAATAGTGCGGACCCCGCCTTCTGCCCCTCCTCCTTGACCCTTTGGAGGTACCGGTGGTTTGTCCATTTTGTTGGACGTTAGAAAGAAAACCTTCCTTTTTATGTATTTTCTTATATTTTCTGTTCATGCCGTCCCCAGTGTGAGCCACCCACAGGGCGTGACTGCAGACTTCCCGGGATCCCCCGCGGCCACCCCATAGTGAGCTCTCGGGTCCGGGAGAGTCCAAGGGTCATGGAAGGTGCAGATGCGGCTGGTCCTCGCCCAGCCTGGGCTTGGCGCATTGGACAGAGAGGGGCATGTGCATGTGCAAAGTGTGTGTCAGATCATGTGTCCGTTATGTGTTATATGTTTGTGTATTGGTTAATACCATGTGTACATGCATACACGTCTGCACACACGTGTACCCATGTGTATTACATGTATTTGTGTGTTGTGCATGTGTGTATTATGTGCGTGTAATGTGTGGCGTGTGCATGTATGCATTGTGTATGCTGTGTGCCTGTAATGCTGTGGGGTGTATGTAATGTGTATTGTGTATATACGTGCATGTGTGTGTTAATGTGTACACACGTGTGTATGTAATGTGTGTATGCGTATAATGTGTGTGGCATGTGCATATATGCACTGTGTGTATATGTGTGTGCATGTAATGCTGTGGGGGGGGTGTAATGTGTATTGTATTATGTAGGTGCGTGTGTGCGTCTGTGTAGTGTGTTACATATGTGTATGTGTGCTTCTGTACACGTGATGTATGTGCACGTTTGTATATGTGCATTGTGGGCATGTAATGTGTTAGTATGTGTGTGCATTAATGTGTGTATAACATGTATGTGTGCTTGTCTTATAACATCCCTACAACATGTTTATAAACATACATATGTGTGTTATATGTTAAAAAACATATATCTGACTCTTCATGACCCCAGGGACCATTTCTTGGCAAAGATTCTGGAATAGTTTGCCATTTCCTTCTCCAGTGAATTAAAGCAGAGACTAAGTGACTTGTCCAGGGTCACACAGTTTGAACTCCGGTCTTCCCAAACTCCTGGCCCAGCACGCCATCTAGCTGCCTCTAGTATGTGTATGCATGCATGAATGTGTGTATATACATATATGTGCATACATACCATATATTTACATTATATATCTAAATATATAGGAGATGTCTATCTACATATCTGTGCATGTCTGTATACTTATATATGCACATAAAAGGGAATGGGGTTATTAGAAACTGAAAACTTTTTTGATCCTGAAAGCAGAGACCCATCTTATATCTAAATATAGTAGATATATAATACATACATGCATTACATACATATGTAAATATATATGCCATTAAACATATCCTATTATATATGGTATTGTATATATACTATATATTAAATATATCATAAATATAATCCTATGTTAATATCCTTTTAAAGCTGCATTGGGGCTTTTGGGATATGCTGTATATGATATCTTTGTATATGTATATAAATATAAATATCTGCATATAGAATGTAAATATATAGACAGCTAGACTATATAAAGGTATATTTTTATGTATATCTGTCTTTATAACTACATGTATAGATATCTATATAAAGAATATATCTAGATATATCTAGATATCCATGCCTAAATATATAGTTATATTTTAAAATATCTCTAGATACATCTTTATATACCTAGATATCTCTCCATATAGCTAGATGTATAAATATATTTTGATCTATAAATGTCAATATAATATATGTTATATCTAAATATATAATAGATGTATATAATAGATATAAATATGTCATAGTTAATATTATCTACATATAATTAACATAATTATAATTTGTCTGCATATAATATATAATAGATGCATATTTTATATCTATAGATTTTCTAAATATAGACATATTTAGATATATTCTCTATAGTAATATCTAGATATAGATGTCTATATACATATACATGAAATATACTGATGGTCAAGTTCAATGAGTAATGACTATACATCCTAGTCTGGGTGTTGTTTATCCACTTTGTTTTCCCGTATGGATGATTAGGCCAAATTCTTTTAAGTGATTATGAATCTCATTTAAGAAAATATAATGAGCCTTGGACTGGTTTTTTTGTTTTTTGCAATCAGCACAATGTAACCAACAAATAAGAGTATCTGAATTAGCTCGTTATCCGCTGGGACTCTGTCTTTGATTTGGGTGTGCTAGACATCTCTATGATAGTCGTTCCCTTACAAATTCCATGCTTTTGAGCTCATTTGATAATAAAAATCAAGAGAGTAATCAAACAAGCCATCTCTAATAAATACTTCAATGAATCTTGTATGATTTTAACATAGTTGTGGGAACCACCTTCTTGGAGCAAATTTTAGGTTACATTTTGTACTGCTGCTTTTTATATTTGATTTTCATCGAGCTCACAATGGGCTCTTGTATTCTTTGCCCATTTTAGTCAATTGTGGGACTCTAAAGATGTCTGCTTTAAAATATTTGTGAAAGCCTTGCCCTTCTCTCCTTCTGCCTTCATCAAGGCTATATTTAATGTGTGTGGAGTATTCTCAGAAATGTTTTATAAAGAGGAGAAAGTAGGATTGTAGTTCAGTGGACATTAGTATTTTCTTAGCTGCTTTTAGAGGTAATAATAATGTGGGTTTGGAGGGGGGGTTCCTTAAGCATTTAGTATCTCTCCCTATTTGAAAGATCTCAAGAATCCATCTCTCGGTATCCTCGAAATTATGTCACCTTTAGCATGTATACATGGTCTAGGTCCAGCCTGTATTTTATATATATATAGGTACTAATTCTCCTGCTTTATCCGGCACTTTGGGAACTGTGATACTATATTGGAGTCCCAGTGTGGTGTCTTGATTCTCAGCAATAGCAGAAACAGTTTGTTAGAAACCTTTTTAAAGATCTTTTCCATTTTTGTCAGTTTGTTGCCCCTCCAGTTTTACCGTTCAGTGCTCTTAGGTTAGTTCTCTGAAAAACCTTTCTTTAAAAACTTCTACTTGTTTTATGAAGCTTTAATCTTATGGAATCATCAGCCTAGAGATAGGAAAGATGTCAAGAGGCCCCTGTAAGTCCAGCTCCCTCATTTTATAAATAATCAAATATGAGACCCTCAGAGGCCAGGTCACACAGTAAGCCTCAAAGGTGAATCCAGGTCTTTTAATTCCTAAGCCAGGGCCCTTCCCTCGTACCATGGTGCCTCTAGTATATGGAACAGCTTAATATACTAGACTAGTATTGCCCTTCACTGCCATATCTCTGTGTTTGACAAATTTAAATAATTTATTTGAATGTCCATATCGGAGTACCCTCAATTGTACATCATGTTTTTTTATACTTTTTTTTCTAGGTTGGAATTGATTTTTTTGCTCTAACAAATTAGTAACCTAACTATGTACGGATAGCTGAATAAGAAATTACTCATATCAGTAACACACCATTAGACTATAATCAGTTCCATTTTTTTGTGACATCATGTGATCCCACTAAGGGAGCAGAATGAGGATGGCTCTGGAATCAAAGAGCCTCAGTACACACACACACACACACACACACACGCACTGATGTGGATTTTTTATGGCTCTGTGACTTGGAGTCAGGAACATCTCAGTTCTAACCCCACCTCTTATCACTTGTTACCTGTGTTATCTTGGGCAGGCCTCGGTTTCTACATTTGGAGAATGAGAGTTGTACTACATCAGCAGTGTCAAACTGAAATAGAAACTGGAGTCACTAAGCCATGCATCAACCCCGAAGGCTACATAGTGACTTAGAAAACCACGTGTCAACATCGTGTCTCAATGTACTTTTATTTTGCTAAACATTTCCTAATTACATCTTCATCTGGTTCCAGCATGTGGCCTGTGGACCAAAGTGTGTGACACCTAAGTACTACGTGAACTCTGGGGTCTCTTCTGGCTCTGAAGCAGTTTTCTCTTTTTGAAAAAAAAGCATCCATGATCAAAACTGGCATAAGATTCATAGCCTACAAGCCTTAGCTGTGGGGAGCCAAAGAGGCTTATTCCAGGACTCTGACAAGTACCTTGATATCAGTGGGCCTGAATATCAAAAACTCAACTTAGCTCTTGAGTTCTGTCAATAAACGGAGTTCATCGCTCTTCCTTGAACTGCCCACATGGCCTGGTCATTTCTTATTCATGTCTCCAGATCATTCTAAGTGCTGGACACTGAGCAGCCCACGGCACTTAGCCTTTCATATCTCCGATTACTAGACCATGCTTCCCAAAGTATTTCCACCATCCTATATGACTACCTTTGCATTGAAGTCCCAAGGTAGAAAGGTATATGTTGGTTTGATTTGTAGCATCACATTGAACTCCTCCTAGAATTCCCATGCCTTCTCATCCTCTGCAACAATTCTTGGTGTACAAGCAATGATTTTCATACTTTGCCACTTTTAACAATTCACATTGGGAGTCCGCTCACAAGTGGACTGGGAAATGATGTTTCTTTTTGTCTCTGGCAGCCTGAGAAAATCAACTCTGCTCCCTCCTTTGTATGCCTTCCCAATTACAACTAATGAGCCGTCCTTCTGTTTCTCATCCTTACAAAACATTTCCGAGAATACTTTACACAACGTAAATATAGCTGTGATAAAGGCAGAGGAGAGAAGGGGTAGGCTTTCACAAATATTTTATGGCAGACATCTTTCTTTGTAAACTTAAGTATGAAAGGAAGGAAATCAAAGTGTTATCAGGAAGTTGTCAGAGCTATGTTGAGGGTTTTCTAGGGGCTGTTTCCTCAACTGGCCAAGGAAATGGAGATCAGCTTAGCTTGGGAGAGAGTCAGTGACTGAATAATCTAGATTTACAGGGTCATGGTTATAACAAAGGTCTTAAAGTAATTGATGACAGAATTGAAAAGTTCTAAATTGTTATTTGAAATAAGCTTTTTTATTGCTTTATTTTTTTCCATTACTATAATTTTTCCCAGTATTTCTTCCCATACCCCTCCCACCCAAGGAGCCATCCCATACAAAAAATAGTATTTTTAAAGATAAGAAAGGGAAGGGGAAAAAAATCACATAATTTATTTTTTAATAATCTGCTCTACTACATAGTCTGTTCTACCATATAATTCTTTTTCATTTATTTATTATTCTATGTAATTAAATTTTTATAACTTCTTATAAATTATAAATATTTTAATCTAATCTCATCTCAATTGTTGCTATGTATCTCAATAAAAATTTGGGAAAATTGGATAACAATATGATGGAAAGTGGGGTTAGCTTAAGATTTACAACATATATCATAGGATCATACATATAAAGCCAGAGGGAACCATATAAACAAATGATGACACTGAGTTCCAGAGAAGTGACTTGACCAAAGTCATAGAGGCAGTAAATGGCAGAGACCATATTTGAATCCAGGTCCTCTGAGTCCAAAACTAGTACCCTTTCCACGGTGTCATAGTGCCTCAAGGTACAGCATCCTAAATTCCTACTGAATCAGTGAGAAAATAATTATGAATGATATTTATATAGGATGTTAAAATTCTCAAAGCATTTTGCATACATATTCTCATTTGAGCCACACATTTTACATTTGTACAGATGTAGACACTGAGTTTTAAAGAGGTTAAAGGACTTTTCCTTGTTTATATGGCTGCTATCAGAAGTAGGATTTGAACTCAGATGTTTCTGGCTCTATTTCAGCTTATGATCAAAAAACCCCATCACAAAAAGTTAGGACGTAACAGAATGTCTTACTTGTCCTAATTGTGGCAAGGTTAGAGACTTTCTGCAGAGCAAATAAAATAATGTGTGTGAAGAATCTTGTAAATCCTAAAGCATTACATAAATGTTTATTGAGGAGGGGAAGGAACAAGCATTTACAGATTGCCTACTGTATACCTGACTCTGTGCTAAGCTTGTTACAAATATTTCATTTGATCTTTGGGTAAATCATTTTACCTCTTCAGGAGTTAGTTTTCACATCTGTAAAATGTGAAAGTTGAACTAATAACCTCTTACTTTACCATCTAGGTCTAACTATAATTTTAATAAAGAGAAAAATTTAGAGGAGATGGAATAAATGCATTTTATGTTACAGAAAGTAGGAGCTTTTTTGCACAAGAAAAAAAACAGCACTTTCCAAACAAGAACTTAAGAAACAAACTGGGAAAGAAATTTAAATAAATTGGTTAAATTTCTGATAAAAATCTGACATTGAAAATTTCAAAGGAACTGATAACAAATTTACTTTGTGTAATTGGGGACTATCCATTTCCTAATGCATAACTGGTCAAGTTATGACAATAACTGTCAAAAACTGAGAAGTTTTTGGAAAAAGAAACTATTTCAACAACTTGCAAACATCAAATTGACAATTTTTTAAAAATAATAAATTCAGTGCTAGAATAACTGTGGGTAAATAGAGATATTTTTGCCATTGAGAGAATTGTGAACTATTAGTCTCTCTCTTTTTTTTAAATAACAGAAAACAATAAAGATCTACAAAACTTTTCATACTCCTTAAATCAGTATTTCCCTTGCTATGGTAGCGTACCCTAAAGATGTTATTACAGAAGAAGAAAAAAGACTAATCCATATGAAAATATTCTTTGCAGCATTATCCCACTATTAGCAATAATAGAATCCTGTAAACAACTATGCGTCCAATGATTTTGGGATGGCAGAACAAATCATGGCATGTGATTATAATGGAATGCTATTCTCTCGGAATCCCCAAAGCTTAGCACTATCTTTTGCACAGAGGGTTGGCTGGTTGTTGCCCTTCATCCTCTAAGAGGACCAAAATGACATCTCCATGCCAGAGTCATGTGTCCAACTGTGGCTGATCAGACCAATACCACCTCAGAATGCCCTACCACAGGTTGGGCACAAATAATCCCTGTGAACATTTGGGGTGGATTCAATAAATTTGCATATCTTGCATTTCTTTTGAATTACTTCAGTTTTGCTTTGCTCACAGAGCACAGCACCTTCTCTAATGTGGGCATACCATGCTGGTGGGTCCTATGCCAGTGTCTCCCATGTCACACAGTCAATTCCAGAGTTCTTCAGAGAGACCTTGAGGATGTCTTTGAATCGCTTCTTCTGACCCCCATGTGAGCACTTGCCCTGTGTGAGTTCCCCATAAAAGAATCTTTTTGGCAAAGGTACAGTTCAGACATGCTCAATAAATGCTTCAATCATTCATTCCTTGTTCCTTCTTTGTACCAAATAAAGTCACAGCAACTTTTCTTGGGAGCAAAGGAATAAGAAATTTGCCCTCAGATGGCCTGGGGAAGAGATTAATCTGGTCCCTCTCTGCTTCATAGTTAAAGCTGCCCTGCCTTGCATTGTTGGGGGGTTCTTAATTTTCTTTTCTACTAGTTTCTCAGCTGAAATTTTTTCATATAGGAATTTTTTTTTTGGTGGCATAATGTATAGACTTCTTGGACCTCAAATCAGGAAGACCTATGTTCAAATTCAACTTCAGATACTCACTTGCTGTATATGTGACCCTGGACAAGTAACTTCACCTTTATCTGACTCTGTTTTCTCAGCTATGAAATGGGCATAACAGTACCTACCTCACAGGGTTGTTGTGAAGTTCGAATGAGGTAATATCTGAAAAGCACTTGGCACGTTACCTGGCACATAGTACTCACAGTGGAGAAAGCAGAGTTGAGGATGTTGCTTATTTCACAGACCTCATCACCATATTTGTCTTTTCCAAAGCAAAAGCAGGTATTTGAGCAAAAAATAAAAATTAAATTAAAAAAAGCAGGCATTTGACAAGCACAAGTTTTGTGTTTGGTTAGGAAAGAAAACTTTTCTTTCTTTCTTTTTTTTAGCAAGGCAATTGGGGTTAAGTGACTTGCCCAAGGTCACACAGTGTGTCAAGTGTGTGAGGCCGGATTTGAACTCAGGTCCTTCTGACTCCAGGGCTGGTGCTTTATTCACTGTGCTACCTAGCTGCCTCGAGAGAAAACTTTTAAGCCCTGGATAAGTAAAAATGAAGATGTTACTTGGCATATTTTATGCAGACCCACAGTATGGAAGGGTAACAATTTAGAGGTCCCCCTTTACAGGAGCAATTTCTTCCTAGCACATGGAATAATTTGCCATTGGCGAAAGTGTCAGAATTAAATGCTCCATTGAGAATATTTCGTAGTTCCTTTGCTTCCTGACTACCAAAAACATAGAGTCTTGGAACAGTCATGTGGGGAGCTGCTGCCTTGGGCCCAAAGAAAAACATTTTCTATTTTACAGTATAGGTTCCAGGTAAAGCCAGCCCAGGATTGAAGTTAGATTAAAATATTAACCCTTAAGAAATGTGGAAAATGCAAAGAAACAGGGAAATATTTGAAGTAATGCAAAATAAAAGAATCATAAACCCATGCAGAAAGCAACCATGCAAAAATATAATAGAAATTATAAATCACAAGATAGAAATTGCACAGAGAAAAAACAGAAGAGGACATGGAAACAAATAGTAAGGGACTGCTATAATTTTGTTAAAATTAATGTACAGCCTTTAAAATTATAATATAAAAACTTAGAGGTTTATGTGCAATCGTTTAATGTTAAAGTTTAGGATTTTTAAAAATTAAACATCAGATTTTCAGAAATCAAAAGAAGAATCAAATAGGAGAAAAAAATGCTATTCCAGCTTTGTTACTACCTGAATCACCTTGGGCAAGTCACTTTACTTCTCTGGGCCTCAGTTTCCTCATCAGGAAAATAAAGGGGTTGGACCCCTTTTAACACTGGATCTGGGATCCTAGAATCTTATGGTCTCTAAGAAGCCTTTCCCTCCACCCTGACAAGGTTCTCTAGAAACGATAGCCTTCTGCTACTGTTCTGAATGAGGAAATATCTGCACCTGCTGGTGGGTTGGTGAGTCTCCACTTCTTACAATCAAAATAAAGGGGAGGGAATCACTTTTTTTTCCACCTTTGTTACCAAACTGCCAAGTATCTCAGAGTACTGAACGACTGAGTCATAAACAGAATCTCTCACTTGGGATGTTAAGACTTGTTTTCCAAAGATAATTCCAACAAGGCTGGCTCAGACCATAAACTTGGATGCAGACAATGGCTTCTTCTGTGTGTGTTTTGCCTGATAGACTGAACCACAGGAATTTTTCAAAGAGCAAAATTTTATTTCGGTGTCTGCTGTTATTCTACAGCCCAGTGAGGTACATTCATTTCCATCTGTACACGTTAGTGACAGATTGTGCTTAATGCCAACCACCATGTTAGGGTTTGTTTTTTTCAAGTCTTCCTGGTTCACACGTGTTAAGATTGGTAAGATGCCAGTTTTTGCCCCAGATCCCCACAGCACCAAGTGTGAGTAAGTCCCACACAACAGAAGTCAGTTGTGTCAGACACAACTTGTGGAGAACTTGGTGATAAGGGAGCAGAAAATTAAAAAGACAAGAAGAAAACAGGCACAGCTCACATCCCTTCAGCTCACCCTTTCACCCCTTTGTTTCTAAGTTGTTATGAAATACAGGGCAGAGAAACGAGTTTCAGCTCAGAGTGGCCTTGCGAGGAATATCTAGATAGCAAACGTTAATTGTCAGATGAATTATTTCAATGACATTCTTACCCCAGGGTGCACATTAAGTAAGTTTTGAGGAAATCTTTCACTTTTCAGAGAATCTGAAATGTGCTTGACCTACTAGTCCTTGGGATCCATGATAAGTGAATGCCCCAAAAGCCTTGAAGGAAGGCAATCAATAGTGGCCACTTACTCCTTCCTTCAGTCCTTTATTAAGTCTGACTACCCAGAGCCCTAAGCTTAAGTGGATTCCTGTAACATTATATACTTCATCACTGAAGTACTAAACTATATGTTGTAGGCAACAAATTTCACATGTAAAAAAGTTATATTTTCTTTTATGCCTTTTAAGTATTAGGTGATGATAATAGCTGGCATTTAGCACTTCAAGGTGTGAAAAACCCTTTTCAGATATTATCCTGTTTGCCCTTCCCAACCTCAGAGGTGCGTGCTATTGTTTTACATTTTGCAGATGAGGAAATTAAGTCAGGGAGACTAAGTGATTTGTTCACAGCTGATAAGTGTCTGAGGCTGAATTTGAACCTAGGTCTTCCTGATTCCAGATCTAATGCTCCATCCACTAATTCCTCCAATAGTGACTATTTAGCTTTTATACTAACCATATTGGAGAGATGAGAATACTTAGGTATGTGAAATATTACCATGCTGAACAAATGTCAGCCAAAATTCTCAGCCTACAAACAACCCAATGGAGGTGGCACATGAATAAAGTGCCAGGCCTGGAGTCTGCAAGAATCATCTTATTGAGTTCAGATACAGCATCAGATGCTTACTAGTTGTGTGACCCTCGGCAAGTCACTTGATCCTGTTTGCCTCAGTTTCCTCATTTGTAATCCAAACTGGAGAATAACATGGCAAATTATTCCAGTATTTTTGCCAAGAAAGTCCTGAATAGGGTCACAAAGAATCCAACACGACTGAAAACAATCAAACAAAAACAGAAATCTTCCTGATGGATTTCTCTGACCATGTCATTCCTCCACTAAAAAACAAACAAACAAGACCTTCAATGGCTTTCATTGTCTACCATATAAATTGCAAGTCATTTAAAACCAGCATTCAAGTTCAGCCACAATCTGACACCAATATCCCTTTCTGGTTTTATTATATACTAATTTGTTTTCAATTATTCAATGTTCTGGCCCAGTTTAATTACTTTGAATTTATCATTTGTGGGGTGCCTTCTGTCCACATTCCTTTACTGACTCCTGTAACTCTTCCATCTCTATTTGGTAGGGTTTAGGGTTTGTTTTGGTTGGTTGGTTAGTTTGATTTGTTTATTGTTTTTTAAAGACTGGGTCTCCCCATCTTACCCAGGATAAAAGTATAGAACCAATCCCACAACTAATCAGCACTGGAGTTTGGATGTACTTTGTTTCTGATCTGGGCCAATTTACCCCTCCTTAGGCACCCTGGTGGTCCCTTGCTCCCAAGAGTTCACAACATTATGTCAAGCAGAGTGGACAACTGACTGGACTAGACCAGTGTAGCTCAGAATTCCTGAGCTCATCTCAGCTTAACCTGGGTCTAGGATTACAGGTGTGTACCACCATGCCCAGCTGTTTGGGGATGTTATTTTTTTAATATGCAAACTTGTTCCAACACCCCAACAAGCTCATAATTGAATGGGCATCAAGGACAAAGAGGCAGTTGGTAACTCAACCAAGAAAGAGGGCATGATTTTTTACTATTAGGGTGCCTTAAGTAAGTTTAAAGGTCTTCCTATTTAGAAACAATATGTCTCCTTTTTTCCCCTACAACTTGATTTGACAACAGCAGGAAGTAAGTAAGATTCCCTCTGAAGAACTGTGGATCCTAAAAGCATCTGTCCTTGGACAGATGTCTAGGACATGGTGGTGACTAAGGCTTAGTGTGTAGATGGTGAATCCTACTTACAGTCGTGTTCTTTTCCTTCTTTTCTGCCTCATGACATAAATCTTTTCTGATGATGTTATTTGTCCTAGTTCAGGGGTTCTTAACTTTCAGGGACCATGACCTTTTTAATAGCCTGATGAATCCTATGGACTTCTCAGAATGATTGCCTACATTCATAATAGAATAAAATGCACAATTTTTATTAGAAGTTGGCAAAAATAAAGATGTAATCTTTTTCCATCTGAGTTCACAAAGCACCTCTGATCTGGTCGATGTACTCCATGTTAAGAAACCCTGTCCTAGGGATGGCTATGTGGTACAGTGAATAGAGCACCAGCCCTGGAATCAGGAGGACCTGAGTTCAAATCCGGCCTCAGACACAACACTTATTAGCCGTGTGACCTTGGGCAAATCACTGCCCAGCCTTCCCCCCTCCAGAAAAAGAAAAAAACCGTCTCCTAGTTCTAGTAAAATGTAGCAACATTATTTTTTTCAGTCTATTCCCCTTATTAATTCATTTTAATTCATTTATGATGCAGTGTGGCATAGTAGATAGAGGCATGAGAAAGATCTGAATTCAAGCACTTCTCTGACTTGTCAAACTGGTTGTATGACCATGGAAAAATGATAGCCTCTTAGCACTCCCTGGAAACTAAGCCTAAAGATGAGAGACAGTGGCCGGTTTGCATGGGTGCAAGAAGTCTCCACATTGAGAGTTCTCTCCACTGATGGAATCAGATCTAAATTTTTTAAAAGGAGTACTCAAATGAGAAGAAGCCTACAACTCCCAGAATGCTATGTAGCAGATACAGGCCCACTTAAGGGAAACCCCATTTCCTGTGAGGCCCAGAGCAGAGGGCCAAGACTGAATTCCCAAGGGATGCTATGTGAGGGGATGTTGTGATGATGAAGAAATGGCCAAGAAACAAGGGGATGGCAAGGGATTCCAGCTCCTGAAGGCTGACCAAAACTGGAACCAAAGACTGATTAGGATTACAGATTAGAAACAGAAGGGAATTTTAAAGTCAGCTAGTCTGATTGAAGAAACTAAGACCAAAGACTTGCCCTCCTCTGCCATGAAATCAAACTGGCCTTCTCTCTGTTCCCCACACATGACCATCCATCTCCAGTCTCCTTGTCAATGCACAGGCCATCTTCCATACCTAGAATACACTCCTTCCTCAATTCTAGGTTGTAGAAGTCCTCTTCTTCAAAATACAGTTCACGGATAACCTCCTATATCAAGTCTTACCTGACCCCTCAATTGCTAGTGCCCTCCCTTACAACTACCTTGTATTTGTTTGTATTTGCCTTATTTTTATTCTGTGGATGCTGTTATGTGTATTGTTTTCTTCTGGGAGCACACTCATTTGGGAAAGGATTGATGTTGATGCTTGTAGTGTTATTGGGTTGGGTTTTTTTTATTTCTTTCCATTTAAATGCTTTTGCTAAGTCTGTGAGGTTTTTTGCCCAGAATTCTATCATGATAACAGGCGTATCTAGACTTGTATTAGTTGATGTCGGATTTCCTTAGTTGACCCTGAGATAAGGGTTTGAGCCATTTGAGTTATACTTAACGGAAAACATACCAACCATTGGTGTTGGTTGGTGCATGTGTGATAGGAACATTTTGCATACTCTATTGTGAGAAATGATCAAGGTTAAAGGTCTTTGAATCTGAAACATAAGGAACTATTCAGCTTAACTTCTTTGAAGGTTACTGGATTTTTAAAACATGGGTCAATGTTGACTAGTCCTTCTGCTATGGTTTCCCTATAATCTTAACCTGCTTCTCCATCCTTGAATCCATGAGTAGGCATCTGTCACCAAGACATTCTTCCTTAAGTAGGCTTTCATATTAGAACGGTCCATCTCTTACCTTTCCAAGCACATGCTAGGAGTTTGTGTTGATTAGTTTTCTGAAGTGTTTGGACCTATGTACACAGCTGGCCAGGCTGAGCTGTTTCTGAAACACTGAACTGTGATGACTCATCCGTTCCGTGGCCCGTTAGTTTCCCACTCCATTTTCTAAACCTGCTACTCCTCTCATTCTGACTGCTGCAAAACCCACTTATTTTCAAATTTGCTCAACAGCCATTACATACAAACCAAACCTAGTTCATACACAGGATGCTAAAACTGTATATGCAGTGAGGAACAAGGATTAAAAAAGAGGCAATGATCCAAGATGTTTTCTTGGATACTACTTTTGTGGAGATAAGATACCCCACAAGTCTGGCTGCCAATAAAAGTAAATAAAATATTCTGATGTGTGCCA
The DNA here is from genome assembly GCA_011680675.1 of Gymnobelideus leadbeateri. Taxonomy (NCBI): domain Eukaryota; kingdom Metazoa; phylum Chordata; class Mammalia; order Diprotodontia; family Petauridae; genus Gymnobelideus; species Gymnobelideus leadbeateri. The sequence goes on from WOXC01010938.1 coordinate 1,035,398, forward strand.
TCATTCCCAATTAAATTAGGGGAATCCAGTCATTTTAACTGATGATCTTTCAGTAAAATGTGTCACATTTTAATTTGAAGATACAAACTTGACACATGATCAGTACAATCTTAAAAATTAGCGCAGGCAGAAGTCTTAGAGCACATCTAATCCAGCCTCATTATTTTGTAGGTGAGGAAGCTAAAGGCCAGAAGGGGCATCTGATTTACTCGAGGTAGCAGAGGGATAATGAAAACTCAGAGGAAACGTAGTGCCATAGAAAGTGTCCATCTCGGGGCAGCTAAGTGGCACAGTGAATAAAGCACTGGCCCTGGAGTCAGTAGGACCTGAGTTCAAATCCAACCTCAGATACTTAACACAAAAACTAGCCGTGTGACCTTGGGCAAGTCACTTAACCCCAATTGCCCACCAAAAAAAGCAAAACAAAAGTGTCCATCTTTGGAATCAGAGAATCTGGGTTCATATCCTTGCTCTGACACTTTGTAACTGTGGAAAGGTTGTTTATCCCCGCTGGGCCTTGGTTTCCTCATGTGAAAAATAAAAGTATTGAACTAGGTGGCCTCTGAGGTCCCTTCCAGGTGCAAATCTATGATCCTTTGACTCCAAATCCAGTTCCTTTGCCACCCTACCCTTTGGTCTACAGTGATGCTTTTCAAACCTTTCTACCATGTGACCCTTCTCTGTCCCAGTGCCAAGATCATGGCAGTCAGAGGTTCTACTATCACTTTCATAAAAAATTCCACACAAATCCTCCACTGTGCCAAATATGTTGTGAGACTACAGTGAATGCAATGGAGAGGAAACAGCAGGACTTAGAAAAAGAGGAAGGCATTGGAAGCCTTCTCAAATGAGAAGAAGCCTACAACTCCCAGTATGCTATGCAGCAACCAAGAGGACATTTCATTTAGTAAGAACTGTGCACCCAGAAGCATGAACATAATTATGCCAAGTCACCCGGTTACCTTACATAAAATCTGTGTCTTAAGCCCACTGGTTTCCTAGTCTGCATTTGGGTCCACTGAGGTCTTTATAGCCACAGAAATACATGGACAGAACCAATGAGCATGGGAGGGCTGAGGAGATCTTCTCCCACTAAGGGTTATAAGCTCTGAGCTCACAAAAAGACAAGGTTCAACCCTAGGAGAGGCTCCCCTCTGAAGAGGAATCAAGCTTTTCCTCATAGCCAAGAGGATCTTTATAAAGCCCTAGGGAAAATTACTTAAAAACTGAAGTTTCACTCAGGTCTTAATGTGAATGCAGATCAAGTATTTTTGTTGTTGTTCAGTCTTGTGTCTGACTCTTCCTGACTCAATGGACATCCCGTCCTCCATTATCTTCTGAAATCTGTCCAAACTCACATCTATTACTTCCATGACACTAACTATCCATCTGGGCATAATAGATAGAGGGGATAGAGTGCCAGGCCTGGAGTCAGGAAGACCAGAGTTCAAATGTGGCCTCAGACACATATTAGCTCTGTGACCTTGGACAAGTCACTTAACCCTGTTTACCACAGTTTCCTCATTTATAAAATGAGCTGGAGAAGGAAATAGCAAACGACTCCAGTATCTTTGCCAAGAAAAGGGCTCACAGAGTCAGACGTGACTGAACAACAACAAATCTATCTCTCTGAATTTCTGCCTTCCCTTTCTCCTCTTGCCTTCCATCTTTCCCAACATCAGTGTCTTTTCCAATGAGTCCTGTCTTTTCATGTTACCACCGTATTTAAGCTCAAGCTCCAGTATTTGTCCTTCCAAACAACTGTTTGAATTAATTACTGTAAGTATTGACTGATTTGATCTCCTTGCTGCCCAGAGAAACTCAGAAGTCTTCACCATGGTTTGAAAGTGCTCAGTTTTCTTTACAATCCATCTCTCACAGACCTACATTACTACTGGGAAAATCATAGCTTTGACTATATAGGCCTTTGTCAGCAAGGTGGTGTCTCTGCTTTTTAGTCTGCTTTCCAAATTTGTCATAGCTTTCCTTCCAAGTAGCAAATGTCTTTTCATTTCATGGCTACAGTCACTGTCTGCAGTGATTTTTGAGCCCAATAATATGAAATCTGACACTGCTTCCATTTCTTCTCCCTTTGTTTGTCAGGAACGGTGTGACCAGCTGCTATGATCTTAGTTGTTTTTTTTTTAATATTAATATTCAAACCAGCTTTTATATTCTCCTATTTTGTCTTCATCAGGAGGCTTCTCAATTCTTCACTTTCTGCCATCAGAGTGGTATTGTGTGCATATCTGAGATTGTTCATATTTTTCCCCAGCAGCCTTAATTCTGGCTTTTGATTCATCCAATCTGGTATTTCACTTGATGTTCTCTGTTAATAGATAAATAAATTCAGTGACAATATACAGTCTTGTCATACTCCTTTTCTAATCTTAAACCAATCAGTTGTTCCCATGTTCCCAATATGATTTGATATTCCCATCTCTTTGAGGACTTTTCACATTTTTGTTGTGATTCACACAGTTAAAGGCTTTAGTATTGTCAATGAAGCAGATGTTTGTTTGGTTTTTTTCTGGAACTCCCTTGTTTTCTCCATAATACAGTGAATACTGGCCATTTGGTCTTCCTTTCCCCCTTTAAAATGGTGGGAGGCTTGTTTTTCAGGAAAGCCCATACCTTGATACTTTGTGACTGGGCAGTGGGTCAAGGAGGTTGTTACAATCTTTGAGCCAGGAGAAGGCTATATAAACTCTGAGGAGAGGCTTTGCTTTGGGGCTCACTTTGAGAAGTGTTGTGTGATTTGACCAGATGAGACTCTGGGAAGCCGTTGTTGAGAGCCCCCCAGCTTTGAAAACCCAGATGTTGATGCTTCCTCTCTGGTAACTGTGATTTGGTATTGATATAATGGTAGGACAGTTTGGAAGCCTGTCTGTTTGATCTATAAGTTCTATAACTCTGAAGTTTGGGGTGCTGACCTTTTTCCCCTGAACTAGGTAATGTGTGTTTGTTTGATTAAAGTAAGCTTGTTAACCCAATTTGAGTTGCTTTCCTTTACAAAAGCAGATCTAAGAACCTGTGTTGGCAGTCACCCTGGGGATATTGAGGTGCTTGCTGCTACAGTGTGTTAAGTATCTGAAGCCAGATCCGAACTCAGGTCCTCCTGACTCCAGGGCCAGTGCTCTACTCACTGCGCCACCTATCGACCCCCAGCTTGCAGAATCTTAAGCATAACCTTACTGGTGTGTGAAATGAGCACGGTTAATTGGTAATTTGAACATTCTTTGACTTTGCTCTTTTTTTAGGATTGGGATGTAAAGTGATCTCTTCCAATCTAGCGGCCACTGTTGAGTTTTCCAAATTTGTTGGCATGTTGAGTACAGTACTTCACTTATTTTTTTTGGGGGGGGGGTATTTTAATATAATATTTTACTTTTTCTAAATTATATGTAAAGACAATTTTTAACAGTCATTTAAAAAAATTTGAATTCTAAATTTTCACCCATTCTTTCTCTGGATGTGGATAGCATTTTTCATCATGAGTCCTTTGGAATTGTCTTGGATCATTGTATTGCTGAAAATAACTGTCATTCACAGTCAATCATTGTATAATATTGTTGTTAGTATGTACAGTATTCTCCTGGATCTGCTCATTTCACTTTGTATCAATTCATATATCTTTCCAGGTTTTTCTAAAATTAGCCTGCTTGTCATTTCTTATAGCACAATAGTACAATTATATATTACAACTTATTCAGCCATTGTCCAATTGATAGGCATCCCCTTAATTTCTAATTTTTTGCCATCACAAAAAGAACTGTTATAAATATTTTTATACAGATAAGTCCTTTTCCCTTTTTTGATCTCTTTGGGATACCGACTGGAATTACTGGTTCAAAGGGTATGCACAGTTTGATTGCCCTTTGGGCATAGTTACAAATTGCTTTCTAGAATGGTTGGATCAGTTCACAACTCCACCAGCAGGGCATTGGTGTCCCAGTTTTGCCATATCCCCTCCAAACTTATCCTTTTTCCTTTTCTGTCATATTAGCCAGTCTAATAGGTATGAGGTGGTAGAGTGCAGCACTTGAACAGCATCATCTTTTAGGATTTTAAATAGCTCAGCTGGAATTCTGTCACCTCCACTAACCTGATTGCTAGCAGTGCTTCCCAGGACCCACTTGACTTCATTCTCCAGGATGTCTGGCTCTAGGTCAGTAACCACATGACCATGGTTATGGGTGATGTTAAGATCTTTCTTGTGTAGTTCTGCATTTTCTTTCTACCTCTTCTTGATCTCTTCTACTTCTGTTAAGTCCCTACTGTTTTTGCTTTTTTATCATTCCCATTTTTGCATGGAAAATTTTCTTGATATCTGTTTTTTTTAAAGAGATCTCTTATCTTTCTCATTCTGTTGTTTTCTTTCTTTTTTTTTTTTTTTTGCATTGCTCATTCAAGAAAACCTTCTTATCTCTCCTAGCTAATCTCGAATTCTACATTCAGTTGAGTCTATCTTCCCCTTTCTTCTTTCCCTTTTTCTTTCCCTCTTTCCTCACCTATTTGTAAAGCATCATCAGACAGCCATTTTGCTTCCTTGCTCTTCTTTTTTCTCTTTCAGATGTTTTTTGTTGCTGTCTCCTGTATTATATCTTGAACCTCTGTCCATAGTTCTTCAGGCACTCCATCTACCAGATCTAATCCCTTAAATCTATTCCTCACCTCCACATTAGGAGTGTTATTTAAGTCATGCTTATACATTCTGATGGTTTTCCCTACTTTCTTCAATTTAAGTCTGAATTTTGCAATAACAAGCTTAAGATTTGTGCCATCAGCACCAGGTCTTGTTTTAACTCACTGTATGGAGCTTCTCTACCTTTGGCTACAAAGTATATGATAAGTCTGATTTCAATGTTTACCATCTGGGAATGTCCATGTGTAGAGTTGCCTTTTGGGTTGTTGAAAGAGTTTGCTATGACCAGAGAGTTATCTTGACAAAACTCTATTAGTCTCTGCCCTGTTTAATTTTGTCCTCCAAGGCCAAACTTGCCTGTTATTCTAGTTATCTTTTAATTTCCTACTGTAGCACTCTATTCCCCTTTAATGAATGTGACATCTTTTTTTTTGGTGTCTTTCCTAGAAGAAGATGCGTGTCTTCATAGAACTGAGCAACTTTGGCCTTTGACTTTGGTGATCCATCATAGAAGGAAATGACAAACCACTCCAGTGACTTTGCCAAGAAAACCCCATGGATAGCATTAAAATGATGATAGATACAGCATGACAACATAAGCCCTTCAGGTCAGAAGGTAACCAACATGTTACTGGGAAAGAGTAAAAGAAAACTACAAGTAGATCCAGAAAGAACAAAGTGACTGGGTCAAAGCCAGAAGGAATCTCTGCTGTGGATATATCTGGTGCCGAAAGGAAAGGTTGATGCAAGATCAGTTTTGCACAGGAACATGAAATGTAAGCCAAGGTTAGTGTTCATACAGGAGAGGGAAAGTTTAAAAATTGACATGCTGGGTGTCAGTGAATTTGAATGGACAAGAATGGGTGAATTTAATTCAGGTGATCATTACATATACTGCTGTGGGCAAGAATCCCTTAGAAGTAATGGAGTAGCCCTCATAGTCAATAAAAGGGTGAGAAAAGCAGTACTGGGCTATAATCTCCAAAGTGACAGAAAGATCAGGTATAGGACAGCTATTTATTTTCTTTGCACATAAGAAAGTCTAAAAACACAAAAGACTCATAAGTATGAACTGAAAAAGACATAAAACATGAAGCAATAACATATTCCTCTCTCAAGTGGTAGATACTTAAAATATTAAAACATTGAACATTTTATGGGATTGCTAAGCAGTTATTTCACCTCCATCTAGGCTCTGCCCTGTCCAAAAATATCCCTTAAGGTCCATGTCTTCTGGCAAGCCAAGATGGGACTTGTACCCATCCTCTTGCCAGTGTCAGCTCCTCCAAAAAGTATTGTAGTTGTGGGAAGCACTTCCCATATTACAACTAGTGCTTACACGTGTCTAGGAGCTTCTGACTTGTGGAACTCACAAGGCTGCCTGCAAACCCAGTATTTCTGTTCAGTCACCTGTGTTCAGGGAAAGAGAGGGTAAGAACTATCTTGCTTATTGGTATTTGTATTCATATCATCCAGCACAATGCCTTTCATATAGAAAGGGCATAATAAATGCCTTTTTCATTCATTCAGAGGCAGGTGAGGGAGGAAGGGGGCATGAAGTCAAGTTTTGCTCAGGATCACTCAGACAACACAACTTTTAGGGGTGGGTTGGGGAGAGGAGCCACTCTCCCTAATGGCAAAATAGGCTTACAAAGTTCCCATGTACCAAGCATGCAAGAACACTGGAGGATGGAACCGTTTCTTTTAAGAAATGAGCATTGAATTCTCTTCCACAAAGTGGAGTGTCTTGGGGACTGTAAGGGGAAGGAACAGCATAGGTTGTGCGCATCTTTCAGCAAGAGGCTGAAACCCCTGTTCTATCCCCAACATGACCAAAGTACATACCCCAATGAGATTATCTGTGTTACAGGAGGAAGAAAGTAAAGGATAGGACCCACTAGAGGGAGAAGGAAATCCCCTCCAGATAAAAATTGACACCCTGTCATTCTGAGGCGTAATTCTCATCATTATCAATCAATGAGATATTTTCATGAACAAAAACTAGAGGGGTCAGGAAGTAGTAGCTCACCTTCTCCTTTGTCAGAGGGGAAAGAAGACTTAGTCATATCACTGTCCTACTAGGCTCTACCCATGGTGGCAACGGTCATGGAAATTTAGATTTCTTTAGCCAGAGGAAAAGTAAATATCCTTTAACTCCATTTTAAAGTTCTCTACCAAATATGGGATTAATTGTATTATTAGTAAGAGTAAAATTAAAATCCCTGTCAGTTCATGATCCCCCTAGGAAGTCTTAGTCTATATATTCTGTGAAATGTGAATCCTAGGTGCCTCCTTTTTTATCCTCAGAAAGCAAACTGAAATCAAACTCTTTGATACTGTGAAGACTCTTTTATCTTAATGAGCCAAACTTAACAAAAGTCGCCCTGGAAAAGTGGAATAACAACAAAAAGGGAGTAGAAGACTCCAGGGTTAGATCTCCATCTGGATGGGCTGAGCAGGGGAGAATGGAGAGGAGGAAGAAGATGCCCCTCAGCTGCTCGACTTCAAAGCCCAAGGAGAAAAAGCCATAAAGGCCCTTTCTCTGCCTCTGGTTGCTGCCATCACACCTGGATGAAGACCATTAGCAGCCCTGACTAAGCATCCTCTTGCCCCCATCACCACTGCCTCCACCTCTCCCTGCTCACATGCTTTCCCAGCCCATGCCCTGCTGCTCTCCACACAGCTGCAAAGCCTCACAAAGTCTGGTCCCACATCAGAGACCAGGCAGTGAGTATATGCCAATACTGTGATGCCACCCCAAGAGACACAAAAGAAGCTGAGGGACTTTGGGCTGTGTAACTGGGGGAGAAGGGAGAGGGACCTCCCTGGGAGAGGAATCATATGCTGAGATTTCTACTGCTTGGTCACTTCTCTTTCCCAGGGTGAGACACTGAAAAGAACCTTCAACTGATTTTCTAATTTCCGGGAATACCACCTCAGGGCTCAAAGCACGAGACATTTTATTGATATATACTACAAAAGAAGGGGAAAGAACAACCAAATCTGGAATGTGCTAGATTCTCCTGAACACAAATGAGGCAGCAATGTTCTAATGGAAGGAGGCTTTGTGAGCAGAAGTAAGAGCCCCTCTGAGGCAGTGGGAAGCTGGAATTACTGAACGTGTGCCCCTGACATCTTATACTGCCATGTGCTCGATGGTTTTTAATAAGGTTTTTTAAATGGAGTCATCCAGACTGACTCAGCACAAATAGCTGACTTGCCACAGTTCCCCCTTTGTTGCTAACCATACTCATGGCGTAGCACCACAACTGGACTTTTATTACTCCTCTATCCTCAATTGAATCATCCTAATCTCTGCTGCTTGTGTCAAATCAATTTGAGTAAACAATAGTGCCTATGAACTAGGTTAAATTTACGACAGGAAACAGGTGTAATGTGGCCGTGAGTAACACAAAAACTGTAATCCTATATTTCCTTCAATGTTATAGAAGTTGAATATAGTTAACTAGAATCATAGTCCTATGCATCCGTTAAGGAGACAAACCTTATTAAATAAGTCCTATAAGTAAACTAAGTAAGGTTACAGATTAATCTGCATTTAAAAGGCTCATGGTGGACTAATTTGAGAGAGAAGATTTACATATCACCAGTTAGCTAGGGTAGCTGGCAACAAATTAATTCACTTTAGGAAGCTCAAACTTTCTCTTTTCAAGCAGTTGACATGATTATTCCATAATTCAGGTTTTGGTCAGATGAAGTTAATGTAAACATAAGACTTTCAGTTGACCAAAAAAAATGTGGGAAAAATTTCACTGCTCCTCAAGTAATAAATAAAAGGAATTAGGGCATACCTCTCTTCCAGTCCTGGCAAAACATAAACACTCAGGGGAAAAAACAAAGTAATAGTTATGGTCATCAATATAAAATAACATCAACTCTCCTTGTAGTTCACTCCCAATGTCCATGTAATCAGTACATTTTGACTCTCAGATGTCTCATGTAGTCATCTGGTTCCTAGAAACACTTTCCTATGGACATTTGGAATAGGCTTTGCTTTCAGGGCAACTCTGAAGGGGGTTCTTCCTAGCAGATCTACTAACACTGGTTCCAAGTCACTTGTAGAGATTCCCTAGAGAATTCTAAAATCTGTTAGTAACAAGACTCAACATAACTCAGCTTTTTAAATTTGTATTTTCCAGTAACCATGTGGTGAAAAAACCAGCTCAGGGATGGCTAAGTGGCACAGTGAATAGAGCACCAGCCCTGGAGTCAGGAGGACCTGAGTTTAAATTCTGCCTCAGACATTTAACACACTAGCCATGTGACCTTGAGCAAGTCACTTAACCCCAGTTGCCCTGTCTTCCCCTCTCCAAAAAGAAAAAAAATCAGCTCAAACTTTATGGACATAATCTTATTAATGACAGAGCTATAAGAAGAACACCAAGTTAGGAACTCATAATTAACCTGAAACTTGAGAGAATCTCAGGCTTTATATACCATGTGGTCTATCTTTATCCAGCACTTATACCTGATATAAACAATAGTATCAACAGACTGAAGGGAGAATCTTTAAAAAAAAAAAAATACATGAGGGTGTGACTTATAAAATGAGTCCCGTTTTCAGAGAGAGATTTCAAAATGGGGGGAATCATTTGAAAATTCTTTACAATTATTAATTCCATTTGTATGTAAAATCCTTAATCCAGTTTTGAGAAACTATTACTAAAACATTATTCAAGGTCTGTATATCCCACTAGAAACATTTGGAAGCCAATTATGTACATACATGTATGTATACATACACACATATATCCTGGTTCTTAGAGAAAACAGTCCAATCTTATTGCTTTCTTGAAGTTTACTACTCCACTGAGTTTTTTAAACTTTTACATCTTTGGAGAAAAGTTTCACATTATTTACAGAGTTCCATAGCAAGGCTCAGAATTTGCCAGGTAGGAAAATTTCCTGTTCAGGAAGGTAACAGCACAGTGGGGAAACTGAGTCAAGAGGCTCCTTCCTTTGCCTATGAAAAGTCATCTCCTTAACTTTCCCAGACACAGACATCCATCCACCAGTATCGGGCAGCACATTCCACTTGAATGGTGGACTATTGCCTAAATGACAGTTCAGACAATCATACCTCAGATCAAAACTAAGAACAATTGTAAGATTGAGGTCCTCAACTAGCAAATTTTACTAGTCACAATAACCTAGGGTTAGGTTATCATTTTTCTCATGTTGCAGTAAAGTCAACAATGAGCACATCTTATTTATCCTTCAGTTATAAATGAAGAATAATCCCAGAGTTTCACACATACAGTGAATATACGATAGCTCACTCAAACCCCTCAGAAAAATACTGACTACAGTTAGTCTCCCGATTAACAGATATTTATGCCTGTTAATCTCTGAGGTGTAAATGAAATCTTTGAATCTGAGATCTATTGTTACTAAGTTGGTTCAAAGATGTAACTTCAATACATATTATTTATTAGCAGATGGAGAAGGAAATGGCAAACTGCTTTTCCAAGAAAAGCCCAAATGGAGGCATGAGTACAAGACACACAAAAACAATTTCATAATTTTCATAAGTGATGGTCATATAATCTCAGTGTACTCTTTACTATAAGCAAACTTATAAGTTTCCCCACTTTGGCAAAGAGTGGTCTAGTTTCTCAAACTGTGCAACGTGCTGTTAACAGAGCTGATAAGATTTTATCATCTTGCCCAAATAGAGAGTCTCAAGGAACTGCACAGATAAGGATAACTAAAGAGATTTTTGCTCCTTTTCTCCCAGCAGTAACATGTTTTTATTCATTTTAAAGAAAGATATACCTCATTAAATATTTAACAGTTTTCAAACATTTTGACCATATTCTTTTATCATTATTCATAATCTAACAGCATCCAGATTAAGAGAAGTTGTTTTTCCATATACAGTATCACATCTTCAAAGCATGAAACAGAGCTTATTACCGGTCAGATGACATCCATTCAGCTGAATGTAGTTCCAAATTATCTTACATAGAAAATCATTCATTTTATAACTTTTGGCATTCAATACTGGTCGAATTTCAAGACTAATATAGAGCACTAACATTTACTAGTATTTGTACAGTACTTACTTTGTTTTAGGCACTGTACTAAGGACTTTTATAATCATTATGTCATTTGATCATCACAGCCCTGAGAGGTGGGTGCTATTATTGTATCTTTTCTAGATTAGGAAACTGTGGTAAACAGAGGTAAAGTAACTTGTTTTAAGGTCACGCAGCTAATAAAATTTTGAAATCAGATTTTAACTCCAGTTTTCCTGATCCCAGCATTTTCCCCAGCATATTGCCTTACTACCAAATGCCAAATGTATTTTGCAGTAAGTTCTGATTATCACAATTATCCTAATAGGAAAATGCATCTCATGTAAATCTCATGTAAATGAGATTACATTATAATTTAGTTTCATGACAAATTTCAACCAAATCAAATCTAGCTTTACAATCACAAATTGCTGTTTTGCCAACCCACTGTTTTCAGTTAGCTCACTTTCAAAGATTCCTGATGGCACCCCCAACTCCCCATAAACCCTTTTGGTTCCTTTAAAATCATTCAGTGAGCCAAATCAATTCTTTTGGGCTCTAACCAACCCCTTCCAGATACCTTAAGAGGATAAAGCTCCTGCTAATCTTTTCCTTTTTAAATCCTGGAGAAGGTCTGAGAGGGGCTCTAAGTGGCAGTCTCAAATTCCCATCCACCTCCTTTGGAACCATGAGGTGCTAAGGATTAGGACACACCCTGCAGTGGTCCTTCAAAGACAGAGGTTTTGTGTGCTATACTTAAATAATTTCACGCTGCAAATTTATTGCTGTAGTTTCCATTTGGTAAATGTCATAATTTGGTAAACTACTATCTATCTGAAATTGCTAACAAGCAGTCTCTAAGAGGTTTCTCATCTTCTTCTTGGTTCAGTAAAATGAATTTTAAAAAACAAAACAAAAGCTCAAAGTTCTTTCCAAAACCCTCACTTCACCTCGCTCCCCACTCACATGGTCAGTGCAAAGGGACGCCACTTGTTTTTTTAACATTCCACCCATTCTTCTTTTATCTCTACTTGCTTAAATCTTCTCTCAAAGCTTTATATATGTCTCTGTGTGTGTATACACACGAACACATACACATACATGTATACACACCTGTGTGTATGTGTGTATGTTTATCATCCTCCAGGAAGGGGAGAGAGGTGTGCACTGTTTACATTCAATCTTAATCCTAACTGTAAACCTCCAAAAATTCACTAATATGTTTTAGCAGTTACAAAAATATTTAAACCATAATTTGGAAATTTTCAGTAAAGATAATATATTTTCATTACAATTTTTAGTCTCTAGTTTATAATGCCATAGATTTCTACAAACCAGAAAAAAGATTCCCATCCTTTGCTTGTCTGTCTTTATCTCTGTAATCTCCAACCTAACTAGGGTTATGAAAGCAGAAAGGAAGAATTTTACAGTTTTCCCTCCCTATTTCCCACTGAAAATCTAATCAAAAGGCAGTAAAAGTGCCAGCTTAATGTTATTGACAGCCAGGAGAACTGTTTGAGACTTCAGTCTTTTTCACCCTCCAACCTCCCCTTCTGTGCTGTCTCACCACAGTTCTTTATGGGTGACAAAAGAGCTTACCTCCAAAATTCTCCAAGGTAAAAAGACCCTGTGCATGTTAAAAAAAAAAAAAAAACTTTTGAAATGGGAGCCCCATCAAGCCCACCTCTCCCCTGCACCACTCCCTTCCAGGGGCCCATTGAAATCTCTACTTCAGTCTTTGAAGGTTTCCTACAAAAGTAGTTTCTTAAGAGTGCTTTTTATGTTTATTCCCCCCTAGGCTCTAGTTTTTCAAGTCTAGTTTTTAATCTGCACAGCTAGCAATAATCAGAGGTCTCATATTTATCTGGTCGAACTTGTTTCCCACAATTATAAACCTCAGTTACCAAGTCTAGTCCATGCTGGACAGTCCTGCTTGAACAGGAAGTCTTTTCCTTCTCCCAAGCTTTTAACCGCTTGCCTAAGCAGAAATGAGCAGGAGGTTTTCTCTGTGCTGCTCCTATGTTGATACTAGTCCCCCTTGCCTTTTCTGTTCTTGGGCAGCTTAGTATCAGGTAAGGACCCATACTGCAGCTTATTTGCACACAAATTTTAAAAAATCAAATTTGAAGTATGGGGCTAATTTTTTCTTATCCTTTCAGAGTCTTGAAAGTTTTCCCCCAACCACTTCATGGCTGATTAACCACTAGGGGAATCCACTCAGAGTTGGGATCAGACAAAAGCCTCAATGCCAGCTGCAAGGCGAATTAGGCTTTCTCCAGAAGAGCCCCCAAACTCCTGCCTGGCTCATCAGATTTGTGGAAAGATAATCTAGGTTAGGGTCTCACCTTCATCAATTAAGGCAAATAAGGAAATAAAGCAAAGGAATTTATTAACGCACCAAGGCAGCATGCACTGGTGGACCAGCCAAGATTCAATCTGTGGGCTAATTGTTATAGACAGGAGTAAGCAATTTTTATATACAGAAAGACAGTCTTGATTGGTTTGTGTTTCAAATGAGGAGATGGGACTAGGGTCCTTAGCTTCTCCCTCATTACAGTATCATGGGGAGATGGTAGGTGCCACCACCATCTCACACTGCCACATACTCACAAGTTTTTAATGAGATTTTTAGAAAGGAGTCAGCCAGACTGAAGACATAAATAGTCGACTTCCCACAGAACTTTTATAAAAATTGGCCCTTTGCTAGGGCATAACAAACAAATACGGAAAAGCAGAAATAATAAAGAAATAAGTAAAACATTCTTTACAGATTATAACACAAAAATTATAATCACTGAGGGAAATGGGAAGAAAGTATTTAGACTTAGAGACTAACATTGTAATCCTGAAGAATAAATGATCAAAAAACAATTGCAGAAATAATAAATAACTATATGAAGAAAATTCTAACACTAAGACAACGTGCCAAATTTATTTGGATGGAATCAAAACAGTTCTTAGGCAGAAAATCATTCTTAGATAAATAATCTTTTGAAGTTAAAAAATCTATTGCAATGACTGTGTGTGTGTGTATTTGTATTCAACAAAGTCTGGCAGGAAGAGAGAGAAAGAGAAATTCCATTTAAAGTAACCACACACAGTATAAAATACTTGGGAATCTAACTGTCAAGATGTATATAGGAAGGGGTGGCTAGGTGGTGCAGTGAATAGAGCACCTGTCCTGGAGTCAAGAGGACCTGAATTCAAATCTGACCTCAGACACAAAAACTAGCTGTGTGACCTTGGGCAAGTCACTTAACCCCAAGTGCCCTCCAAAAAGCAAAAAAATAAAAAAAATTTAAAAAAGAAAGTCACAAAATTAAAGATTTATACAGGAACTATATGAACACAATTATAAAACTTTTCACACAAATGAAGACAGAGCTAATTAATTGGAGAAATATTAATTGCTCATGGATAGGCTAAGGCAATACATAATCCAAATGACAATTATTCAGTGCTATACCCATCTAACTACCAAAGATTATAGAGCTAAAAAAAAATAACAAAATTCATTTGTTAATGTGTCATGTGAATCATTTATGTTTAGTTTTACTTTTTTGGATAGAAATAAATTACTTGTCCCATACATGATTCATAATGTACAGTGAATACTTTTACTTCCCACACCCCACACCACACGACTACCTTTTTGAGGAAAGGCTTTAGATAACAGCCATAAATAAAATCATCTTAGGGAAAATCAAAGTGGGGCCTGTAACAAACCAAAGACTGTGAGAAAAGGGAGGTGCCCCTCACTTTACAGGCCTAATTCCCTAGGACCAAACTCACTCATATCTACCTAGGGACAGAACCGTGAGTAATAAATGCCCTAGCCCCTAGAGATAAGTAACAGTTCCTCAAGATTAGATAATACAGCTAATAGTCTAAGAAATCAGCCCTTTCCATAACTTAGGGAGTCTGAGTGTCCAAAAAGCATGAGAACCAACAGAATTCTATGCCCAAGGAGGTGAAGATTTCTGAAATCCCTTTCTAAATTCACTAATCTAGGGTAAGTGGTAAGTCGTGAGTGACCTAGATAAAATAAACACTTTTTTTTCCTTTGCTATAGGGCTTCAATTAAAGATTCGTGGGTCATTACAGCTGCTTCTGTTTATATATTTGCCCTCTGAGAAGAGAGGCCTCATCTGTCCAGAGAAAGTTTGATTTCCTTCAGGATTGATTTCTTAGGCACATTTCATAAAGTCCTAGAATGTTGGAGCTAGAAAAGAACCTAAGGGATAATCTACTGCCGGGGCTCTTAACCTGAGGGTCTGTGAACTTGCTTTCTTTTAACATTTTGATAACTATTTCAAAATAGTTGGTGGCTTTTATAGTCTTGAATATTTTATGTTGATCATTTAGAAATGTTATTCTGAGAAGGGGCCCATAGGCTTCACCAGGCTCCTAAGGAGTCTATGACACCCTCATCTAGTGTTGGGCAGGTCGGTGGCTCAGTGGATAGAGCCCTGGGACTGGAGTCAGGAAGAAGAGACACCAGGGCCTACCTGTGCAGCTTTCGTTATTCAGTTGCTTGACCTTTCTCTGAGAGGAACTGCACCTCCTCCAATGGAATTCTGTTGTGGAGAACTTGTTCCTCTTGGTTTTCTGGACCAATTTTTGAGAATATGCATAGATCCTGGCTGTGATGACTTAGGATGGAAATTAATATGGAAACCCCATGAGTGTGAAAATAGCATAATTTACAGGTCACTTGGAAAATAATGCTACAGCTCACACTGATATAATGATTTACATTGACAAAGTGCTTTATGCAGACTGCAGACTGTGTCTTTGACATGGAAAAGTGGTTTGTTTGGTTTTTTTCTCCAAAGGCATTTGATAGGTAGATTTAAGCTTAGGACTTAAAATAGGAGATCATTTTAAAGTAATCAGATTGCTCTCCACTAGCTCTAAATATTCCAGACTGAAGTTCTTCAGATGGATTTGCAACTCATTTGATATGAAAAGTTCTCTCATTTTCCCACAAAAGCCTCAAAATAGAAGCATTCTCTGTATATAGAGGACTTCCTTGGCCTGTGCCAAGGTATGGTAGTGTTTACTCAGCTTGGCAACCTACATTTTATTGTTTTACTGAGGTTCTATATGAAGGATGGGAAATAAAAGATCCTGTTTCTTCTAAAGTGGGTAAACAGGGAGGGTCCTTGTGTTATCTTTTCCAGGTATTCAGCAATTGGGAGAGGAGTCTGGAGATAAAATGGGAATTAGAACTGCCAGGTTAGGAGGGGTGCCAGCTATGAGCTTGAGGCCAGACTTAAAAAAAAAAAGTTGTGTTTTCAGACTGTGATCCAGAGTCAGAAAGGTCTTTCCTTGGCCCCTGGACATCAAGGAAGCTCTTTAGGGTGAACTAGTCTTAGTCACACAAGGCATCAGAGCTGGATAGGACCTCAGAAACCAGCTCAGTGGGAGCACTCTTTTTATGGATGGAGAGTCTGTAGAGTGGAAACACAAGGTAGTAAAGGAATCTCTGGAGAGACAGTCTGAACACCAGAGTTTGAGTTCTGGTTTGGCCCCTTGCTGCCTCTTTGATGTTGGGGAAGTCACTCACTGCCTCTGTATCCTCCTCTGTAACAAAAAGGGCATTGACTTATCCATTGCTAAGGTCCTCTTCAGCTCTGGGGTCCTGGAAACACAGCTAACAAGGGCTCTGGCAGGAACTGACCCTCAAGCTCATTAAGCCACTGACTATCAATTCCAGTGGAAAAAAGGAGACCCAGATCTTGGAATGAGAGGAACGAGTGGAATGTGGCTCTGATACTTCATTACTCTCAGACTATGGGCAATTCACTTAACCTCTCTGATGAGAGAGTGTTAGATCCTTGAAGGCAAGACCTGTTTTCACGTTTGTCTTTTTATCCCCAGCATCTGCCGTGATGCCTGACTCACAATTAGTGCTTACTAAATGCTTGTTGATTGATTGGACTTTTATTTTCTCATCTGTGAGATGAAGAAGGTGACCTGCCTAGGTGATCTCTTATCTCTAATCATTCTGTTAGGAAATGAGTTCTAGTCCTGGTTTTGCATTTAGAGTTTGTTCTTTGACTTGGATCTAAAAAATAGCAATAATACAGTCCCCACCTATCTGCCAGAGTCTTTTATGAGGACCTATGAGAGTGGCATAGCTGCTTGGGAGGAGGGGAAGGAGAGCTAGAAGCTGCCAGTAATATTGTAGTAATAATAACAACAGTTAAAAGCATTTATTAAACTCTTAATGTTTGAAAGACTCAGGGCCAAGTGCTAGGGATACAAAGAAAGGCAAAAATGGGTCTGCCTTCAAGAAGGTCATATTACAGTGAGGGAAAACTATGTAAATGACAGTCATTTTGGCTATTCACAGAGTAGATAGGTTATCTCAGAAGCACTAGTGACTAAGAGGATTGGGAAAGTCACTTGTAGCAGGTAGGATATGAATTGAGACTTTAATGAGGTCAAGGAAGGCAGGAAGGCAAGGTCATTCCAGACATGAGGGGCAGCCAGTGAAAAGGCACAGAGTCTAGACGTTCATTGTCCTGTGCAAGTAATGACCAGGAAGCCAATGTCACTGGATCCTAGACTAAGCAGAAGTGAGACATGAAGGGGACATGGTGTAAAGGGCTTTAAAAGCCAAAGAAAGGATTTTATATATGATGCTGGTGGTAACAGAGGTAGCAAGAGACATAGTGAATAAAGAAAGTGCTGGGCCTGGAGTCTCAAAGACCTGAGTTCAAATCCAGCCTCAGATACTTACCAGCTGTGTGATCCTGAGCAAGTCACTTAAATCTGTTTGCCTCAGTTTCCTAAGTTGCAAAAGGAGGATCATAATAGCATCTACCTCCTTGTGAGGATGAAAGGAGATAATATTTGCACAGTGCCAGGCACATGGCAGGCACTATGTAAATGCTAGTAGTAAGTTTGAGTACAAAGGTGACAGTCACACCTGTGCTTTAGGTGGAACACTTTTGCCCCTGAATAAAGGGTAGGCTAGAGTGGGGAGAGATTTGAGGCAGGAGACCAACTGGAAAGCTATTGCAACAGTCCAGTCTTGAAATGAGAGCCTACACCAGGTGGCAATTGTATTGGACAGAGAAGAAAGCAAATGCAAAGATGCTGCGAAAGTAGAAAAAGACTGGATAAATGGGAAACATGAGAATAAACTCAACAATGACACTGTTTGGGGTGGCTATGTGGTGCAGTGAGTAGAGCACTGGCTCTGGAATCAGGAGGACCTGAGTTCAAATCTGGCCTCAGACACTTAACACTTACTAGTTGTATGACCTTGGGCAAGTCACTTAACCCCAATTGCCCAATTCCCCCTTCCAAAAAAACAACAAAAAATGGGGAAGCTTTTTAAAGGAGAGGTTTGTAGGGGAAGCTAGTACATTCAGTTTTGGACATGTTAAGTTCAAGAAATCTCCAAGACACCCAGTTTAAGAGGTAGAGTAGTCAGCTGGAGATTCCAAATAGTGATGAGGAGAAAGGTTAGGGCTAGATAAAGAGATCTGAAAGTCATATGCATACAGATGATAATTGAATCTATAGGTGCTGATCAGATCACCAAGTCTAATAATATAGACAGAGGTTCCCAAATTTATTTGACCTACAACCCCCTGTTCAAAAAAAATTACTCAGTGCCCCCCCTGGAAATCTATTTTCTTTAACCTTTTAACAGTTTTGTTTTTAATTTACATTATTTCAAAAAATATAAAATATTTTAAGTGATACCTTAATTTTAATAATTTTTTGTAAATTTGTGGTGGGTTTCCTGTGTTGAAATTTTGATGATGTTGTATTGTATCATGTAACCATATAGTATCCTATTATAAACAAGTCATTATAGGCACTTATTCCTGCTGATGCATGCTGGACTTGCCGACAATGCTCCATATGCTTCCCTACCAACACTGGCTTGTTAAGACCTGTCTTCAGACTTGACCACTAATCAGTTATAACCTGCATTTTGTGTGTTTATTTGGAAAATAATGTAATCACTATGACTTTGACTCGGTTACACAACAGATGAATCATGTACCAATGGTTTTTCAAAACTTCCTTCTCTTCTTTCCTTATGCTTCCACCACCCCTTTATTTTTATTCAATGCTGCCCAATTGCATCCAAGGCTACTACCATTCCCCTAGGTCATTCCACTCCCTGGTATCACCCATTTTGGCAACCTAAGGTACAGAGAAAAGAGAAGAACACGTGTGGGATAGTGCCTTGGAGGATACCTACAGTTAGCAGATATGACCTGGATAAAGACTGAAAAAGAAGACAGAAAGCAATCAGATGGGTGGGAGGAAAACCAGGAGAGAGCAGTGTCATGAAAGCTTAGAGAGGAGAAAGTATCAAGGAGAAGGGGGTGATGGACGATATCAAAGGCCATATAGAAGTTGAAAGAGATGAAGATTGAAAAAAAGCTATTAGATATGGCAAGAGATCTTTGGAGAGAGCAGTTTAAGTTGAATGATGAGATTGGAAGTCAGACTACAAAAAGTTTCTAAGAGACTGAAAGGAGAGGGTACCAAGGCACAGATTGTAGACATTTTCTCTACTTGTTTAGCCACAGATAGGAGAATAGCTAACAGATAATAATAGACAGAGTAAGTGTTTTTTAAGGATAGGGGTAATATGGGTAGGTATATGTTTATATTTTTAACATATGTGTATATATATATACATCTACATCTACATCTACACATACACATACATATACATATACATATACATATACATATACATATACATATACATATACATATACATATACATATACATATACATATACATATTTGTAGGTAGCAGAGAAGCCCCCTGGTAAACAGAGAGGCTGAGGATAAGTGAGGGGATCATTTTTGCATGGAGAGGGGTTTGCCTTGGCAAAGAGAAGAAACACTTATTCATGGGAGACAGCAGTTTAAGCTGGCTGAAGGACAAAGGAGGCATCAGTGGACATAAGCCTTGTAGATTGTAGTAGGAAAAAAAGAATTGTAAATAAAAGAGTAGTGGGGCGGCTAGGTGGTACAGTGAGTAGAGCATCGGCCCTGGAGTCAGAAGGACCTGAGTTCGGATCCGGCCTCAGACACTTAACGCAAACACAAACAAACAAACAAACAAACAAACAAAAACCTAGCCGTGTGACCTTGGGCAAGTTACTTAACCCCAATTGACCTCCAAAAGGCAAAAAATAAAAAATAAAAAAATAATAAGAGTAGCAGTAAGGGATTATGAATAGGCAAAATTACGAATTTCCATCCCTTCCCCTCCTCCATCTTTCTTGAGAACTCTGGTGAATGTCACTGTTCACTGTCAATGGAAATACTGAAAAACAAGGAAGATAAGCAAAAAATGAATGAAGGAAGATGAAAGGGGGGGGTGAAAACATGTTTGTTTTTCCTTGTCTTTGTTTTATATAAGAGCAATAGGAAGAAGCATTGTGAGTCTAAGAAGGATCTAGCAAGTTAAAAATAAAAAGGGAAGGGGTGGAGATTTGTATAAGACAAATGACTTAAAAAATTACATCCAGGATTGGTGTGCTTGGCTAAGGAGGTGGGCCTAGGCAGCAGTGACGGCTCCATTACTAGATGCCTTTGAGACATTAAAAGAATTAGAAGAAGACCCCCAGTGTATTGGGGGGAATCCTCTCTGCAGGATTTAAGGGAAACCAAAGATAAGAATCTCACAGGGCAGGAAGGCAAGAAGGTGAAAACTATACTAAAGGAATCACAGATTTAGGGTCGGCTAGGTGGCGCAGTGAGTAGAGTGCCGGCCCTGGAGTCAGAAGGACCTGAGTTCGGATCGGGCCTCAGACACTTAACACACACACACACACACACAAAAAAAAAAAAAAAAAAAACCTAGCCGTGTGACCTTGGGCAAGTTACTTAATCCCAATTGCCCTCCAAAAAGCAAAAAAAAAAAAAAAAATCACAGATTTATCAAAGCTTCCAAAAGGCTACACGAGGAAAGAAGAACAGAAGGAAGAGAGACAGAGGAAAGATGGCTTGGCAGCCTTTGTAAGGAGGAAATAATGGTAAGCATCCTTCAAAGAGAATCCAGAAGAACCATAGCTGCCCACCAAGAGATTCTATTATATGATGATTGTGATTTTTCATTCAGTTAGGACAAATGCAAAAGATATTTTCATTAATTCTAGTGCCAGGAAATAAGGAATTAAAAAGCCTTGACCAAGGCATGATAACATTGTAATTGGGGGATTTTGGTTATCTTGCCTCTTTTTTTAATCTCTCTCTCTCTCTCTCTCTCTCTCTCTCTCTCTCTCTCTCTCTCTCTCTCTCTCTCTCCTCTCTCTGTCTGTCTCTCTCACTCTCTCACTCTGCCATAAACAGATCAGCTGATAGTTCCTTGGTTCACCTTAATGATTTAATAGGTTCATAGATTTTTTTCATTCCACATTTTCTTTTTATATTACAATCCTTTATAGATTACTCTCACTTAGTGAGGGATCTGTTATAATAAACAGTTAAGTAATATTAATAACACAGTCTCTTCAACTGAAAGTGCTTGCAGTATTTGACACCTGCAACATCCACTTATCTCTCCACTTTAAAAAATTTAGAGAAATCCATTTTTTCTTCCTCTAGCCCATTGGAGAAAAAGTAGCAAATTTCTTATAAAATATACAGAATTGAAAAAAATTCCCTCAATTATTGTATACAAAACATATGCATGTCTCATTTTGTACCCTAAATCTATTGCCTCTCTGTAGTGGGTATTGTTTCATTTTTGGTTCCCTAAAATCATAGATAATCATCATATTGGTCACAGTTCTCAAGCATGTAAAGTGGTTTGGTTTTTATAGTGTTGTTATTGTTTAATTTGTTCTCTTGGTTATGTTTATTTCATGCTTAATTTATAAAAGTCCTCAAAATTGTTCATCTTGTAATTTTGATGTTATTGTATAAATTGTTCTTCAGGTTCTATTCCTTTCATTCTGTATCAGTTCATACAAGTCTTTCCATATCTTTTTGACATCATCTCTTTCCTCATTTCTTACAGAACAGCAGTACTTCATCACATTCATAAGTATCATTCAGCTATTCCTCAATTGATGAGAATCCCTTTTTTTTTTGCAATCAACCCCTCCAGCTGCCACACACACACACACACACACACACACATAATATACATATATGTATATATACATATATAAACACACACATATAGGTGTGTGTATACATATACAGGACATTTCCCTTTTTTCTTTTATCTCTTTTGGGTATAAGCACAGCATGGTATAGCTAGGCTAAAGAATCATTGTTGAGTAATTTTTGGAAAATATATTCCCTATATATTTCCAGAATGGTTGTACCCTTTCATAGATGCACTAACAGACCTTCAGTGTGCCTGTTTTCCTATAGCCCTTCCAACATTTATCTTTTTTTTTTCTTTTTGGCCAGGGGAAGGTAGGGCAATTGGGGTTAAGTGACTTGCCCAAGGTCACATGGCTAGTAAGTGTTAAGTGTCTGAGGTCAGATTTGAACTCAGGTCCTGCTGATTCCAGGGCCAGTGCTCTATTCCTTGAGCCCATTTTTCTTTTTTTAATCTTTGTTACTCTCAAGTCCCAAACTTTGCACTCTATAAGTGTAAGGTAGAATCTCAGAATTACTTTGATAGGAATTTATCTTCATTACTAGTGATTTGGAGATTTTTTTCATATGTTTATAGATAGCCTGTGTTTCTTCCCTTGAGAACTGCCTGTTCATCTCCTTAGATCATTTACTAATTGGGGAATGGCTCTTTTTCTTATAAATTTGCATAAGTTCCTTATGTGTCTTAGGAGTAAGACCTCTGTCAGAGAACCTTACTGCAAAACTTTTCCCTAGTTAATTGATTCCCTTTTATTAACTTTAGATTTGTTTGTTCATTTTAGGTTATCAAAATTGTTCATTATTATCTTCTGTGAAAATCTTTATTCCCTGTTTGATCATAAGCTTTTCTACCTATAGATCATATAGGCAATTTTTTTGTTTGTAATGTGACTTTTTATATGTAGTTCATATCCATTTGGAACTAATCTTTGTATAAGGTATAGTCCAAATCTAATTTCCTCTATCCTACCGTCCAGTTTTCCCAATAGTTTTTGTCAAATAGTGAGTCCTTATCCCAGTAGCTAGAAATCCCCTGAAGGACTTATAGGTCTAAAAGGACTTATGTCCCTTATAGACCAGGAGTGAGAAACCTGCAGCCTCAAGGCCACATGTGGCCCCTCAAGTATGGCCCTTTGACTAAATCCAAACTTCACTGAACAAATTCCCTTAATAAAAGAATTTGTTCTGTAAAACTTGAACTCAGTCAAAAGGCTGTACCCAAGGGCCTAGAAGGCCACATGTGGCCTTGAAGTCTCAGGCTCCCCACTGCTGTATAGACATTGGTGATAAGGTTTTAAAAAAAAATAAGAAAATGTGACCTTGAGCAAGTCACTTAACCCTAATTGCCCTCCAAAAAAGCAAAAAAATAAAAATTTAAAAAATAAGAAAAAAGACCTCTAAGTGAAGGGGGAAAAAAGCCTTTCTGCTCAAGTTGACAATTGATTTTAAAAGTGAATTAACCTAGTAGCAGAGATACTGTGTCCTGCAAGCAGAGGTAAGACTTATCTACACAAAGCAGTGCCACATCTAGAGGTAAATTTGGTAAAATTTGGTAAATTAGTAGCAGCCACTAAGTTTGGGTCCACTCTTCCCAGGGATCAGCATGGTAGAAGACTCTGTGTTCAGTTTTGGAATACACACACACACACACACACACACACACACACACACACACACACTTCAAATTTTTCTGCATCTTTTTAATGTTACTGGTCAATGAGATAGCAATGGGTAAATTGGTATTAGGGTTGCTAATCACTGGTCAGATGATATTGAGGACATGGTAAAGGATTGACTGATATTGAAGAGAGTATATCTGATGGAGGCTAGAGGCAATATATATATATATATATTAGAGGCAATCCCTTGGGGTTACCAGAGAACTCCCAAGGGAGTATAGATAACCTTGCTCTGGACATCTGACCTGCCAGTTCAAGTGGGGCTTAAGAGTATGAGCTCAGAGTCTATATGTGCTATGCTTCCCAAAAACAGAGCCCCAAACCTTCTTTGGTAACTAGTATATGACGGTGATTTCTGAGCTCTTCTAGAATCGGAAGCATGCCTGGATCATTCTAGGCCCTAGCTTTTCACAAAAGAATTTATCAAGTACAAGGAACCAGTTAATACAGTTCTCTTGAACTCTTCTGTGTACTTCCATAAGGATAAGACATTATACGACTAATTCACATTTGTGACTTAAGGATCACAAACTTCTTCCTGTGACAAAGTTGTTGAAATTATTATCAGTCCCATTTTACAGATGAGGAAGCAGAGGCTTTAAAGGACTGACTGGTCCATTATCAGAGATTATAAGGGTTTGAGGTAGGACCCAAACTCTGGTCTCTTGACTTTATCCTGTGCTCTATCCACTATACAATCTTTCCTTTTGAGGTTTTTAACTTTTTCCTGCTGAGAGCAGCTTGGGGTATCTCCAGACAACTTGGCCACAGGGAAGGTCTATATTCAGAGGCAGAATGGTATACTAGGAAACACACTGGCTTTGTTGTCAGAGGACCTGGATTCAAACACTGCTTACTAGTTCAAATGATACTTACTGCTTGTGTGACCTTGAACTTGTTATTAAACCTCGACCTCAAGTCCCTCATCTATAAAATGAAGGGGTTGGACTATAGGGCCTCTGGGTTCTTTTCAGCTCTAGAGCTATGATATTTATCTCTAATTCTCCCTATTCTGAATATCATTTTGCAATACTTTGACACACTAAATTTCCCTATCATTTCTCTGACCAGTTTACTCCTAAATACACACACACACACACACACACACACACACACACACACACACACACACACACACACACACACACACACACACACACACACACACACCTAGGAATCTTCATTTATGCCAGCTGAATTGGAAACATTGTCCTCTTCAACACCAGAGGGATTTCTGTCCCTCCCAGAATTTTCTTCTAGATGTTTTCTCAGGTGATGGCCCACTCCATCTGTCTTATCCTTGACTTGATAGCCCTCTCAGCTGTTGACTGTTCACCCTTGGCCTAAC
Source organism: Gymnobelideus leadbeateri (assembly GCA_011680675.1). Taxonomy (NCBI): domain Eukaryota; kingdom Metazoa; phylum Chordata; class Mammalia; order Diprotodontia; family Petauridae; genus Gymnobelideus; species Gymnobelideus leadbeateri. The sequence goes on from WOXC01010938.1 coordinate 1,060,214, forward strand.
ACTACTATCAGCCATTAGCAATAATCATCCTGAGTGGTTTGCTGACACATCATAAAACTCTTTACCTTCTCACAATGACCTAAGAATTCCAACAAATTCCCTCTAATTCCACTAAAATCCCCAAATTGAATTACAGTAAATCTCAATGGGAACTTTGGTCTCAGACGTTAGAGACAATAATAGGTACACATGGGAATAATGTGGGAATATTATTACCTATGCTAAGTCTTCTAAAAGCAGAATAATAAAACATATTTCTCTACTAACGACTGAACTAAAAATTACTGTATTGAGCCAAATATAGTCCATTCACCTCCTCCTCCTCACAAAATCTGGCTCACAAATAACTTGAAGGTGCCCCATATTAGTTTATTTTTCCTTGTATACTTATAGGTTTCTCCATTCCTTCTTTCCAAAGAAATCTTATTTTAGGAATTTTACTTCAGGACCAACTGATAGTTGGATTGATATGGTAGTTCACATAATTTTACAGACCTATGTTAATCTTTTCGCATTTTATAGATTTCAAGGTTCTCTCTACTAAAATTCAGTAACTCTAAGTATCTTGATGGACTGGAACCAAGCACAATGTAAATCAGTAGTCTTAAGAGACATATATGCCAGCTAGCTAGACACCCAGGTGAAGTGTTTCTGTATAGAAGACATCCACAGATTCCCCTACAGCATCCTATGTCCTATTTGTCCATGAAGTTCTGACCAGGAGAGTTGCCTCAAGTTTCTCCAGCTCTATAAAACCTGAACTAATTAATACATACTTGAGTTTTAGGAGGTGGGATGGTTATGGACTGGTATTGATCCCTATCATCTAGTGACATTTAGCTCATTACTGGGGTTTGGGAATAAAGACTTCCTCCAGGAAAAGGTTTTTTGACTTAGGAAGAGTCTGGATTCCAAATAGAAGGTGTAGTTATCTTATAGGTGAGCAATGCTTTCACTTTTATTACCTTTTATCTAACATGATTAAATGCATTGCAAATAAATAACTTTACAAGAAGTGAATCATCAAGGTACACACCCTGTTATGTGACAAAAAGCAAGGAATGAATAGATGGGAGTAATAAACTGAGGATTCTGATTGGTGGAAACCCAAGTACACCCCTAAGGCAGATGAGAAAGTAAGCCATTCACACAGAGGCAGAGAAGCAAAAGTGATACACACCAGCCACCTGAGATCCTGACTAAAGAATAGGCAGGTGACTAACTCCCATAGCAACCCCAGGGAGAAGACAGGCCATACTACAACACGAATAAATGCAAAGTCCTGTGCTCTGGCTTGAAAAATCAGAAGTATGAGTACAAAGTTTGGGAGACTGGGTCTGAAAGAAGTTCAAGTGCAAAAAGACTTAATGGCTTTAGAATCATAGATTGAGCAATAAAAAGGACTTTTTATCAAATCCAAACCCCTCCCTTTATAAATGGGAAAGCAAAGGCCCTGAACGGTTAAAGTCCCACAAGTAATTACCTGAGCCAGTATTCAAACCCAGGTTTTCTGATGGCAGAGCTATCCTTCTTTCCAGTGTACCACATTGCCTGTGGTTGAATGTAAGTTCAGCCTACATGACGTGGCAGCCTAATGCCACCAGTGGCTATAGTAATAGAAACACAGTATCTAGTATAAGAGAGGTTACAGTCTCACTAAGCTCTGCCCTGCACAAACTATGTCTGAAATTGTGCTTTTCTTGGGCTGCCACATCTGGGGGGAGAAACTGACAATTTGCCACATATTCAGAGAAATGTGTAATGGCATATCTCACAAGGTCATGAGCTTCCCCATAATGATAGTTTAGTTATAAGGCATGGATGACTGACCACCTCTCAGGGATGTTGTAGGGTGGGAGATTGAACTAGAGGAACCCTAAGGCTCTTCCAGCTTCCATAGTCTGTGATTCCAAAACAATACTTGGTTGGTTGTTGTCCTTTGTCCTCAAAGAGGACCAAAATGACATCACTAGGCTAGAGTTAAGTTATAGTGTATTCGGCTGTAGCTGATGAGGCTAACATGAGCTCAGAATGCTCTACCACACATTGGGCACAAATAGTCCCTGTGAACATTTGGGGTGAATCTCTAAATCTGAGCTTCTCACTTTCTTTTGAGCTACTCCAATTCTACTTTGCTTGTAGAGCACAGCACCTTCTCTGATGGGCAGACCTGTGCCAGTGTCTCCATATCACACAATCAAATCCAAAATTCTTAAAGGAGACCTTGAGAATGCTTGCTCTGTGTGAGTTCTCCATAAAATAGTCCTTTTGACAAGCATACATTTGGCATTTGAACAACATAGCCAGCCCATGTGGTTGATGCACATATTGCCAGAGCTAACTTAGTGTTTCCAAAGGAAAATGTGGGAGAAAAGAGATACTGAATATCTCACGATGTAAATATAAAGCATTTCCGAAGGCACAAAATTTGTTACAGATTATTGAAGAGTCTGGAAATGAAGAGAGATAAGGACTCTTCTGTTTTTTATCACACAACTAGACATTTTGTTGAGTATTTTCAACTCCAAGATTCTTGTAGAAGGATATAATGGGGAAAGAACTACCTGCCACATCAATGTTATTTAGCCCTTTGAATGATTGTCACTGTTGATTGCTTGTGGTAAGAAATAGAACTCTGGAGACAGGAAGACTGGAGTTCAAATATGGCCTCAGACACCTACTAGCTGTGTGACCTTGGCCAATTCACTTAACCTCTGCCTCAGTTTCCTCAACTATAAAATGGGGATAATAAGAGCACTTACCACTTGGGGTTGTCATGAGGTTCAAATGAGATATTTGTAAAGCACTTAGCACTGTGCCTAGCAGATAATAGGACTTAATACATGCTTATTTACTTTTTCATAATTGGGTTAAGACTTTGGTAAAACTTTGCTTCTAATTTCCCCTCCTACTACTGTGGATTTTCTGAAGTTTTCTTTCTTATGCTATCAGACTCAAGTGTGACCTGCTGATATATTTACTTTAAACCAACCTGTGACTTGATCTGTGTAAGGAGCCCTTGAAATTTCTCCTCCATCATGGTAGATGTGTGCCTTTTATGCAACATTCAGTATTAGAAAAATGCCTGGACCACTGAGAGGTTGTGACCTACTCAGGTACACATAATCAGTATGTGTCAGAGGTGAGTCTTCCTTGTTCCCAGTCCAATTCTCTCTCCACTATGATATGCTACCTAGTCTAATTCACTAGGGGTGTGACACAGCTCCTCCCTCTGAACTTTCATTTGATGCTTCCTCAGGGCATAAGGGGAGACTCTAGGTTCTGGAAAGTCAGCCCAGAGGAATTATACAAACTCTGGAAGATCTCATCAAGCTGAGAAGGCTTTAAGAACAGGCCTGGTGATTCTGCCATTCAAAAACCAGCTTAGCTTTGAGGAGACACAGCACCAAAGAGTTGGTTGCCAAGTGATGAATTTCTTCAGGCCTGTAAATTCATGAAGCAATATGGTAAAGCATAGAGTGAGCCAAAAGTAGGGGGAATAGCCCTACAAGTAAAATCATGGAGGTCTAGAAACATTTAAACTAGACACAGATATCAAGAAGCCTCTTTATCATTTAACTCTGTTCTTTCTGTTGGGGGTGATTATCACTTTTCATTGCTTCTGCTAGAATGCAGGTGCATGAGACCTTTGTATCTAGCCCTGAGCTCTCTCCTGAGTTCCAATCCCACATCAGAACTTACCCGCTGGGCACTTCCAATAGGGAATTTGTTTCACTTGACTCTGAATACTTGTTAGGAATTGGTTTTCTTTTCTCTCTTTTTTTCAAGGGATAAGAGGTGGGAAGGAGAATAAAGTAATTAAAATAATTTTTTCAAAAAATTAGTTAATAATTAAAACCAAATAAAAATAGAGAGGTGAGGGAGTGTTACAGATGTGGAATGCCCTTTCATGTATTTTCAGATAAAGTTATAAGAATGTTTTACTTATTTGTTTTAATGATAACAACAGGTAGCATTTATACAGTATTGTAAGGCTTGCAAAGTGCTTAAAAATATAATCTCACTTGATCTTCACAACTACCCTGTGAGATTGGTGCTATTATTGTTCCCACTTTCAGGTGAGAAAACTGAGGCAAAACTGAGGTTATGACTTGCCCAGGGTCACAGAGCTAGTAAGTATAGACTACTGGATTTAAACTCAGAGCTTCCTGATCTTAGATTCAGCACTTGATCGCTGTTCCACCTAACTTTGTTACAAGAGACTTGTCATGGAGTGGAACTAATCTGCAAGTGTTTGTAATGTAAAAACAAAATACATCAATAAAACTTTTTTAAATGCTTGTGGATTGGTGGGTTCATTGATTGATATGATTCACCTTTTAGTTTGAATACCAGGATCATCAGTAATGAATGAAAGCAGTGTTCTTCAGTAGCCACTGCGCCCTATAGAATAGATACTATACAGAGTTAGGCAGACAGAGGGTATTTCCAGGAGGCATCCCAGCATCATTGTCCCAAATGTAAGGGACTACTCCATGAATCAAGGAGTTATCTTTACAGAACTTTGTAAAGTTGACTTTACAAGGCTCATTCCTGTATTGCCCCAATGCCATCAGCAACGACAAAAACAAAGAATCCTGAGGCCATAGTGGTTGCAACAGGGAGAGCAGGGCAAACTGGAAGTCCAGGGGACAGGGACTACAAAGTGTACCATGAGAAAGACACGGAGCTCCTGGACAGCACTGAGAAAGGGAGGAGCTGGCATCTCGACCCAGTGGAGGACAGCATTTCAACATTCCACCAGTGCCAAGCAGCCTCTGCTTCTCAGCTGGCATGTAGCACTCCATGTGTGCCCACATCAGAGAAGGCTCGGGGCTCTGTGAGTAAAGCAGTGAGTGAAGAATTGCAGCAGCTCAGAAGAAACATGAGGTGTGCAAATTTAGGGACATCTCCACTCCACATGTTCCTGTGGACTATCTGTGCCCAATCTAGGTTAGAGCCTTCTGAGCTTGCATTGGTCTGATCAGCTACAGCTGACCACACTACACACGGATGCCGACATCATGATGCTGTTTTGATCCTCTTTGAATACAAAGGACAAAACCCAAACCAGCAGTTCATGGGTTTATTTGCTAGTGCATTCCTAGAGCCCTAACAATGTATGTGTTCTGAACAGAAGAAGGGAAGAAAAGACCCACATCCAGCCAGCCAGCTCCTAGCCACGTGTCAGCTCGGTCATCCAGCCTTAACTCCTGCCTCTCGGCTGCTTTGCCTCCCGATGTCACCTCTCCCAGGTGGTCTAGAAGAGGCTCCATTGAGGAAACATTTGATTCTGATTTTCTGGTCCTTTTTGTCCTACCCCATTTTGAGAGAGTTGTGACCCACAATTTGAGAAATACTACTTTCTTCTAAAGCCTATTCCTCACATCCATCTGGACAAAATACATCATTTAATTAGGTCTCCATAAGAGAGCTTAGAATTCATTTATAGGCCCAGAAACCAAACAATATTTTATTGAAACTGCTTATAGATACACATATCTGTTTCTACCATTTTGCTGAGTTTATTATTATATACAAGTCTGGTAGGGTGTACTTTACCCAGAGTCAAGTTCATGGAACAATAAATTACAAACCCTTAGGCATTATCTGATGTGTTTGTTCCAATATTGCCTTTTACAGCAACAAACAATCTGGGTAACATTGCTAGGAGTGGTGAGTTGTTTTTTTTCTTACTTGCTTTAACTTCCTCTTTTCCTTCTGAGTTCATGTTTATAAAGAAGCGAATTACAAAATTATTGCACTCCAGAGCTTAAAGGAACTTCAAATCCCATTTAATCCAAGAGAAACTTCTGATTTAAATTTATTTGTATTCTGAATATGACAGACATTTTTAAAAGGGCATTTCCATATACATGGACAGCTAGATGGCACAGTGGATAGAGTGCTGGTCCTGGAGTCAAGAGGTCTCCTCTTCCTAAGTTCAAGTCTGTCCTCAGATACTAGCTGTGTGACCCTGAGAAAGTCACTTAACCCTGTTTACCTCAGTTGCCTCATCTGTCAAATGAGCTGAAAAGGGAAATGGCAAAACCCCTCCAGCATCTTTGCCAAAAGACCCCAAATAGGGTTACATTAAAAATACTGATGAAAGGTAATCTCAGATGGAAGATGCCAGGAGGTAGGGAGAATGAGAGGCCTCTTGCAGAAGGTGGGAGTCAAGCTGACTCTTGAAGCAGAGGGAAACCAGGAAGCAGAATTGAGGAGGGAGAGCTTGGCAGATATTGGCCAATGAAAAGGCATGAAGTATATTGTGGAAAGAACAGAAGTCCAAAGTCCCTGGATCAGAGGAGAGGAGTAAAGTTTGTCAAAACTGGAAAGGTCGAAGTGTCCAAGATATAAAGGGCTTTAAAGTCAAATAAGATTTTACATTTGAGGGGTGGCTAGGTGGTGAATAGAGCACCAGCCCTGGAGTCAGGAGGACCTGAGTTCAAATCCAGCCTCAGACACTTAACACTTACTAGCCATGTGACCTTGGGCAAGTCATTTAACCCCAATTGCTCCTCAAAAAAAAAAGGAATAGAGATTTCACATTTGATCCTAATGGTACTAGGGAACCAGGGTTGTAAGGGTGTTTAGGGAAGACTAGTAGCTCCAGCATGAGGACTGCTGACCCCTTTTTAGGGCTGCTCCTTTGGTGTCCACCTGATTCACTTAACTCTCACCTGTAGCTCCAAAAAGCTGTAGCATGCACAGCAGCCACACCCTGGTGAAACATTTCAGCAGATGGGCTAAACTAGGTTCAGGGTAATCTAAGAATCTCAAACTGGTCAGTGAGTTAGGGGGATGTCTACCCCAAGCACAGGAAAACTCCCCCCCCCTCCACCCACATACACAGAATCAGCAGAGGAGAACAGTTTATTCCAGTGGCCATAAAGGCAACTGAAGCAAGTACAGTGGATCAGACATAAAAGACACCAAGCCATCACTGGTCGTCTTGACTTTCGTCTTGCCACTTGGCTTTGATGACTCTGAAAGATTGAGGCCAACTCCTCCTCACTTAAATCTAATTTATGTGTGAGTCAGAAGGACATCACCCGTACTTACCATTTTTACCTACCTCGGAGTCCTGTGGTAAAAAGTGAGTGACAAAGCTGCAGTATGGAACACTGGGAGCTATAGTCAGAACCACACACACAGCCCAGTCATTACGGGTTGTCTTCTCACTTCACTGAAACAGCACTGGGATTCGGCAGCCCTCTGGTTGTCTGAGCAGCCTTTTTTAAGGACCACTGCTCCCCTAGCATGAGGAAAGGGCTAGAAAAAGTACCCTAAAAATTGTTCACTTCATTCAACCTAACTCTGGCGTGCTTACCTTGGAAGACAGGGATCCTACCCTACAGAAGAAACACACACACACACACACACACACACACACACACACACAAATACAAAAACTTGAAAAGATGATTCCACTCACCATTGGTGTATGGAATGTGTGCATGCTTATGGACAATATGAGCTCCAATAGACCTGAACAAGAAACAGCTCTTGTTGCAAGAGAACTCAGTAGGTATCACATCCAAATAGCAGCCCTGAGTGAAACAAGGCTGGCAAGTGAAGGCCAGCTTACTAAAGTCAGAGCTAGATACATGTTTTTCTGATGTATCCACAGTGATAAGGAACATCATAAAACTGGCATAGGTTTGGCAATCAAAACTAATCTAGTCAACAAGTTTGGATGCCTCCCAAAAGGAGTAGGCTCATGACAATGCAGTTGGACTTGCAGGAAAACTTTATACCACCATCATCAGTGCTTATGTTCCCACCATGGCAAACCCTGATAAGAGCAAAGAAAACTCCTGGAGACCCTCATCATCTGTGTGCCAGAAGAGGATGAGCTTGTAATTCTTGGTGACTTTAACGCCAGAGAAGGCAGAGACTATCAGACATGTCAGGAGGTCCTTGGGAGGAATGGAGTGGGAAACAGCAACAGCAGTGGTCACTTACTATTAAAGACTTGCACATCTCATGACCTCCTCATCACCAACACTGTCTTCCATTTACCTTAATGCAATAAAAATCTGTGGATGCTCCCTCACAGTGAACATTGGCATTTAATAGACTATGTCATCACAGGAAGAGATAGACAGGATATAAGAGTGATGAAGGCAATGTGTGGCACAGAGTGCTGGACCGATCATATGTACTTATCCTCTCCAAGCTAAAGATTGGCATTCAACAAAAGCAAAGACCTGAAGGCAAGATGACTACCAGAAGACTTAATGTCAGCAGATTAGAGCACTTCTGTGAGCAGGAACAGCTTGTTGCTAACTTGGAGGGAAAGCTGAGCCAACACACAGTTGACAACCATTGAGCAGAAAAGCAATGGGCTCCTTTCAGAGAGTTGGTGTATAGTACTGCATTTACTCATCTGGTTCAGAAGACTCGCAACTATCAGATTGGTTTGATCAAAATGATGGGGACACCCACAGTTAACAAGTACAATCTCAATGAAGAGTAGGAATGAGCCAGAATATAATGGGCTTTGAAAGCTAAACAGGACTTTATATTAGATTCTGGAGGAGAGAAGGAACCATTGCAGTTCATTCAGTGAGGGTATGATATGGTCAAATCTGTGCTTTGGGAATATCAATTTGACAGCTGAATGTAGGATGGATCAGAGTAGGGAGAGTTTTGAGGCAGCTATTACAACAATCCAGGCAGGAGGTGATGAGGGCTCTTACCAGAGCAGTGGCAATGTCAAGGAAAGAGGGAGGGGGTTGGTTATATGACAGTGTTACCACATACATAGAAACATGTACCTAGTTACATACTGTTAGTACAGAATTGAGGGGTGGAGGAATTAGAAGTCATAGTGATGAAAAACAGGGTTATGAGTCAGAAGGAAGAGAGGATAATAAACAATTGTAATCAGATAAAGGAATTTCAGAGTTTATGACCGTAGAAGTTGAACACTTATAGGTAATAATGGCAAGGTCAAGAGTAGCACTATTTCTGTGTGTAGCTGATGTGGAGTGGAGGAGTATGCCATGGAATTGAGATTAAGAGATTGGAAAGTTAAGGTATTGAAAGGATTATCAATGTTGAAGTGGCCTAGGATGAGGGCAGGGGTTGAGGTAAAAAGAAAGAGTATGATCCAGGTACTGAACTGACAAAGTAAGGGAATGTCTTGGGGTCAGGTACCTAGCACTCTGTTCTGAGATACTGATGGGCCCAGAAGATCTAATATTGTGAACCTCAAAGATTCAGAGATGGGAGGAGGCCCAACCCAGGGAGATGAACATCAGCAGAGGAACCCAGGTGACTCAGGGTGAGAAGAAGCAGGGATGATCAACCCACCCAAAAGTATAGCCAGAGACAGAACGTGGACCCAGCACAAAGCCTCAATAAAGGAGCAAAAACAGGAGAGGTGAATAAGACAAAAAAACAAAAAACAAAAAACAAAACCCAACACTAGTCAGTATAAAAAAATCATTGTAAGGGGGCGGCTAGGTGGCGCAGTGAGTAGAGCGTCGGCCCTGGAGTCAGAAGGACCTGAGTTCGGATCCGGCCTCAGACACTTAACGCACACACAAAACAAAAACCTAGCCGTGTGACCTTGGGCAAGTTACTTAACCCCAATTGCCCACCAAAAAGGCAAAAAAAAAAAAATCATTGTAAGGCTAGAAATTCCCCCCAAGGAAGGAGAAAATAACTCCATATTGTTGTTTTTTGTCCTTTGTTCTGGAAGAGGACCAATGACATCAGGAGAGTGATGTATTGACTTGCAAGTGAATTGGATTTAAGTGAGGCAGGGCTGTGTGAAGTTATCAGCCTCACTCATTCCCCCAGAGTCACCTGAGTCCAGTGGCGAGACTTAGGTCAGGACAACTGGTAATGACCAGAAATGCAGTAGGAGACCCTGACCTCTTTAAGCTAAGGTCTTTCCCGGATCTCAGTTTGTCTGAGGCAGCACCCATTCTGTGATTTTAGGCTAGGTAAAGAAATGAGGCAAAAGATGGCCTAGTTTGCCTACTCAAAAAAAAAAAAAAATCAGAATAGGAGGGGAAGGACTCTCTGGGTTTCTGGCCAGAAGCAAAGCAAATGCAATTTATGCTCACTCTGAGCCATAAAACCCAAATAATGAGCAAGTGAGGCTTGAGCTGGGACCTATTATTGGCCAATCCGTGAGAGCCAAAGTGATTTGGGCTTAGGGCTTGGTCAAGTAGCTCCATTTGAATCCCAATGGGCTTTTTCAAAGCCTAGTTTTTTCAGAGCTCTATTTCAAGTAATCATAAATGAAACTACACGGGAGTCCATGAACTACATGGGAGTCCATAAAGTACATAAAGAGTCCATTAAAAACTGCAATCAGTGACTTAAAAGGAAAAATAGATTTTCCACAAGAAATATATAAATACCTAAAAGAAAAGAAGTGAGTGTTAAATAACTAAATAAATGCCCTAGAGGAGAAAATTGGAAGGTAAATAGTTTAGAAGAGAAAGTGCCAAACTTTAAACAAGAAGAAAATTCCTTAAAACCAAACAGAAATCTATGACTCTATACTAAAACAAGAAATATCAGAACAAAGTCAAAAGGTTACAAAAATAAAAGAAAATTTAAAGTATCTGATATCAAAAATAGCTGACTTGGAAATAGGTTAAGAAGAAATGATTTAAGTATCCTTGGACTCCCTGAAAACCGTGATTAAGAAAACAACCCTAGCAGTGAGCTAGTGGCAAGTGAATAGAGCACTGGCCCCGGAGTCAGGAGGACCTGAGTTCAAATGCAGCCTGACACTTAACACTAGCTATGTGACCTTGGGAAAGTCACTTAACCCCAAATACCCTCCAAAAAGCAAAAAGAGAAAAGAAAAGAAAACCGTCCTAGACACTCTGTTTCAAGAATTCATAAATATGAAACTTATCAGACCTATTAGTAGAAGAGGACAAGATGAAGATAGAAACAATCCGACCTCTGAAAGAAATCCCTAACAAAAAAAAGCCCCAACGATTTCATATTTAAAATCCAGAACTGCTGAGGGGCAGCTAGGTGAAGCAGTGACTAGAACACCGGCCCTGGAATCAGGAGAAACTGGGTTCCGATCCAGCCTTGGACACTTAACACACACACACACACACACACACACACACACACACACACACACTCCCCTAGCCATATGACCTTGGACAAGTCACTTACCCCCAGTTACCCTCCAAAAAGCAAAAAAATAAAATAAATAAAATAAAATAAAATCCAGAACTGCTAGTATTGAGAAAGAAGTACCTACTTAAGTCCCAAAGATCATAGTCAAGATCATGTAAGACCTCACAGCTTTTACTATAAATAAGAGATTATGGAATAGAATATTCCAAAAGTCAAAAAATGAAGGCTTACAACTTACTCAAAATAGAAAGTATTAAAATATTAATATAGAACCATAACTTGCTCTGTAAATTTGAGCATAATTCTACACAGGAAAAAAATGGATCTTTAACGGGATGGAAGACTTTCAAGTTAGTCTTCACTAAAACTAAGGATTCACCCATTTGCCTGCAAGAGGGATTAAATTTTCTCTTTTGTTGTTGTTCAGTCAAATCTGACTCTTAGTGACCTGATTTGGGATTTTCTTGGCAAAGATACTGGAGTGGGTTGTCATTGCTTTCTCTAGCTCATTTTACAAACATTTCTAATGAAAAAACCAGAACAGAATGGGAACTTTGAAATGCAAATGCAAGAACCCAAAGCAACCTGGAAAAGTAAATTTATTTGAGCAATGGGAAGGGACTGTATGATAATGTGGGGCTAACATTCAAATAGACTGAGAAGAGAAAAATATCCCTTCAGAATTTTCATATCTTAAAAGGCAGTTGAGGGAGTTAGAGTTAAAAAAAGAGAGAGAGAAGTTCTTGGGAGTAGATTGGTTCTGTTCTGAGGGTTTTAAAAAGAGGAAGAGAAGGGAAGATAGAAAGGAATATTCTAGTGTAGAAAAGAGAAGGAAGAAGAGGGTGGACCTTTCTACTTCTCATAATAGGGGTGCATGAGTGAATATCAACATGGTAGAAGGTGTGGGAGGAGAAGACATCAGATGGACTTTCAGTCTTACTTGAAACAGGGGAGAGAACACAAACAAGAACAATTTGTTTTAGAAATACAGCAAACAGAGACTAAATGCAGATTGAAGCATACCCTTTTTTTACTTTCTTTTTTTAGGGTTTTTTTTTTTGCCTTTGTTTTCTTTCACAACATGACTAATAGAGAAATATGTTTTGCATGACTACACATGTATAAGCTTCATCAAATTGCCTGCCTTCCCAATGGGGGGAGGGAGGGCATGGAGAGTGGGAGAGAATTTGGAATGCAAAATTGTAAAGAATTAAAGTTAAAATTGTTTATTCGTGTAATTGAAAAATATTGAAATTAAACAAAAAAGAAGCTTACATCTCTCAGCAGAGATTTGTGCATATAAGTACATACAAAATATACTTTAACTATATAAGATTTCTTTTGGTGCAAAGGAAATACTGGTAACTATGTTATAATTAACCTTACCTCAAAACTGAAAGAAAAAAGAAGGTTGTATGAGTACAAATAAAATAAACTTAGAACCCTCCTCCCCCAAAAAAGAAATATATCAAAATCAAAAGGGAAGTTAACAGGGATGGGGAGATATTCTCAAGCAGCATGATTACACAAGGGAGTGAATATCCATAAGCCAAACAAATTTCCTGATCCTGAAGGAAAAGAGGGGAGGTGGGGAGGAAGAAAAAAGAATCAGAATCTAAGGGATGCCCATCAGTTGGGAAATGTCTAAACAAATTTGTGTTATATTAATGTAATAGAATATCCTTTTGCCCTAAGAACTGATGAAAGTGACTTTCAGAAAATCCTGATTGAAAAGAATTGTTAATTGGTCCATAAGCAGGACCAGGGGAACAGTTTGTCCAAGGACAACAACATGTCAAAGAAAAACTGTTTTTAAAGTCTTAAGAACTTAGACCAATGACCTCCAGAGGACCTATAAAAATATGCATGTTTTCCAACTCCTGAAAGATAAATGATGGATTCAAGGTGCAAGAAGAGAAATACGTTTTTGGACATGGCCACTGTGTGGATTTGTTTCATTTTATTATATTTATTTGTTACAAATGGCTTTTTCTTTCAGTTTTTTCATTGGAGTGAGGAGAATGATGGAGTTAGCAATAGCGTTTCCCCCAAAATAAGGACCATTAAAACTTTTTTTTAATGCAGAAAAGAAAATAGAAGCACAGACAAACTAGAAGGATTTGAAAATAATGTGGAATTTTTAATATTATTTTTAGTCAGTGATATGAAATGGAAATTCACGATGTCACATTCAGTTTCTTTGTGTTCTGCCATGAATATAGACTTTTTTGTAATTTTAAGTTTAAATTTTTAAAATAAAATTAGTTTAATTTTTAAAAAGTTAAAAAAAAAACAAAAAACTCAACACTCACCTGTAATGGAAAATCAATGAAATCCTTTCCAGTAAAAGCAGGGGTAAAGTAAGCATGTCCATTATCACTATTTGACATAGTTCTAGAGATGCTAGCTGTAGCAATAAAACAAACAAACAAAAAAAAGAAATTGAGAGAATAAACATAGGCAATGAGGAAATAGAATTATCACTTTTTGCAGATGATATTATGGTCTATTTATGAAACTTTAGATATTCAACTAAAAATAATTGAAACAACCAAAAAGTTATCAAGATATAAAGAAACCCATTGAACTCATTAGCATTTTTTTATATTACCAACAAAACCCAGTAGGAAATAATAAAAAATGAATTTCTTTTAACAATGAAAACAATAAACAACAGAACCAGAAAATATTTGGGAGTTCACCTACAAAGACACACACAGGAATCAGCTACAGAGTAGTCTTTAAAGAAATAAAGACAAATCTAAATATCTAAGGTAATATTAATTACTCATAGTTGGGCCATGTAATAAAAAATGAAAATTCTACCTATATTAACTTACTTATTCATTGCTGTATCAATCAAATTTTCAAAGGATTACTTTATAGGACTAGAAAAATAGTAAATGGATTCATTTGGAAGAACAAAAATTAAGAATCTCAAGGAAAACAATGAAAAAAGATGCAAAGAAAGGGAACCCAGTAGTATCAGATCTCAAACTATACTACAAAGGAGTAATCATTAAAATGATTTGGTATTGATTATAAAGGAGAGTGCTCATTCAGTGGAAGAGATTGAGTAGACAACATACAGAAGCAAATGAATGTAGTAGTTTAGTGTTTGATAAACCCAAGACCACTATAATCTTGGGAAAAGAAAGGGAAGGAAATAAGTATTTATGGGCTAAGCCCTATGCTAACCACTTTTTACAAATATCTCATTTCCCCCTCACAACAATTTTGTGAGGTAGGTGCTATTATTATCCTCATTTTACAGTTAAGGAAACTGAGGCAAACAGAATTTTCCAGGGTCACACAGCTAGTAAGCATCTGAGGTTGGATTTTCTTCCTGACTACAGGGCCAGTGCTCTGTCCACAGCTGCCTGTCAACTGGTAGAAATTCAATATTTGACAATGATGGGAAAACTGAAAAACAACCAGGCAGAAATTACATTTAGAACAATATAACAAGATAGGCTTTGGGTGGACATTTGACCAATATGACCTATAAACAAATGAGAAGGGAAGAAAAAACATTTCACAACTGTTGATAGAAGAGTTCCATCACCAAACAAAAGATTGAGAGGAACATAGGAAATGAACTAAATAATTTTGATTACATAAAGAAAATCTTTCACAAAAACAAAATCCATACAGTTAAAATTAGAAGGGAAACTTACCTGAGAAAAATCATTATGGCAAGTTTCTCTGAAAAGGGGTTTGATATCTAAAATATATTAAGAAAGTGATTCAAATACATGTAAAAGCAATTCTTCCCATAGATATATTGTCAAGCATATGAATTGGTGATTCTTAAAAAAATTGAAACTCTATCAACAACCATATTGAAAGTTCTCCAAATCACCAGTAATAAAAGAAATGTGAATTAACAATTTTAAGTTTCCTCCTAACTCATTAGATGACCTCAAAAAGGAAAATACCAATTGTTGGCGTAGATGTGGATGAACAGGCAGACTGATGCCTGTTGGTGGAGTTGTGAAGTGGTACAACCATTCTGGAAAGCAATTTGGAATTATGCCAAAAAAATTATAAACTATGAATACCTTTCAACCCAGTGACACTACAATTATGCATATAGCCCAAAGACATAAAACAGAGAAGGATTCCTCTGTACAAAAGTATTCCTATTAACACCTTTTTTTTTTTAAGCAAAGAACTAGAAAATAAAGGGAAGGGTGTGTCGATTGGGAGATGGCTGAACACATTATGGTATAGGAATAGAATGGAATATTATTTTTAAATTTTAATTTATTTATTTACTTTTAGTTTACAACATTCAGTTCCTCAATCCCTTGAGTTTCAAATTTTCTCCTGCTCAAGCTCTCCTCCCTCTTCCCCCCATGGTGGCATGCAATCAAATACAGGATCTACAAATACCTTCACATTAAACATTAGTCAAGTTGTAAAGAAGGATTATAACCAATGGAGTGAACAATGAGAAAGAAGAAATAAAACAAAACAAAAAGAGAGAGAGAGTGCAAGTAGTTTGCTTCAATCTGCATTCAGACTCTCTGAATTAGTTTTTTCTCTGGATGTGGATATCCCTTTCCATGATGAGTCTTTTGGAGTTGTCTTATAACCTTGCATTGCTGAGAGGAGCCCAGTCTATCAAAGTTAGTCTTCACAGATACAAGGTGTCTGTAATTGTGTACAAGGTTCTCCTGGTTCTGCTTTCCTCATTCAGTATCTATATATAAGTCTCACCAGGTTATTATGAAGTCTTCCTGCTCCTCATTTCTTATACCACAATAGTATTCCATTACATCCATGTACCACAACTTGTTTAGCCATTCCCCAATTGATGGGCATCCCCCCTGGTTTCTAATGCTTTGCCACTACAAAAAAGAGCTGCTATAAATATTTTTGTATGTACTGGTTCTTTTCCCACTTCTATGATCTCTTTGGGATAAAGCCCTGGAAGTGGTATTGCTGGGTCAAAGGGTATGTACTTATTTATAGCTCTTTGGGTGTAGTTACAGATTGCTCTCCAGAATGGTTGGATCCATTCACAACTCCACCAGCAATGCATTAGTGTTCCAATTTGCCCACATCCTCTCCAGCATTTATCATTTTCCTGTTTTCTCATCTTAGCCAATCTGACTGGTGAGATGTGGTACCTCAGGTTGTAGAATGGAATATCATTGTACCATTTCAAATAATGAAAAGATGCACCATGGCCTAGAGAATAAGATCTCTCACTTGAGAAGGCCTGGGTTTATTTAAGTCTTACCACTAACACATACTGGCTATGTGATGGGCAAATCTCTCAACTCCTCAGTGTTCCAGGTGATTCTATAAAACTGAAAGTTGTAGAAAAAGTTTCATCCTAAAAAGGTTTTCTTACCTGGTAGTTCCCTTTACCAGTGAAATCATGGGTCAAGTTCCTGTCCCTAAGAAATGATGAAAGGGATAATAGAGTCAGAGAATAGGAAGAGCTTTCCATTTTTTAGAATTAGGGAGGGAGGGCTAGTGATTGTGATACCTCCTCCCCTAAAGAAGGAGACAAAAGAAAGGAGTATCAGTGAAGAATTTTAAAAATTCTTTTTTTAAAAGGAAGGAAAGGGAAGGGATACACATAAGGGAAGGGAACAGGATACACATAAGCAGAATAGCTCTGAAACTAACATGTTGATTTTATGATGGTTTTTTAAGTTGTAATAGAAATTCACGACTACAGATACAATTTTCATTTGTACAAAGGTGTGGCTGGGGGGGGGGTTGTCAGGTTCAGAATAGCAACAATTTTTCATTAAAAAAAGTTCTAGAGTTTTTCCCAGAAATGAATTCAAACTTATGGTTGTATGTGGCTTACAAACTCCTCCTGCCTCCCTTTTTGGAAAATCAAAACACTTGCCACCTCTCCAGTCCTATGTCACCTCTTCCATTCTCCATGATCTTTCAAAATTCACTAACATTGACTCCATAGTCTTACTCCCTCATATTTTCAGTACCATGGGATGAAGTTTATTTGGCATAGGGAAGCTTATTTGACACAGTTATGATGTGACTTGGCAAAGAGCTGCCCCCTCACTTATCTGGGGTTTCAACTACCTATTGACAACAGTTTTTTTCTGTCCTCTTTACAAAGGTTATTTTTCTTTGAAGTGAAATCAGAAGAAAATCACATTATTTTGACCTCTTTTTTGTTGCACACTATCATCTTCTTAGCTGCCTTATGTAGGAACCCCATTCCTTCTTTGATTTTTCTCTTATCTTGCATATAGCTTTAATAAACATAAAAAAGTCATTAACCACGATAACATGGAGAAGTTTCAGGTCCTAACATGAACTCCTATAACTTTTGTCCCTTCTAGGATAAAAGGACACAGGAAAATTCAGCATAGAGAACTGAATAATATTATCACTTTTTAGAATTAAAAGAATTATCTACATTATTAAAGCAGCTAGAAATTGGTTTAGTCAACCATGGAAAAATGAATTGCATGAAACATACATCCCCATCATCCAGGGAGGTAGCACTTATGGAGAGGGAACCAGCCACACCTTCCAGTTGCCACCCAAAGGGCAGGCAAGTCAACCCAACTGAAGGAGCAGGGCACCCTGTGAGAGAGACAGAAAGCAACATGTGCCAGGCCACTATCCCCACTACCGCCACCACCACCTTGACTTTATCCCACCTGAGACCCTGATGGACTCAGCCCAGGACCCTGAAACTGAGAGCCTTGGGAAAATCAATTCTTACATCTCAATGTCTTTAATCATCATTTGGGGAAGTAGGCCCTGTGGAGATACAGCCTGGACACCACTCCTGCAGGTTCCACTAAGGAAAGAAAGTTTTTACCACCAAGGTCCTTGGCACTGTGAAGTTGTTTAACACCAGAAGCCAGTATGATTTTTTTAGTGGAAAGGTCATTAAAGAAGAGGTGTTACTGCTTTGTAGTGGTTTTGCTGCTTTCTATCTGACATGCAGGTGAAATCTTCCACACAGGTTTCTCCTGTTATAGTGTAAACTCCTTGAGTTCAGGGACTGTCCTTTGGATTTGTATACCCAGAGCTTAGCACAGTGCTCTGTATAGAGTAAGTGCCTAATAAATGCTTCATTCATGGAGAGAGTATTCTGCCTGTCTTGGTGACTTTAATCAGGTTTCAAAAAGGTGAACGAGACTTTGGAGGTTGTAGTTGACACTTGTAGTTGACATTTGACACTTTATGAAAAAGGAAAAGGACATCTTCTGGCCTTGGATACTTGTGTACAATCACAACCCACTGACCTTATGAGTCAGTGATTGACTATTATGTATCATAACTATTCTCTTTGTAATGAGTCTATTAAAGGGAATCTTCTGGAAAGAGTTGGTTTTCAGGCTCAAAGCTGAGAGAACTATTTACAGACCAGTGAACCACAGCAGAGCTAAGAATGAACCCACTAAGAATGTGGGTGGGTGGGGAAAGCTTTTGCATGTCCATAGCCCCTCCTCTAGGAGCTACTAAGGGCAAAGGAACATTCTGTAACCCATTCACCCATGTGATCTAAGAGGTGGTAGTGAGAAAGGCAGAGTCTCTGAGCCTTGTGACCCTTAGAGAGGATGGAGCTCGTGGCATAGCCTTCTGGTTGAAGAAGGAGGGATTTCCTGAACAATGCTGAGCTCCTGGAGAGTTGTGGAATTCAAATGTATTAGAGAAAGAAGAAGACATTCCTGGACCATGCCAGACTTTTAGAGAAAAGAGGATGAAGCATGTAGCTGCAGAGTTGAGGTAACAGTCAGGGACCAAGCCAGGATATAGAAAAGCAAAAATCTGGATTTCACTTTCTGCTACTACCCTGAGTTATGTGGACCAGGTCCAATAAGCAGTTGTTTCCGTCATGTCCACGATGGAATAGAGGATTGAGACTGGACCTGTGATTTCATCAGTAGAGGAGATTTCCAAGTGAGGAAACTCCCTTTACCATTCCTACAATTTATCATCTTAGAGACTTGCCTGGGGAGGGGTGGTGACAGGAGTTAAGGTTCTTCCTCAGGATCACATGGACAGTATGTGTCAAAGGCAGGACTTGAATTCAAGTCTCCTTGACTTTCCACTCTCTATTCACTGTCATGTTGTGCACCCAAGATGTTCGTTTTTCCCCTCTTCATTCATGTGACATTATCTCTATCCTCTCTTCCATCATTGCAGAAGAATCAAAATTACAAGTAATTCAATAGGCACTAGAATGGTACCAGGTGGGCATAATTAGACTTCCCCATGACTGATGAATGTCTATATATTTTTAAAAGTGATGTAAAGGACATCACTGAAGATATATGACCATATAAAATCATAGAAATGGCTGATGTTTATATAGAATGTTATACCTTCAGAAGTACCTTCATATCTGTTTTCTCATTTGGTACTCACAGCAGCCCTGGGAGGAAAATGAGGGGTGTGTTTTACACACATACACACACGTATGTATATACATACACACACGTGTGTATATGTATATACATGAATCCAAATATACATGTGTATATATATATAGATATAGATATAGATATATAGATATAGATTACTGTTTCCCAAAGTGTGGTCTGTGAATTCCTGGGAGTCCCTAAGACCCTTTTATAGAGTTCAGGGGGGTCAAAACTATTTTCATAATAATGCTAAGAAGTCATTTGCCTATTAAAAGGCTCCTTCCTTTTCCAACCACATGTTTGTGTGAGGTCAGATTTTCTTCTTATCCTTTACCAAAACAACGTCTTGCAACAGATTCAATGCACAAGCAGACATAAGAATCCAGATTCCTTCTGTTAAGTAAGACATTAAAAAGATTTGTAAAAATATGTAGAACAATGCCACTCTTCTTGTTAAATTATTTTGTTTTCATTAAAATGATTTGTGTTAATATCTAATGGATTAGTGTTATTTTTAATGAATTAATAAATATATATTTAAATTGTATTAGTTTAAATCCTAATATGATAAGCATAACCCACATAAACAAGTTTTAAGAGTGCCCTGACACTAAAAAGTTTGAGACAGAGACCAACAGAACCTGTACTTAAGGGATGTAGCCAGAGAATCAGAGTGAAGGCAACTGGCTGGTGCAGCATTGAGCATTACATCTGTGTAATTACTAACCTTAGAAGGTCAGTAATTCACCTGCCTTGTAGCAGGTACTTGTTGACATTGCATACTCTTTGCCATGTTCCATTCTCACTGCCATCCCCAAAGTGAAGGCAGCCGGTTGGTGCAATATATTGAGTGCTAGACCTGTAGTCAGGGAAACCTAAATTTGAATCCAGTCTGAGATACCTACCACTTGGGTAACCCTGGACAAGCTACTTAAAGTTCATCTGCCTTAGTTACCTCATTTATAAAATGGGTATCTTAGTAGCATCTAGCTCCCATAGCTGTAGTGAGGATAAAAGATAATATTTGCAAAGTACTTTACAAACCTTAGAGCACAATATAAACTGTATCTAAAGCACTATGTAGATTGTTGTTATAATTATTACCTATGAGGCAGCCCCATCCATCACTCCCTAGCAGGTATTGTTACTGTTTCACTATACAGAGGACAGGAAACCGCTGTATTAAGTTACACCTCTTCCCTTTCTTTTGGCTGGTCCTCAGGTGTAGGACATGACACCTGACTCTTTGTTTAATGTTCTTACCTCTATGCACAGTGGCCCTTTTGTGAAGCATCTTTTAACCTAAGATACCCAAGTACTCTGAATACACTGCACTTACTCAGCTGGTGAGTATAATGCTAGGGATGTCCAGACATTATGACGGATTGAGAGATGAGCTCTTTTCTCAATTCTGTTCATCTTCAAAAACCTGCAAGATGTGCTGGTAGCACGTGCCCTTTTCTTGCATGTATATGCCAGAACAGACTGATGAAAACTGAAAAAAAAATTCAGTCATCCTTAGAGATATTCTGTAACTGCACAATAGCAAACGTCCAGACATTTGGAAATACCTGGATGATTGGATGTAGGTTTCCCCCACTCTTTATTTAAACACTTGACATGTAAGCCTCACCCAAATCTATGTGGCATTCAATGCTAGACAGTCTACTGAAGGAAGACTGAACTTTTTCTTCTGCCTGACCTACGTGGCAGTTACTGTACTAGCTTTAATTCCCTGTCATTCATCATCCATCAAAACACACGCTGATCTAGCGGTGCTGCTAAAGGATTGGCTGTAGGCCAAGGTTTTTCTTCCTCAGTGGTCCCATTTTATTCTTAGAAGGTCAGTGATTTACCAGCTTTGTAGTAGGTACTTGTTGACCTTGTGTCCTCTTTGTCATTGTTCCATTCTCACTGACATCCCAAAAGAATGTCAGCTCCTTGAGGGCAGGAGATGTCTAGGTTTTTCTTTGTATCCTCAGTGCCTAATAAATGCTTGCTGATGGGTGGATTTATATAGGCTGGTTACCACTATACTCTGCAGATCTTTTTTCTTCTCAAATTTGGCGTCACATGGGCACCACACTCACTAAAATTCATTCTGAACAAAATGCTGTTGAGACTATTTTGGGGAAACTGGGTTTTCCAATAATCTTAAAAAAAACTGCTTACAGAGTTTTCAAAGGAAACCTCACTATGACACAGTACTTTGTTTTTTAAGAATACTTAGTATACAATTTTGATAGACTGGACTCTTCTCAGGAATGCAGGGTTATAAGTCAACCCCAAAAGACTCATAATGGAGAGAGATGTCTATGTCCAGAGAAAGAACAGAGTCTGAACCCAGACTGAAGCAAACTACCCACTCCCTTTCTTTTTCTCATTTGGTTTTGTTTCCTCTTTCCCATTGTTCATTCCATCTGATACAATCCTCCTTTATAACCTGACTAATGTCTAATGTGAAACTATTTGCAGATCCTATACCTGATTATATGCCACCATGAGGGGAGAGGGGAGGAAGGGGGAGAAAATTTGAAACTAAAGGAATTGTGGAATTGAATCTTGTAAACTAAAAGTAAACAAATTAATAAAGACCAAAAAAAATTTTTAAAAAGAATACTTGGTGTAACCATCAGTAATAATGATAGTGTTTATATAGCATTTTAAGGTTTGCAAAGAACTTCACAAATATCTTATTTGATCCTCACAACAATCCTGGAAGGTAGGTGCTACTATCATATCCCATTTTACGGATAAGGAAACTGAGGCAGTCAAAGGTTAAGTGACTTCTTATATTTCTGTGCCATCATAAACATTTAAATCCATGATCCTTAGCAAAGATGAAAAAGTAATTTGTATTTCATGTTTTGCACATAATATATATTGCATGACAAGGATGCAGTGCAGGAAATGAAAGGTTAATAGTGCATGCCAGGGGCGGAGCGAGCCTCCTCAACTGAAGTGGGGTGTGTAGGTGGTATATTTGCATCCATAGAGATAGGAGCAGAGAGGAAGGAACACTCCAGGAGTCAATGCCAAGGGTTGGCTTCAGAACTTGATAGGAGGATAGGGTATTCTTAGGTGAGACAAAGAAGTAGACGAAAATCTAAAGCTGGGGTTTCCAGGACAAGGTGTCTGGGATATGATTCAAAGAAATGGACTCAGAAAATGGGATGTGGTTCTTTGACAGAATGTCCCCTGCTCCTTTATGAGAGTGCTGAGTCAGCCTCCAAATCCCTGATTGATGAACCTCAGCTGCAGATTGTCTTCTATATCATGGTATGTTTACCCCATCACTAGCAACCAGGGAGGAGCTGGAGCCAGCTCAAACTGCCTCTGGAGAGCTGCCTGTTACATTTTCAGTCTAAGCATTTATACCTAAGAATCTGGCCAATGTTACAAATCAGGCTTTGACTAATTGTTTTCTGGATGGCCTAGACTTAAGGAAGCAATAGAGAAAGTATTAATAATGCAGACTCAACTTAGAAGTGGGTCCTGTGAACATACCCCCCTAACAAAGGGCCAGTTCTTAAACACTTACTAGCACACCACTGACTCACCACCCAGCGCTTGTATGCCACGTATTGAATTTGAAATGAAAGTTCTACAAATACTACACTGATTTTTTTTTTGCTTGGCAGTTTTAGAGAGTATTTTTCAGTATCCACTGATACACTGAGATATTCCTAGAATATCAAGAAACCAGGTTTAGAAAATCCTAGGATTAGATAGAAGGAAAGAAGGTGTATTAGCATTTATTAGTATCTGCTATATGCCAGCTTAGCACTTCACATATATTATCTCATTTGATAGTTATGGAAACTGATTCCTGAGTTTGGAAAGTTCATTAGGCTCTTTGCAATCATAGTTGACTTTTGTAATATACTTCATTTGAAGCATCAAATTCTGACGTTAAAACTTAAGAACAGAAATCCTAGACTGTAATTTCATGCAATTCCAATTTCCTTTTTGATTGTGCACATGAAAGGCAAAAGATATGGGTAACAGAATTTGTATGGTTTTTCCTAGCTTGGAAGAGTTGGGGCTATTTTAGACTCTTAGATGCTGGGGTTTTGGAGTTGTTTTGTTTTTTGTTTTTTGGGTTGTTGTTGTTGTGTTGCTGTAGTAGTCATTTTAAATCTCTCTTTGGAAAGATAGAGGGAATCTGTGAGGAGGATAGAGTAGTCACAGCAGCAGCAGCAGCAGCTGCTGACAGAGATGAGCTGACCCTAAGCTTTGTAGTAGCTGGAGCCACTTTCAATTCCTGATTTACCTCTCCACTTCTGCCTTTTGTTTTATTGTCACATGCACATAAGCAACATTATTTACTACCAAGTGTTTTTTCTACTCCTTTAAATTTGCTTTGTTGTTCAATTGTTTTTGCAGTTGTTACTAACTCTTTGTGGCCCCATTTGGGGTTTTCTTGGCAAATGATACTAGGGTGGTTTCTTCTCTAGCTGACTTTACAGATAAGGAAACTGAGGCAAACAGGGTTAAATGATTTGCCCAGTGTCACAAAGTTAATAAATGTCCGAGTCTGGATTTGAGCTCAGGTCTTGTTAACTCCAATGTGTCGCCTTGCTGGTTGTTTAAATTTTAATGATGAAAATCATCAGAAAAAGATCATTTGAGTCGAGTTAGTGTCTGCAGAATTTAGCCAGCTAGGAAATCTTACTGACAACCTGGAAACTAATGATCACCTGGGGGCTCAGAACTTTTAGAAATATTATTAATAATATGTATTTTTAAGATTTCTAACTGCACAGATGGGGGAAAATGCTATGTGGAATCGGTATCCTTGCCCCACACTGAAAATCTCAAAAACAAATATCTTTATCTATAGGTCACTTGAAATAAGGAGCCTTTGTGCTTTGTCTACCACACCCTTGTGCTCTACTCAAGATGGGGGCAGGTGGAGTAGAGGTAGTGGACTCAAGGGATTTTATACCCTTGGACATCCTGGGTAGTTGGAGACCCAGCAGTAATTAGAGAGAATCAATTCCACTGAAAAGGAAGAGGGAAAAATGCTCCTAGATCAAACTGTTCTCAACATTGACACTTGCTGGCTATTAAGTGATAATCCCACCCTGAGATTCTCCCCTCCCCTTTTTTTTCCCTCTGCTTTGGGACTTTAAATCTTTTCCAAGAATAGCTTATATTATTAACTGTACATACAGTGACACCTTGTGGCTATTACTATTTATTTGACATAGAGAATTAAAACAGAAAAAAGGGACAGGCTTTTGGAACTGCAGCCTTACAAAGAGAGGATGGTTTAAAACATCTGTCTTTCAAGACATTTCTCTCTTGCTCTTTCATTCTGTCCCTAAATATAACCAAGTTCTATGTTTACATACTATTGAATATAGCAAATCTGAAAGAATATCATCTAAACTAACAAAATGAAGCCAAAATAGGTGATGATAAAAACATCAGTGAAGAATACTTAGAAGATATTAGAAGGCTGGTGAATGCAACAAAGTAGTTAAAGGATATGAACAAGGAGTTCTCAAAAGAATTACATGGTTTTGGGGGTGGCTAGGTAGCACAGTGAATGGAGCATAGGCCCTAGAGTCAGGTGGACCTGAGTTCAAATCCAGCCTCAGACACTTAACACTTGCTAGCCATGTGACCTTGGTCAAACAAAGAAAAAAACAAACAAATTTGTTCTTTTCCCTAATTTTTTTAATGTCTTTGGGATGCAGACCTAGTACAGTGGTATTATTAGATAAAAGGATATGCATAATTTTATAGCCCTTTGGGCATAATTCCAGATTTGCTCTTCAGAATTGTTAGACCAGTTCACAACTCTACCAACTATGCATTAGTGTTCCAATTTTCCCACATCCCCTCCAACATTTATCATTTCCCTTTTTCCATTTTGGTCAATCATTTTCCTATATTAGGCAATCTGAATAAGTATAAGGCGGTACATCAGTTGTTTTAATTTGCATTTCTCTAATCAATAGTGATGTAGAAATTTTTCCATATGATTACAGATAGCTTTGGTTCTTTGTCTTAAAAGTGCCTGTTCATATCCTTTGACCATTTATCAACTGAGGAATGAATTGTAAGCTATTATACACTATTGACAACCATATTAATAAAACTCCAAATCGCTGATTTCAAAAAACACCTCAAACTCTAAGATTTCACCTCAAACCCAGCAAATTGGAGAAGACGGTAAAACATGTTTGGTGGGATTGTGCAAAGACAGCTTCATTACTATGTACAGAATTCAGTCACTACCACCAAGTTAATTGGAACCAACCCATGATCTCCCATGTCCCTTAGTTGTAGGCACCAGCCCTGTTGTAAGTGGTGGCCACAGAGTGTAGGAAAGGGCAACCACATGTGCTTTGATGCTGTTTTTCAAATGCTCGTTGCCCAGGATTATAAACTCATCTCGGAGACAACATTACTAGCCTGTTCTCTTTTAGAAATGTGCACCTGTAAGGATTTTCTCTTATTACAAAATTCATCTATAAAAAAAGGTACAGTTTCTACTTTCAACTCACTTTTACCTTGGGTACCACAATAAACTGACAAAAACTCAGAAAAATGGGGGAAGACTTGTGCGAAGTGATGCAGAATGATATGAGTAAAAGCCTAAGAACAATATAAACAATTTTACTCTAAGAATGGGAATAAATCGAATATTAAAAGGAAACTGAACACTGAATAACTGTAATAACTAATCTTGCTTCCAGAGAACAGATAATGAGACAAATTGAATTATCTTGGGAGAGTCAGGGAACAAACAGCATTGCTTATGTTACCATATACAATATATCAGTTATCTTACTTGTTTCTCATTAGTATAAGAGAGGGCTCAATTTCAAGGGGAGGTGGGGGGTACAGCATATCCAGAAATTGCTGGACTGTTCATACAAACGTATCAATAAAGCTGAACAATCTTATAGAGGAAAGTCATGAAAGATTTTCTACCTTGGGGCTTCATAAAATAGATACATAGTAGGAAGAAAAACAATTTTAGAGAAGGTTTGTCAAGAGATCCAGTTAAGTTACATAATCTTAATACCATCTAAGGATGAAACTGAAAGGAAGATAAAAAGGAGAAAATGGAAAAGATCTGTCCATATTTCTGAACAAACTCTTTTCTCCATCCATGAGAATGGAGCACCACAATTTAATTCTGCAATGAATTAGACATAGCAATATAGAAAATGGGGCAGCTCGATGGCACAGTGGGTAGAGTATTGGTCCTAGAACTGGAAGACCTGAGAATTTACTAGTTGTGGGACCGTGGGCAAGTCACTTCACCCTGTTTGCCGAAGTTTCCTCATCTGTAAAATGAGCTGGAGAAAGAAATGGCAAACCACTCCAGTATCTTTGCCAAGAAAACCCCAAATGGGGTCATAAAGAGTTGGACACAACTGAAATAATTGAACAGCAAAATATAGAAAATAAATATGAAAAGGATGGCTCAACTGGACCAAGTACATATAGAAGTGTTATGTGCTGGAGGCATGGGGCACAATCTGTACAAGGAAGGACCTATATATGTGAGACATAGAAGGTCATGTGTGAGAAACAGGAAGAAGGCTGTTTGGCTAGACTATTGAGGGAAGTGCACCACAAGAGTAACATATGATAAGTCTGAAAAGGCAGTTTGGAGCCAGATTGTGAAGGGTTTTCAATGACAAACTTAGGTGTTTTCACTTGAGGTAAAAAGGTGGCTCAGTTCATAGAGGGCTTGACCTGAAATCAGGAAAACATGAGTTTAAATGTGTCCTCAGGCTCTTACTAGCTGTGTTACCCTGAGCAAGTCACTTAACCTCTTCCTGTTTCAATTTTTTCAGGTGTAAAATGGTGATAATTATCTGGTAATAAAGCATAATTGGTTTGGGTAATTACAGGTAAAAAAATAATAATAATCAATGGTTTTTTTGATCTGCAGTGATACCTTGTGGTAGAGATGAGTTGGTGGCCCTGTCATGCACGTTCTGACATGGAGAGGAGCCGAGTTGGACAATGACAGGAAAAATTTTTTATACATACTTACATATATACATACATGTTTACACATATCTATTGAGGTAGCATATATATTTTATATTATATATTGTATATTAGTTGCTAACTAATATATATTAGTTACATATTTATCACAGATATGTATATTGCTTATATGTATGTGTGCATATTAGCAACTATATACCTCAGTAAACTTGAAGGCTTCTATACCTTGCTCTGTAGGGAATCCCTTAGATGCTGCTTTGCCCTGACTCAAGAAGATAATCTAAGGAAATATGCTTTTAAAAAAGACCTAAAGTTCAAACATATAGACATACTTACAATCAGCCTATAAATTCCCCCCTCCTCAATAAAGCAAACTCAGTAACGCTGTTCCTTTTTCTTCCACAAACCCTTCTGTGCCTTTTTGGTCTTTAGAGGTGCACTTGGTGGTGATTTCTTTTAAGGAAAACTCCACTTATTCCTATGATCTGTAGTGTTTTTAATAGGACTGGGTGCTATATTTTCTCAAAAACATTTTTCTGCATCTATTGAGATAATCATTCATATTCTTTCTTTTGGCTTTTTATTAAAATGATCCATCATGCAGATAGTTTTCCTAATATTGAACCAGCCTTGCATTCCTGATATGAATCCCACCTGGTCATAGTGTATTATCCTGGGGATAAGTTGCTATAGTTTCTTTGCTAATACTTTATTTAAATTTTTTGCATCAATATCCATTAGGGAAATTGATCTATAATTTTCTTTCTCTGTTTTGGTGGTGATTTTTAAACTTTATTTCACTAGGGTACAAACAAAAGTGGTGATGATCTCGAAGAAAGAAGACAGGATGCACAGAATTTTATTTGCCTTGATCCAACATCCATGAAATTATAGAATCACAGAAAGGTCAAGCTACCTGTTATCCTCCATCCTCCTCATTTAAGAGACAAGAAAACCAAAGTCCTTGCCCCAAGGTCACATAGGTAATGGACAGCCACTTGAACCTGTTTCTGACTGAGTCCAACTACACCACATTGGGATGGTCCTCATTCCTGTGAATTACCCTTTCTCATCCCCAGGGACAAGTCTCCTTTTTGCTAATGAGCATATCAGCCCAGTTCTGGCTGTAGTTTTGAATATATTTGTTTGATGTCTTTATGTTAGGAATATAGATGATAGTACTTTAGTTGTCTGTACTGGATTAATCCAAATATAGACTGGGGATATTGAATATTGAAGGGACAAAAGTTCATAGGCAAACATTTAAAATAAAAATTAATCATTATAAAATACCTATTGCAAAGCCACATTCAGGTTTTAGATAAACCAGAGTTAGAATAAAAGTATGGCCTATATTCCAACCAATGTGGTAAAACGTGATGGAAATAAATGCCATAAAAAATCTAAGAATCATCTTTATTCTTGTGCTTTCTTTCACCATTTCTTGCTCACAAAGTATAATATAGAGAAACAGTCTAACTCTTGCTGTTCATGAAAGCTGTCTGCTATTATTACTGTGCATTTTTTGAAAATTATTATGATTTGTTGGTGTTGTTGAGTCATTTATGTCATGTCTGACTCTTCATGATGCCATTTGGGGTTTTCTTGGCAAAAATACTAAAGTAGTTAATCATTTCCTGCTCTAGCTCATTTTACAGATGAGGAAACTGAAGCAAACATTACCCAGGGTCACACAACTAGTAAGTGTCTGAGACCAGATTTGAACTCATGAAGATATGAGTCTTCCTGATTCCAAGCCCAGTGCTCTAACCATTGGGAAACCTAGCTGGTAAAAATTAATGATAGACATTTAAAGTGTAACTTTTCTGGTAGCTAACAAAAATAACCTACTCCACTGGTTTATTCTTTAACTAGTGTCGAATTGTTTTAATGATTACTACTTTACAATATGAGGTTCGGAATGGCTTAATCCTCCTTTCATCTTTACTTTTTCAAAGCATTATTTATTTACCTTGATATTCTAGATCCTAAGTTCTTCCAGTTTAGTATGAGTAAATTGTCTAGTTCAGTCAGGGATCCCACTGGTAGTTTTATTGGTATAGCACTTAATTCACTTAGGTAGCATTGTCTTTTGTTATATTGACCCAGGAATACCACTGAATATGTCTTTAGTTATTTAAGCTATTTTTTTTTCTTTTTTTACTTTTGTCCTTTAGAAGCATTTGTATTGCATCTGTAGAAGTTTTGAATGTGCCTTGGTGGATTGACTCCCAGATATTTTATGCAATTTGTATCAGTTAAAGGGGACTTCCCTTCCTATAATTCCCTCCTAAATTATATTATTTTTTATAGAAATATTCTTTTTCTTTTTATGGATTTGTTTTATACACTAAAACTATTCTCTCTTGATAAGCCATGAAGCAAAGAACAACACACACTAACAAATGGTGAGGGAAACATTGCTGAAGAAATCAGTCTTGACATCCTTGTTATCAACAAAACCAGAAAACAAAAGGGAGTTGCGGCTTACACAGGAGTTTAACTTACCAGGTTCTTCTTGAAAAGGCAAATAAAGGAGTTATAAGAGTTACTGATTGGAAGATAACAAGCTTTCTTCAAATTAATTTTTCCCTCCATCATTTCTTGCTTGTTTTATGAAACATACCTTCTACCAGTCATCTCTGTAAGGTTTTGCAAATTAAGTTCATATTCTAAATGGCTGCTGTCCTTGGTAGGTATGTTCCTCTTCTTGGCAAGAAGATCCATCATAGTAGCAAAGAAGTTAATATACCATAACAGCACAGAGAACCACACCATCCTTTAGCCTTCCCACAAACCAATACTCACAAGGCTAGTTCTCTGCCTGGGTGCATCTTCTCCTCCCTCCATCTCTAGCTCCTCTAATTCCCAGCTCCCTGTGGGCTCTGCTCCAGTCTTTAGCAAACTCCTCCCATAACAGGCTCCATGTGATTACATTCAGCCTATTAGGGGTCAGGGAAGATCTTCAAATACCCTTAGGCTTATGAAGGGGCAGGAAAGATCTTCAAGTTCCCATTACTATTACAGTGCTTCCATTGCTTTAAGGCATAAAATACCTTGCAAAATACCTTGATTTTTCAGAAATGCAAATTTAGAAGTAAAAACACTCAAAGCAATATATTTCTTATTGTAGTAGATGTCAGACAGAAATCCTAATGTAGCACTAGACCTTAAGGGATGTAAAAGTTTTCAGAAAAGAGCTTTAAGGTACCCTTCCATTTAGGGGCAATCTAATATCAAGATTGATATCAGGCATATATATCTACTAGCATGTCTACTTGGTAATTATTAGAAAGAGTTCAAATTAGGGCACTGGGTTAAGTTAGTGTTTATAGATGGGTTAAAACCTATGTAATTCTTCCCCCCCACCCCATTTTTATAGTATTTTTTCCAATTACATGTAAAGACAATTTTTAGCATTCATCTTTAAGAATTTTTGAGTTCCAAATTTTTTCTCTCTCTCCTCTCCCCCTCCCTAAAAAGCTAAGAATTTGAAATAGATTATAAATGTGCAGTCATATAAAACATAGTTCCGTATTAGTCATATTGTGAATGAAGAAACAGACAAAAAGGAAAAAAACATGAAAAAGATAAAGAAAATGAAAACAGTATGGCTTAATCTGCATTCAGACTCCATCAGTTCTTTCTCTGGATGTGGATAGCATTTTTCATCGTGAGTCTTTTGGAATTGTCTTATATCATTGTATTGCTGAGAAAAGCT
This sequence comes from Gymnobelideus leadbeateri, assembly GCA_011680675.1. NCBI lineage: Eukaryota > Metazoa > Chordata > Mammalia > Diprotodontia > Petauridae > Gymnobelideus > Gymnobelideus leadbeateri. Next base: position 1,091,417 of record WOXC01010938.1, read on the forward strand.
AAGTCATTCATAGTTGAGCTTTGCAAAACATTGCTGTTACTCTGTACAATGTTCTCCTGGTTCTGCTCACTTCACTTTTGAATCAGTTCATGTAAGTCTTTCCAGGTAAAACCTATGTAACTCTTAACACCCTTAACCCAACTGCAGAAGTAAATAGGACTGCATAAGACTGAAGACCATATTAGATATTTCTTCGTTTAGGGGCTTGTGGTGCTTGAGCAATTCATTACCTTACAGTCAACCTACCAGTGTCCTCCTTCCAGTTTTCCTTTAAATGTTCTTGGGATGATGATCTTACTTAACTGGGGAAAATGAGACCTCTCTGTAGTTAGCCAGGACTTTGGAAAGCAGTCATAATCAGATATTGGGACTGTTCTCAAGGACTTTCTTGTGTGGTAAAACCTACAAGAACATAGACTTAAGTAGACCTTTGAGAACTGGGGTCACCCTCACATTGCAATGAGGCATCAGAACAGGACTCTGGAAGGAAACGTCCCACTGTAAATGAACTTGCAGCTATTTTTTTAAACAAGAATGTGAGATTGTCTTTTTATGTTGCCTCTGACTTTGGGAAGGTTAACTATTTTTTAATGTTTTTTCCTTCATCAGAGAAGAGCTCAGAGGGAACTTCTCTCTGAGGTCAAAAAGATTCAGCCTCACTTGCTTTTTCTGCTTTAACCAGGTTCTTTATTACCTTGTTCTACATTCTCAAAGGCATAGTGAGTGAAGGTGGTGGAGAACAGCAGTTCTGTACTCACTTCATAAAGTCTTTTATGGCAATCATAAGCCATGTGTCCTGGGCCACTTCCCCAAAGAAGGGAAGGACATCCCAGGGAGAATCTCATCAAAGAGTGAAAATGGGCAGCTAGGCCTATGTTGGTTGGCTATTATATTCCATCATGCTACTCTATGAGAAACTTCCTAACTATGGTGGATTCCATGTTAAAATCCTAAAGGATTTGTAAAGCCTTGGAAGTCAAGTGGAAAGTGGTTGTGTCCCACAGTGTATCCCTGAGGGCAAGAAGTGAGGGGCCCATAATGTCCGTGTTACATATGGGGCTGCCAATTTAAGACAAGCAGGGAATTTGCTGTGGTGCTCTACCCTCCATGTGATCATGAATAGCCTTGAAATAAACATCGCCATCTTTTTAGTTGTTTCCTGTGACCATGTCCTGGATGTCCACATTTGGACTTGAGCACGTACTGATTAGTCTGGCTGCTTAAAGTTCCGGCTCAGATCACTGCCAGGGCTTCTCTCCGTCCTTACCAAATACTTTCCATTCTGAAGAATCCTCTGCCTGAGGCCCAATCTCCTGATTAGTCTAGATCACAATTTCAAGAGAGGTCCCCATCATTCTTACTTTACATTCAGCTTGACCCTCCATACCTTTTTCCACCTCCTCACTAACCTCCCTGCCCTCTTGTGAGCCTCTTTCCCCCCTCCTGCTTTGTGCAGTCTTCCCCCATTGGAATATAAACGGCTTGAGAGTAGTTACTGTCTTTTTGCTTGAAATTGTATCCCAGCACTTGGGACAGTATCTCTGAATAAATGTTTTTATCTATCTATCTATCTATCTATCTATCTATCTATCTATCTCTACCTATGAGGGGTGTATTAAAAGGGTCAGAACATAATTTGCTATTATTAGTACCAAGAATCTGTTCAGTGGATTGACACTCCCATTGAAAGTTTACTGTGAGATAAATAAAAGTTTAATTTTAAAAACATCAAAAATAGGAAGGGGAAAAATAAGTGAATTTGATAGAAATTTATTTTTAGAAGTAAAATCACTCAAAGTAACATATTTTTACTGTAGGAGTAGTCACACAAACATCATCAACTATCATTACAATTACATGCTGCATTTAAATTACACAAATTTGAAACATCATTTATGTACTAATAAAAGGGAAACTATTATCACCTCTATAAGTTTGGGTGTTTTCCCTCAAGTAAAATGTGTCACCAGAATGAAAGACTGTTGATGATTTAAGGAGAAATCAAAAGATCTAGATTCTAGTACCAGTTCTGCCCCTAACCATCTATAACTTAGATTAGTTATTTGACTTGATTTGGTCTCAGTTTTCACATCTGTAGAAGAGAAAACACAAAACAATGGATAGAGTACAAGGTTCTGGGGATGGAGGGCCTCATTCACAGGCTCTTTACCTGTGTGATCTTAGACAAATCATGCAAGTTCTCTCAAGTCTCAGTTTCCTGTTTCGTATAATAGGGGAGTGAGAAGATGTGGCCTCACCTTTAAGCTTTCTATCTATGATTCTATTTTAGGGTCTATGTTCAGTAAATCCACTAAAGGTTTTAGACAGGAATGAAATTTTGCAATTTTTTCATTTGATGATAAATGTCTCTGAAAATAATTTAACATGCAGAGATATTTTTCAACAGAGAATGCTGATGATAGTTCCCAGCCATCTTCAGAAAACTTTGACCTTGTGCCTATTTAATTTGTTCTTTGTATATGAGGACTGATGACTGGAACAGACTGTGATGAAAACCATTCTTTCCATGCACCACTAACCTGAAGATCTAGTCTGTACTTCTTTTTTTTTTTTTAAAGCAATTGGGGTTAAGTAACTTGCTCAAGGTTACACGGCTAGTCATTATTTATGTGTGGGTGCTCATTTTCTGAGGCCGGATCTGATCTCGGGTCATCCAAACTCCGAGGCCGGCACTCTTACTCACTGCACCACCTAGCCGCCCCTTTTAGGGCAATTGGGGTTAAGTAACTTGCCCAAGGTCACACGGCTAGGTTTTTGTTTGTGTGGGTTAAGTGTCCGAGGCCGGTTCCGAACTCAGGTCCTTCTGACTCCAGGGCTGGCGCTCTACTCACTGCGCCACCTAGCCACCCCTAGTCTGTACTTCTTACTGCCTCCTTCCCATGGGATCCATGTTGGCTCCACTCAAGAAGGCATCCTACCCTCTCCCTGACTGTTGTTTGCCAAACTGATGCTGACTAGGCCACCTGTTGCTTTTCAAACTCTACACATACAATGTTGCTTCAAGTTGTAGCCCTCTATAATTTGTGTTGTTTAGAATCACTTTTCAGTTTTTCACACAGTGGGTCATTAAATGCCTTTCTGCTGACTGTCCACCAGCCCGTGTGGGCACAAGCAACCCTACATTTCAGCACCTTAGGAATGAATCCTGTTTGCCCTTGATGATTAAGTACAGCTAACAGATAACACCTGACTTCACCCACATTTTTGCTCAAGTAGAATTCAGTTTTTAAATGTAATATCAGTTTTATTTGATAGATATAAAAACCCTAGCCCCATGTCCATTGTGTGTTCAGAAACTGAGAATGGAATTTTAATGTGTAAGTTTAAAAAAACTTCATCTATCTTCCTTGCTTATTTCCAAATGTGAATTTTGTAAGTAAAAGCCTGCCACTGCTAGTATCTAGCAATGCCATGATTCTGGCAGAGGTCCAGAAAACATCATCATATATTATTTGTCATTTGACAAAAACTGAACCCATATTTATAAATTCAGTTTTTAAAAACCTGAGAAAGGATAATGGAGCTCATCTGTCTATGGAAGGAACTCCCAGAAGGGAGACTTACTCCACTTATGCTGATCTTAAGCTAGTCTAAAATGTAGAGTCTTCATTCCCAGGAGCCTTGAGAGGTGCAGTGACTTGCCTGGAGTAACATACCTCAGACAGTGCTGCAAATCAGGTCTTCCTGACTCCAAGGCTATCCTTTTACCTTTATACCATGCTACCTTTCATAATTATGTAAAAATATACTGCAAAAAGGTTAATTTTTCCATAACCCCTTCAAAGTCCATGATCTTTTATCACTAAGACTTCTATTTCCTAAACTTCTAATTATTTTTAAATGAAGATATAATTGTTTCTTCTTTTAACAAATGCCATTATCCATTTTTCTTTACAAAGTCAGTATATTAACTCCTAATAAATTTCTACTTGAACTACCTGAATTTGAGGTAGCAATGTATCGGTTCTATTAAACAGAGAAATGATGATTCTCTCCCAAACCCCCAAACCCCCAAACCCCACCCACCACCATACTGTATTAGGCTCACGGTGTGCAATTTAAAGTACCAAAGAAATGCCGTCCACAGACCTATCATTCACTGACTTGGCATACAAATTAAAATGCATGGATTTTCTTAGGGGCAAAAATATAGCTCCTTAGTAAGCATGGACATAATACATGGCATCTGCTTCTTTGCATTGATATCAGCATCTGAGGAGTAAGATTCAAACTCTATCGCAACCTTCCGATTGACTCTGGTAAGGATTTGTATGATCTCAAGCTTGTGAGCATATTGTTTCAGCACTGCACAAAGTGACTGGATAAACCAGGAACCATCCCTTTTATTTCTCCAAGAATAGTAGCCTACAAAACAACAAAACCCACAAACTGTCAGAGTGACAATTACTGAAGCTGAATTCACAAATAGTTATATGAAGTTAATGAGAAAACCATCCAAAAACAAGTATGCATTCCAGTAGGCTTCCTGGCCATGGCAGGAAAAAACCCTCTTTATGACTTGGGATAGTGACATTGATGAACTAGAAGAAAAGATGCTGTGTACTGCCTTCCCTTCCCCATAGCACTTCCTCTTTGGTAAAGAAATTCAAGGACTGTCATTGTAGGTGATCCCACTCAGCCTTGGGTCCTCCCACTCCCACCCCACCCCCCACTTCTCTAGAGCTTTAGCACAGAGACTGGCACATAGCAAGCCCTCAATAAGCTTGTTGACCTGACTCACTCAGACTCCCACCTGCTGAACTCCATTTCCAATGCAGATCAAGTGAACAAGCCAAAGACAGAAGCAAGACCTCTTTCCCTTTCCAACTGATCCCACCTTCTCCCATTCTAAGAGGTGGATTATTGGGTAATTTGTTGCTTTCAGTTTAGTAATAGTCCATCTGTTCTGTCAGACACACTGATAATGACCACCTTTGTGGCTCTTTGTCTAGTCCCTCACAAGGTGTCCTTGTGTTCTTTCTGTTGAGAGGCAAAATAAAGGACAAATCCAACTGCCAGGCTTGGGTTCAATTCCTGCCTCAGAGAGTAACCAGGTGAGTGACCGGGGTGTCAAGGGACTGAACCTCAAAGAACCGCAGTTTCCACATCTATAAAATGAGGGCTATACGACTTGCCCTACCTTCTGCAAAGGGTTGTTAGGAAGAAAATGCTCTGCACAAGTTAAAGCACTGTCTAAGTGTAGATTGTTAGTAGGAATGTTTGATCCGGGGTAGTGCACCAAGTATGATTACCCCCCTTTCCCAAAGGGCAGTGCTCTGTAGGCAGAGAGGGGTTAAATGCCTTTCCTGTGCTCACTGAGCTCTTACATGGCAAAGCCAGAATTTTAACTTGGGGCTTCTGATCCCCAAGCACCATTGGTATACTAAGCTTCTGTATCCATTTTACTGTTAAAAACAGAATGATGAATGTGTAAGAGCTGGGGTCAAAGGTAAATCACATATATGGTCTGTGATTACTGGACACAACACAGTTAACTGGATCCCACTGGAATTAAAACAATGACAACAGCCTTTGTAATACTATCCTCTAACCAGCTGAGTTATAACTCTTCCTATACACTTTAATACACACAAAAAAATCCGTTTCAGTGTGATTAACAATCTTGAATATTTTAATAAATGCCAATTTTGCACAGCCTGTCTCACCTGGGGCTGTAGAATATGCATATAAGAAGTCTGCCTCCACAGGTATTTTCTGGCACGTTGTGTCATCATCAGTGCCACTGTCTGTCTCTACACCACAGTCCAACTCTGTGCCTCTGCATGCCTAGGGAAAAGAAAAAATCAAATAAAATACCATGTCTGAAGTTGAGGGATTTTTAAAATTTTGAAAATTATTAGTACATGCGTCCTGGACTTTAAATTCTAGGTCAGAAATAACTGACTTCGTTTTTTCCTTTTAGCTCCTTCTTTTGAGAGCAAAACAGGAAGAACCTGTATGTGGCCATGTGTTGGGGGGCCTCCACCATCTGCTGGAACAAAAAGAATTTTTATTCTTCCTAGTTACTGGTTCAGTTTCAAGGACTCTAAGGGATAGAAATTCTTATTCATTTATAACTTGGCCAAAAAAAATCTCTGATTTCATAAAAATACATAGCCAATTAGGTTTTGATTTTTCAAGTAATTTTTTTTCTATCTCTGCCTCTCAGAATCAATAGCCAAGTGTTTCAGAAAACTGCTCCTGACTTGGTTCTGACATGTACTAAGCCCTTTTTCCTTTGTGGTTTTAAAGGGAGAAAGACATATACAACTAAATAGTCATATTATTTAAATACATTAACTATAAAATATGACTATGGGAAAGTAACTGTTCATACTGTGGTCAAGGTACATATGAGTATTTCTATAGGATTGGGACTAGACCTCTGATTTAATTGATACAGGGAACACCCAGGTGAGGAAACTCTCTCTACTAATGCAGGTTAGCATTTTAGTCTTTGAGAGTGGCCTAGAGCCCTGTGAAGTGTCTTAATTTGCCCAGGGTCCAAAAGCCAGTCTGAGTTAGGCAGACCTCAGGTCTCTTGGTTCCCAAGCCAGATACTCACTTTTTACCTATTTCATACATGAAAGAAAATCATAAATGTCAGTCTTTGTCAATGAACCAAACTAAGAATTTATTTTAATCACTGAGGAGAATTTTTGAACAATCATAAGTAATTTATTATTTTAAGGATAGAAGTGAGTAGTAGATTAGGAGCTTAGAATCACACAATCTCAGAAAAAAAAGGACTTCGTGTCATCTAATGTAAACCACATCGGATAAGGACTCTCTTCTATTCGATTACATTCCTTGTAAGCAATCTTTCAGCCTCTACTTGAAGATCTCTCCCAAGGCAGCCCAGGACACTCTTGGATATGGACACACACACACACACACACACACACACACACACACACACACACACACACACTCACCCTCCTTATACTGAGATAATATCTGCCCCTCTGAAACTGCTACACATTTCCCCAGGTTCTGTCCATCTCACCTCTGTAGATGACATCCCCCCAAATACCTAAAGACAGCTATCATGTCTATGTTAATCTCATCACCTTGTTTTGGGGGGAGTTTTTTTGGTCTTTGTGGAGGGGAGAAGGCAGGGCAGTTGGGGTTAAGTGACTTGCCCAAGGTCACATGGCTAGTAAGTGTTGAGTGTCTGGGGTCATATTTGAACTCAAATCCTCCTGACTCCAGGGCCAGTGCTCTACTCACTGCGCCACCTAGCTACCCCCATCACCTCCACTTTATTTATTTATTTATTTTTTTAAAGCAATTGGGGTTAAGTAACTTGCTCAAGGTTACACGGCTAGTCATTTGATTTATGCGTGGGTGCTCATTTTCTGAGGCCGGATCTGATCTCGGGTCATCCAAACTCCGAGGCCGGTGCTCTTACTCACTGCGCCACCTAGCCGCCCCATCACCTCCACTTTAAAGACACACACACAGCAATACACATGATGTGGATTTGAGTCCCCACACCAGCCTGGCCACAGTACTCTAAATGTGCCCTAGCTTTTTAGGACCCTTCCAAAAACATGGCACCAGAAATAAATACAATATTCCAGATGTGCTCAGACATTAGCACGTTCTATACATTGATATGCCTAAGCATGGTATTGGTATTTAACACCTACCTATGATGTGCTGCTCACCTATCTTAAAAACCAGACAATTCTGGATCTTCTGGATTTATTGTTAACGGGGATGGCAGAGACAAATGGAAATCAGTAAACTAACAGCTGCATTTCATTTTTATTTCTACCATTCTTTGTTTTGGAAAAAGCAAAGTTCCCAAATCAAGGTATCCTTGAGAATGAGAAAGCTAAAGGACTTTTGGATGATGTACAAACTGAATAACCAATCCCCAAACCATGTTTTACCTGAATAATAAAAAGCTTTGGTTTTCCTGTTAGACTTCTACACTTATCTCCTTTAAAGAAACGTGTTAATTGTTTCAGTTCAAAATGTCCATCCGTCCCAAAGATGACTTCTTCTTCACCATGACTTAGTATCACGCAAACAAAACTGCTCCTCTGGCTGTGATCTTCTTTAGAAACTTGGATTAAAAAAACAAAACAAAACATCACTTCAGAACCAGCTCTATGGGAACAACAATACAGTGAAAGAGGATTGGATTGGGACTTTAAGAGGTCCCTGGTTCAGTTCCTGCTTTCAGGATTTGGGCTATGTTTCAAGGATTGATTGCATGCACAAAGTTAGAATGTCTTCATACATAATCTGGCAAATCTCACCCTTTCTTCCCCTGAGGTACGCCTAATCATGAGCACAAACTTGTAGTCATTCTCTAAGTTATTACTTACCATTGTACATTAGATCAATTATTTCTTTGCATGTCAGATCTTTTCTTTCCCTCACTTCATACTTCAAGCTCGTGAACGTGTCCCTGAGGTATGCTGCATCTACGTCTGTACCAGAACGAAATGACATGCCTTTCAAAAGAAAGAGAATATTGAGTTGCAATTTCAAAATAAAACTATTGTTCTGAAGGCAAATGAGCAACGGTGATGGTGATGATAATAGCTAGCCTTTATGAAGTATCTACAGTGTGTCAGGCAGGATGCTAAGCACGTAACAAATATTATCACATTAGATCCTTACAATAGCCCTGGGAGGAAGGGGATATTATTATCACCATTTTACAGTTAAAGAAACTGAGGCCAAGAGGTTAAGGCACTTACCCAGGGTCTAAGGCTGAACATGAACTCTGACCTTCCTGACTCCAGTCTCAGTGCTCATCAGTTTTGCCACAAAGCTTTAAAGCTACTGCCCAATGGACAAATGGTTAAAGAATAAGACAGTTTTCACAGGAAGAAATTCAAGCTAGCCGTATGAAAAAGTGCTCCAAATTATTAATAAGCAAAAATGCAAATGAAGACAACTTCTAAAGTTTCATCTCACGCCCATCAGATTGGCAAAATGGACAAAAATGATGAATATTGGTAGACCTGTGGGAAAACAGGTGATCAATACATTGTTAGAGTAGCTGTGAACCCACTCAAATGAGGAAATTTGGGATTTCCGGCCAATGTGGAAAGCCGTTTGGAACTAGATGCAAAAGTAGCTAAATGGTGTATATTCTTTGACCCCATGGGTATAGAGCCACTCCACCACTAGGTGCATACTTGAAAGAGATCAGAGAAAAAGGGAAGAGGCTTATATGCACAAAAATATATTTATCAACTCTTTTCATCGTTCCATAGGGTTGAAAAGGAAGGGTTGTCCATCAATTAGGGAAAGCCTGAACAAATGATGATCTATGAATATAACAGAATACTGTGACTGTGCTGTGAGAAATGATGAAGATGAAAGAAAGGGACAGTTTCAGAGAAACCTGGGAAGTCTTGTATGAGCTGATGCAATGTAAAGTATGCGGAACCAGGAGAACCACCTCTATATACATATATACACATATGTATACATGTGCATGTGTATATGTGTATATTTACATATGTGTGTATACATATATACAGTGTTTGTCTGTGCACATATATACATGTGTGGATATATCAGCAACAATACCGTAAAGACAAACAAATTTGAAAGACTTAAGAACTGTGATCAGCACAATGACCAAGCATGATTCATGAGACATGCTAGTCACTTCCTCATAGAGGAAATGGACTCAGGTTGCAGATGGGGACATTAATCTTTTGGAAAAAGCCAATGCAGAAATTTGTTCTACTTGACTATGCATTTGTTACAAATGTGGCTTTTATTCTTTCTTTTCCAGGAGAGAAGGGAGGAAGGACAGAAGGTAAATTTTTGTTACCTGAAAAACATATATCTAATTAGAAATAAAAAGGAACCAAGTGACTAGGTCAAAGGTGAAAACAATTCATAATGCACTCTTTTAAATACAAAAAACATTGTAAAGACAAGTTCTAGCTGGATCATATTAATAAAAGTTCCCATTATTCTCACATTAGAAAAACCCTGTAACTCATTTACTTAACTTAGTGCACAACATTTTAACTCCTAACTATATTCAGTCCAATGTTCTCTGACTACTTCCCAAGATAATAAAAACTGCTTTTTTGTTAAGGACCAGCTAATGCATTTCTTTTGCATTACCCATTCCAATACCAGGCACCGAGTGAGGAAGCTAGGGACAGAGAAGGTGCCCAAATTCTTTTTTTTTTTTTGCTTTTTTGGAGGGCGATTGGGGTTAAGTGACTTGCCCAAGGTCACGTGGCTAGTTTTGTGTGTGTGTGTTAAGTGTCTGAGGCTGGATTTGAACTCAGGTCCTCCTGATTCCAGGGCTGGCACTCTATTTACTGCACCACCTAGCCGCCCCCCAAATTCTTTAATACAAAGACTGGTTACTGTTCTAAAACACATGGCTATTTCTCACATCATTTAGTGAGCAACATACACTTCAGCAGATATTTTCATGATAATATGCTGATCTTAATCTGAGACCCTGGTTGAGCACCAGCCTGGTGGTGGGGTCAGAACACTGAGGCCCATTTCTGCTCTTCACTAGCTCTGTAACCTTGGCCAGGCCTCTCTGGACCTCAATTTCCACTTCTGTAGAGCAAAGGAGCTGGATCAGACAGTAAGGTCCCTTCCAAATAAAAGTTTCTATGTGTCTAGTCTCAGCCATTTTGTCAATCATGGTTAAATAATGAAATGATACTGGTCAGTGACCACCACCAAAAGAAAAGCCCAGATGAATCTGTAGCCTTGTTCACCTTCAGAACGGTACTTAATGGTGTTTTAGTATATGAAAGGTCAATTTCTACAAATGAGGGAATTCAGCTAAATGATGATTGACCTCCCTTCCAGCTCTCTATCTATGACCCTTTGATTGTTCTAAGTAAAGGCTGTAAGGAAATCCTAGGGAACCTAAATTCTGCCTGAAAAACCTCTTAAAGAAATGATCTGGTTTCTCAATTAGCCCTGAGTGTTAGTGTTACTGCCCATTCTCTACTGCAAAAATAGCTGCACATGTTTGAAAACATTAACCTATCCACTCTCCATCATGGAATGTGGGGAAAGTAACAAAACAGTATTGTACATACCAGTCTCTTTGTGGAACTCTTTATTATTGATTATTACACATAACCCCATTTCTGGATAATCCATTTTATAGCTGTCTGACGACAGTCTAGATTCTGCTGACTTGCTACCATGGAAGATCTTTCTGTTTGGAAATGAAATAACATGTTCTATAGCCACACATTACTCTTGGTGCGGAGAAATTTTCCATAATCAACAAAAAAATTTTGTGTTTTAGAAAAATTTAAATTAATTGGATTTAATTTATCAATTAAACATTCAAGAAGAATCAGCTAATTCATTCAGATTAATCTGGTGAAGTCTTGAAAAAAATATTTGCAAAATCCACAGAAAATTTAGAAAATGTGAAAATAAGACTAAGTTTCCAGCAAAACATTCTATTTAGATCAATTATTAGGGTCAATTAATTCATCTGGTGCTTAATTATGGAAGAAGTATTACAAATACAATAACTCAGCAATGTGGAAAATTCTGGGTTATATACGGCAGAATATATCAAAACTAGCACACAGGTAAGAAAATTAGGGATTTACACAGATAGATTAGACAAAGTCATCACATATATTAAAAATCCATGCATTTGATTCAGCAAAGAGCCCTTCAGACCCTCATGCAAAGCAAGGAAATTAAACTAATTAGAGAAAAAATCATGGATCCAAGAAGAGTCGTATAGCAGTACAGGAATATCAAATGTTCGATATATTTCCCTAGTATATGAGGGTCAGACTCTTTCACTAATCTTCAGTCTCTCCTTGACTCTATTAGCTGCTTCCCTGCTATCTGTAAATAGCATCTATGTCTGCCCCATCCTCAAAAACACCCCTCCTTTGTTCAGTCCATCCCTGCTCCTGTTCAGCCTATTTATCTCCTCCCATTCTCCAGGCTAAAATCCTGGGGAAGGCAATCTACCATCTCTGTCTCCACTTCCGTTCCTCTCACTCTCAGGTCACCGAAATCTAGCTTCCAGCCTCATTATTCAACTAAATCAGCTTTCTCTAACCTACTAATAATCTCTTAATTGCTAAATCAAATGTCCTTGAAGTTTTCAGCCTTCTTCACTACTCTGCATCCTTCTACATTGTGGATTACCCTCCTCTCCTAGATTTTCAGGGCATTGCTCTATCTCCTGGTTTTCCTCCTACTTGTCTGATATCCCTTCAGTGTCTTTGGCTGAATCTTCACCCAGGTTGCATTTGCTAAGGAACTGGGAATTCCCCAAAACTGTATCATGGGCCGTCTTCTCTTCCCCTTCTCTACTATTTGTTTGGTAATCTCATAAGCTCCCATGAATTCAACAATCATTTCCATGTAAGTGATTTCCAGATCTATATATCCAGCTCTTACCTCTCTCCTAACCAGTCTTGATCTTTATGCCTCCTGAACATCTCAAACTGGATGACATTATAAACTCAACTTGTCCAAAATTCAGCTCATTATCCACCCCACCCCAACCCCCACCTCCTCCTTTTATCTGTTATATCTCACATATGAGTCCCTTCCTCTCCCCTGACAGCATCACCAACCTGACACATGCCCTTACATCATCTCATATCTGCATTATTGAAATAGCCAGCTACTTGATCTTCTGGCCTTAAGACTCTCCCCACTCTGGTCCATCCTCTACTCAGCTGTCAAAGTGAGCCTCCTGAAGGGTAGGTCTGGCCATGTTACATCTCCTCCCTCCCCCAACAAACTTCAGTAGCTTACTATTACCTCCAGGATCAAATAGGAAATCTTCTATTTGCCTTTTAGAGTCTTCACAAACTGGTGCTTTCCCACCTTTCCAGTCTTCTTACCCCCTACCTCCCTCTACATTCTCTACAACCCATTAACACAGGCCTCCTAGCTATTCTTCACACAAGACACTCTTAGCTTTCAGCTGTTTTATTTTTAGACTGGATCTGCCTTATCTTACCCAGGCTACAAGGGCCCCTGGCTGAAACTCTGACCTGCTCCATTTCCCAGCTGGTCTGGTTCACTCCTCCTCAGGCATACAAGTGGTGCCCTAATCTCAGGGATTCTCCATACTGGTACGAGACTTGAGAGACTTTAACCCTATTTCAACTCAGAACTTTTGAAGTCAAAAGATCCACAAGCCCCAGCCTCCCAGTAGCACAAACTGCAGGACTGAGGCATCAAGTCCCTCCCACTGGCTAACTGCATTTTCACTGCCTATCAGGGTACCTAGAATTCTTTCCCTCCTCACCTTGGCCTCCTTGCTTCCCTACCTTCATTCAAGCCTCAGGTAAAATTCCACCTTCAGTCAGATGCCTTTCCCCATCCTCCTTGAAGCTAGAGCTGTCTCTCTGTAATAGCCTCCCCTTTATTCTCTATAGACCTTGTCTGTACATACATAGCTGTCAGCTGGTATCTCTCTCATTCAACTCAAAAGCCCTGGGCAGTACTGACTGTTTTTTGTCTTTCTTTGTACTGCTACCTTTTACAAAGTGCCTGGCTCATAGTAAGCACTCAATACATACTTGTTAACTTGACTAGTGTTAGAATGTGTATATTCGATGTGCAAGAAGTGCTGAGTCATCAAAAAGGTTACTTTTAGTCTGTGTCTTCTGTGTTAGTAGGTAAGAAAGTACCATGCCACTTAAAACGCTAGTTATAGATTTAGAGCTGGATGTGACCTTACAAGTCACTGAGTGTAGCTCCTTTGTTTTACAGAGACAAACTGGGACCCAGAGAAGTAAGTGACTTACTTAGGTTCATAGACCTAGTTAAGTGCACATTTTTTCAGACTTAGAAGAGGAATTTAATTTTGTACATTTGGAGCTTGAGGTGTCAGAGAGAGAACCAACAGGCAGGTAGAAAAACACACAACTGGAACCACTGGGAAGAGACTGAGGCTGGAGCTGTCAAGGTGAGAATCATTTTCATGGTGAACTGAAGCTATGGAAACAGAGCTATCAAGGAAAAAGTGAAGAGAGAGCCAGGAAGAATACCAAGGACAGAGCCTAGCCAACTGGAGGTGGTATAGTGACTTTCCCTGTCAATTTGATAGGTCATATTGACATCATTTGTGGAAATTTAAACACTTGCTTTATTATTTTTATTATGTTTGATGCTAGTTATTAAACTTTTCTAGAAGATCCAGAATTTTTATGGAAATACTTACAGTCCTGAACTTTTGATGGATTTTGAATCTACTGTGATTTCAGTATTTGCCATGATGCTTCTATTAATTGACTGGAATACACAAAAGAAAACAGAAGAGTTAATCAAAAGTATTCATAAAAACATCTGTTATTTTAGTGCACAAGTTCTTTAAATAATTACTCATTTACATCCCTCATTTTCCCCAATCCCCAACAAATCATCTTCTGTTTCACAGAACTAAAGATTCTACCCATTGAGGGAACCAACACTCTGGATTTTTTTTTTCAAATAGTCAAATTGTTTGTGGAAGTGGAAAGGAAGTCAAAAGCTTTGGTGAATTGAAGGTTATCTTCAAAATATCTTTTCAGAAAGAAAAAAGTTGCCAATGTTGTATTGCAGAAACCACAAGAAAATGCCTGTGAAAAGTAAAGTTCACCTCACTGACTTTCCCCCACGGAAAGGAAGCTATGAGGTAAGAACCTGAAAAGCATTTCCACAAGCATCCTGTGTTGTAAGCAATACTTAGCAGCACTTGGTGTAAAGAAATTACAGTTATAGGGGACACACTGGCAGTGGGATCCTGGGCTTTATTTTTGGAAACATTTAACTTCTCACTGCCCCCAGACAAATGATGCCCACCTGCATCAGTAGAGGGGTCCTCCTCAGCAGGAGATCCCTATATCAATTACATCCCATGCCCTCCCAAAGGCCCTTAAATTAGACCCCTTTTCTGTTTATTAGTACTTTTAAGGAACAAGCAGCTCTAAGCATTTCTCTTCAAATGTCACTTTTTTTGTTTTTGCTGTTTTGATAAAGGTCAGTGGTGAATATTTATAACCTTTCTATTCTCAAATATAGGCTTCCACAGAAAAGTACACAAATATCCCTTACTTGATCCTACCAGCATTTCCCCACAGGATTATCAGCACCTCAGAAGGGCACTGGTGGGTGACATATTAAGCATTACCTCATCTATATACTACCAAAGGGACTGATGACTTCTTTATCTGCTGAATTCAACTTGCATTTATTTAGGAAGAGTGATCTCATCATGAAAGGCTGGAGGGAAAAGTCTCCCAAGAGAAACATTTATTATTTTTTTAAAAAAGATTACATCATATATCAGAAAGATTAATAAACAGAAATAAGGCAAATGATTAAAAGATTATTTCTACTTCAACATTTCTGAATGATCTGAATGATCAGCTATTAAGACATTTCTGTTAATACTGTACCTTCCTTTGAAGTCATACTGATAGCAATTTAAAAAAATTAAGTGGTTACTAGCAAAAGCAGTTTTGAAGATGCCTCATCATGTAAGGTTTATTAGTCATAACTAATTGAAGAATGTAAAATCTCAAAATGAGATACAGATATATACAATTCTTCCTGTACATAAATACTAACATATTTATGACTGAGGATCACTCATACTTTTTATAGCCTCTAGATATATTCGTTGTACTAGTAGTACTGTGTGGAGTTAAAATGGAGAGAATGTAATCCTCAGGAAGAAATTCAAATCAAAACAAAGTACCAGGCTAGACAGTGAGTGAAATACAAAGTTTAGATCAGATGAGGGCACCTCTAGCAGAGGTTGCCAAAATGGGTGATGCCACCCCCAAGGGGGGCACTGGAATGATGGGGGAGTGGTAGCAGCCTAAAGTGCAATTGGGAGGCATTGAATAAATGCAGTAGAAGCATAAGGAACTAAGAGAAGACAATTCTGACAAACCATTCATACATATTTAATCTGTTGTGTAACAGAGTTAGAGTCATGATGGTTACGTTATTTTCACAATAAACATGCAAAATGCAAGTTATAATCAATCAGTGGTCAAGTCCACAGACAGACAGGTCTTAACAAGCAAGTGTTGGCAGGTGAGAATGTCTTGCAGTGTTAGGAAGTCTAGCATGCATCTGCAGGAATATGTGCCTGTAATGACTTGTTTATAATGATACTATACAGTTGATGACACAATATTGCATCATCAAAATTTCAATGCAGAAAAAACCCCACAAATTTACAATAAATTATTAAATTTAAGATGTCATTTTTTTAGAAAAAATTTTGTATTTTTTTTGAATTGAGGCAAATTTCAGGGGAAAAAACATTCAAGGTCAAAGAAAATAGATTTCCAAGGAGGCACTGAGTAATTATTTTTAAAAGGGGGTGGTAGGCCAAATAAGTTTGAGAACGTATGATCTAGTAGTATGAATATGCCAAACAAAGAATTTGAGGGTGGGGTGGGAGAAGGTTATTACCAACTGGGGAACAAGGGAATAAGGAAAAGTACTCAAGAATATAGCTAATGGCATCAATAATAGCTAATATTTACATAGCATTTTATGGTTTGCAAAATGTATCACATATATTGTGCTAAATTATCACATAAAGATAATGCTATTAAAGCTATTTTCACAATTTTTACTTTGACATTTTCAGTTTAATTTGGTCATTGCTTTACCACATTCAGAACCACTAAGGTACAAAAATAATGTCATGGATCTAAGGAAGGACTGGGCCTAGGACCCTTCAGAAGCTGTGTCACATCAGTCAACATTCCAAAGTTACATTGTGGGATAAGTACTTTTTTTTTTTGGAGGGCAGTTGGGGTTAAGTGACTTGCCCAAGGTCACAGGGCTATTTTTTTGTTGTTGTTAAGTGTCAGAGCTTGGATTTGAACTCAGGTCCTCCTGACTCCTGGACCTGTGCTCTAATCACTATGCCACTAGCTGCCCCTGGGATAGGTACTTTAATAGGCAAATAATATCTTTATACTATTGTGAAAATTGTTTTGGCTCAGACTCACCGAAAGGATCTCAGGTATCCCCAGGTATCTGAATTCCATTCTTTGAAAACTGCTGAGTTAGAGGACTACAGAAAATTATCATCTTTTTTCCTCATGCTGATCAGGTATCACTTAAAAATATTTTTCAGTCCATCATGGGGCATTGATGACTATCAACTCAGTTCTCATTCTGGAAGGAGTGCCATTATCAACTAATGTTTTTCATGCTGTTCATATCATGGTGCACATCTAGGGAAGTACAGAGGTGAAAAAATTATCTATTATTGCTCCAGGGAAAAGCAGTATATTGAGCTCTGGCCTTGGGGTTAGGAAAAAAAACAAACACCTGAATTACAAAATTTACTAGACTTGAGACCCTAGTCTAAATCAATCTCTCTAAGCCTCAATTGCAACCTGTACAAAAGGGTGATAATATCTATTGTCATTGGTTCATAGGATCATGGGATGTAGAAGTCTAACTCTTTCATTTTGTAGTTAAGGAAATGGCAACACAGGAAGATAAAGTTCCATAGACACATACTAGGGGAACTAGGTTTTCAGCCCTGCTCCTATTACTGAAAACTCCAGCATATTTTCCACTGTACCATCTTGCCTCTATTAATACTGAACTAATTATGTTCTTTATCATAGTTAAAAATATTGTACCTGGCATTTTGCATCCAGAATTATTTTGGTTAACCTAATAAGGGACTAATCAATTCACATCATTAAGGAAGATGTTATACTGTTTAATTATAAAAATAAAAAAACTGCTTTCGGGGCGGCTAGGTGGCGCAGTGAGTAAGAGCACCGGCCTCGGAGTTGGGATGACCTGAGATCAAATCTGGCCTCAGAAAATGAGCACCCACACACAAATAATGACTGGCTGTGTAACCTTGAGCAAGTTACTTAACCCCAATTGCTCTAAAAAACAAAACAAACAAAAAAAACTGCTTTGTTCCCTCTGGTTTTTTGTGCCCATTAGTTCAGTTTTTTGAAATAAACTTAGAAAAATATCAAGGTTGATTTAAAAAGTGGTTCTGGGAAAAGCAATTTATTGCTACAAAAAAAAAAATTAAACAATGGTTAAATACCCTAAACTAATGGTTATTATTGAATTGGGTTAAGAAGCAAAATTCTTTCAAAAATCACTATCACCTCTCTTTTTTGATTCCAAAATTGGTGAAGTCTTTCTTTAGCATATGAGTCAATCTGTTAAAAAAAAAAATTGGGGGGAGGATAGGTGGTGCAGTGAGTAGAGCACCGGCCCTGGAGTAAGGAGGACCTGAGTTCAAATCCATCCTCTCAGACACTTAACACAAAAACTAGCTGTGTGACCTTGGGCAAGTCACTTAACCCCAATTGCCCTACCCTACCCCTTTCAAAAAAAAAAAAAAAGCAAAAAAATGTTTACTTTATGTTGGATTGAGGTTCAAGATGCTGTTAGAACATACCACAAAATTCTGTTTTCACTTCCTCAAGCAATCTGCATAAACAGGGAAAAGCAAAACCAAAAGCTGCACCTTCCTTTGAAGTCATACTGATACAAAGTACAAAATAATTGGAACCAAGGTGAATGATATATTTACTCTGCTTTTACATAGAGGGCACTTTTAGCCAAAGGTAAGGTCAAAACATTAAAATGGCTAAATACCCTTTGAGAAATAAACTAATCTGACTCAATGTCTCCAACTGCTACCTTTGTTTCATTTTTATATTGTTTCAATAATCTTCCATAATTCAATTCTGTTAAAAAACCTCTCTGATACACACCTTCTAACTAAAATTTCCTATGGACTTCTTTTCAGATTAGATGCAATTAGTTAATTATTAAATATAGATATTATCTTGGAGGAGGGAGGAAAGGGTTTGAACAAATAGAAGAGGCAATAGATAAGCAACCCCATGGAAGATTAGGCTCAATTTGATTAAATTTATGGGTTGAGCACAGCCATAGAAGTTTCAAACTGGCCAGATCCCAAGGGTAAAAGTGTTCGTGTGTAAGTGTGGACATAGATATAAGAGCTGGAAGGGACCATTACAGGTAGTAGAGCCCCTTTACAGGCAAGAAAACAGAGGCTCATAGTCCTCTGATTCAAAGCCCAGGGGCTCTTTCCAGTGCATTACCCTGTGGATAAAGGACAAGTGCACACACACACACACACACACACACACACACACACACACACACACACACAGAAAGAGCAGCACTAGGAAGGTAGAAGAGAAGGCACAAGGGAGCTCCCATTAGAGGATCCCATAAAGGGGAAGGGAGGCTGGTGAATGTCTTACTTACCACAAAATAACCCAAGTCGGTAGTCTGTGCTCCACAGCTGCAAGCAGAGGTACTATAGCACCACCTGAGAGATGGGCTAAGCCCCGCCCCATCTGTCATGCCCATGTAGAGCCCCACCCACCGCTCTTTGCAGGGAGGACCTAAGCTCTCTACCTGACTCCCACGTGAAAGAGAGGTCCTTCCCCCCAACCTTATGATTCCAAGGTGACCCTCCCTGACTCCTTGACATCACACTTCCACACAGAGACAGTTTAAGCCCCTTTGCAGCTAATCAATCAACTTTTGTTTCTTGAAATACAATGTGGAGGCACTTTCTTAGATTATGGTTTTCAGGTAATCCGATAATTCTTAATTTATCTCTCCTGGATCTGTTTTCGAAGTCATTTGTTTTTCCAATAAAATAGTTTCTTCTACTTTTCACTCTTTTGACTTTGTTTTATTGTTTCTTGATGTTTCATGGAGTCAGTTTCCACTTGGCTGATTCTAATTTTTTGTTTGTTTTGTTGTTGTTTGTTTTTTGTTTTATTTTTTATCTTTCCCGAAATGCTTTATTAACTTCTGGTTTACATCATTCATTTCCACCAGATTTTGAGTTACAATTTTCCCCCCATTTTTCCCCTACCCACCACCCTAGAAATAGCAGTCCCACAGGATATCCCCTCATCCAATCTGCTCTCTCCCATATCTTCTCCCATACCCCCTTCCACTTTTTCAGTAGGGCAAGGTGAATCTCTGTGCCCCAATGCCTTTATATCTTATTTTCCAATTATATGTAAACTAGTATACAAAAGTATACTATATATAATATATATATAATAGTATAAATACAATAGTATACTATCGTATTTATATATTTTTAAACATTTGGTTTTAAAACTTTGAATTCCAAATTCATTCTCTTCCTCCCTTGTCACCCACCCTTACTGGGAAGATAAGCAATTCAGTATATGTTGTGCATGTGTAGCTATGCAAATAATTACCATAGTAGATATATTGTAAAAGACCCCCCTCCTATCCCACCTCCCACTTGGTCTATTCCCTACTTTGATCCTGTCCCTTTTCTTTCTTTCTTTTTTTTTTTTTTTTTTGCTTTTTGAGGCAATTGGGATTAAGTAACTTGCCCAAGGTCACACGGCTAGGTTTTTATTTGTGTGTGCGTTAAGTGTCTGAGGCCGGATCCGAACTCAGGTCCTTCTGACTCCAGGGCCAGTGCTCTACTCACTGCGCCACCTAGCCGCCCGATCCAGTCCCTTTTCAAAAGTGGATGCTTCCAACTTCCCTCCCCCCTTTCCCTCCCACCCTCCCTTCCATCATTCCACCTCTCATCCCCTCCTCCCTACTCTCTTGTAGGGTGAAATATACTATTTAGTATGTATGTCACTCTCTCCCCGATCCAAATTCAATGAGAATTTTTTTTTGCCTTCCTGTTCTTCTCCTCCCTTGCAACCATTTTCTCTTGCCTCTTCTATGAGATAGTTTACCCCATTCTGTCTCTCCCCATCTCCTCTTGCCACTTTCCTCTCTCACCTCTTAATTTCACATTTTAATTATCATCCCTTCTTATTAAATTCGATGTGTGCCCTCTATCTATGTATACATGTAAACATATATAAACACATTTACATAAGTATTCATATGCTCATATACCCTTCTTCAACTATTTTCATACTGAGAAGTTTCACCAGTTATAATTATCATTTTTCCATGTAGAAATGTAAAGAGTTCAACTTTGATAAGTTCATTATGATTTCTTTTCCCTGTTTACCTTCTCAAACATCTCTTGCTTCTTGTATCTCAATGTCAGGTTTTCTATTCAACTCTGGTTTTTCCATCAAGAATGCTTAAAAGTCCTCTATTCCACTGAATGACCATATTTTCCCCTGAAACATAATACTCAGTTTTGCTGGGTAGGTGATTCTTGATTTTAATCCCAACTCCTTTGCCCTCCAGAATATCATATGCCAAGCCCTTTGATCCCCTAATGTAGAAGCTGCTAGATCTTGTGTTACCCTGATTTTGTTTCCACATATTCAAATTGTTTCTTCTTGGCTGCTTGTAATATTTTCTTCTTGATCTGAGAACACTAGAACCTGGCTATAATATTCCTAGGAGTTTTCTTTTTTATTATTTTTTTCCATTTTAAAAAAATGCTCTATTAACTTCTGGTTTACACCATTCATTTCCGCCAGATTTTGAGTTACAATTTTTTTCCCCGTTTTTCCCCTACCCACCATCCCAGAACAGCAGTCCCACAAGATATCCCTTCCTCCAATCTGCTCTCTCCCATATCTTCTCCCATACCCCCTTCGACTTTTCCATTAGAGCAAGGTGAGTCTCTGTGCCCCAATGCCTGCACATCTTATCTCCCAACTACATGCAAAAGAGTATTGATAATAGTATTTATATATATTTGAAACATTTAATTTTAAGACCTCGAATTTCAGATCCATTCCCTTCCTCCCTTGCTATCCATTCCCTCTGGGAAGATAAGTAATTCAGTATGTGTTGTACATGTATAGCTATGCAAAATATTACCATAGTAGATATATTGGACAAGGCTGCTTATAATTCCCTCCCACCCATCCCAACCCCCACCTGGTCCATTCCCTACTTGATCCTTTCCCTCTTCTATAATGGGTACTTCCAACCTCCCCTCCCCCCAAGGATGCCCTCCCATCCATCATCCCTCCTCTCATCCCCCTTCCCCCTATTCTGCTGCAGGTTGAGATATCCCATTTAGTATGTATGTCATTCTCTCCCTGAACCAAATTCAATGAGAATGTGGTTTTGCCTTTTTGCCTTCCTATTCTTCCCCTCCCCTGCAGCCACTTCCCCTTGCTTCTTCTACATGAGATAGTTTACCCTACCCTGTCTCTCCCCATCTCCTCTTGCCACTTTCCTCTCTCACCTCATAATTTCACCCCTTAAGTATCATTCCTTCCCAACAAATTCAAACTATGCCCTCTATCCATGTATAACTGTAAACATATATACACACATTCACATATATATTCATATGACCATACACCCTTCTTCCATTATTTTCATACTGAAAAAAGTTTCATCAGTCACAATTATTGTTTTTCCATATAGGAATGTAAATAGATCAACTTTGATAAGTTCCTTTTGATTTCTTTTCCTTGCTTACCTTCTCAGTCATCTCTTGCTTCTTGTGTCTGGATGTCAAATTTTCTATTCAACTCTAGTTTGTTCCTCAAGAATGCTTGAAAGTCCTCTATTCCACTGAATGACCAAAATTTCCCCTGAAACAAAATACTCAGTTTTGCTGGGTAGGTGACCCTTGGGTTCAGTCCCAGCTCTTTTGCCCTCTGGAATATCATATTCCATGCCCTTTGATCCCTCAGTGTAGAAGCTGCCAGGTCCTGTGCTATTCTGATTGTGTTTCCACAATATGAAATTGTTTCTTCCTGGCTGCTTGTAGTATTTTCTCCTTGATCTGGGGATTCTGGAACTTGGCTATAATATTCCTGGGAGTTTTCTTTTTGGGATCTTTTTCAGGAGGTGATCAGTGAATTCTTTCAATTTCTATTTTGCCCTCTGGTTCTAAAATATCAGGGATATTTTCCTTGAGAATTTTTTTTTAAAACAAATGCTTTATTAACTTCTGTTTTACATCATTCATTTCAGCCAGATTTTGAGTTACAATCATTTTCCCCCCGTTATTCCCCTACCCAACCTCCCAGAATAGCAGTCCCACAAGATATCCCTTCCTCCAATCTGCTCTCTCCCATACCTTCTCCCATACCCCCTTCAACTTTTCCATTAGAGGAAGGTGAATCTTTGTGTCCCAATGCCTGCACATCTTATCTCCCAATTATAAGCAAAAGAGTATTAATAATAGTATTTATATATATTTGAAACATTTAATGTTAAGACCTCGAATTTCAGATCCATTTCCTTCCTCCCTTGTCACCCATTCCCTCTTGGGAGATAAGTAATTCAGTATATGTTGTACATGTCTAGCTATGCAAAACATTATCATAGTAGATATATTGTACAAGGCTGCTTATAATTCCCTCCCACTCATCCCAACCCCACCTGGTCCATTCCCTACATGATCCTGTCCCTCTTCTATAGTGGGTACTTCCAACCTCCCCTCCCCCCAAGGATGCCCCCCCCCATCAATCATCCCTCCTCTCATCCCCCTTCCCCCTATTCTGCTGCAGGTTGAGATATCCCATTTAGTATGTATGTCATTCTCTCCCTGAACCACATTCAATGAGAATGTGGATTTGCCTTTTTTTTTCCCTTCCTATCCTCCCCCTCCCTTGCAACCACTTCCCCTTGCTTCTTCTACATGAGATAGTTTACCCTACCCTGTCTTTCCCCATCTCCTCTTGCCACTTTCCTCTCTCACCTCATAATTTCATCCCTTGAGTATTCTTCCTTCCCAACAAATTCAACCTATGCCCTCTATCCATATACACACACATTCACATATGTATTCATATGACCACACAACCTTCTTCCATTATTTTCATAGTGAGAAAGATATCATCACTCACAGTTATTATTTTTCCATATAGGAATGTAAATAGTTCAACTTTGATAAGTTCCTTTTGATTTCTTTTCCCTGATTACCTTCTCAGGCATCTCTTCCTTCTTGTGTCTGGGTGTCACATTTTCTATTCAATTCTGGTTTTTTCCTCAAGAATGCTTGAAAGTCCTCTATTCCACTGAATGACCGTATTTTCCCCTGAAACAAAATACTCAGTTTTGCTGGGTAGGTGACCCTTGGGTTCATTCCCAGTTCTTTTGCCCTCTGGAATATCATATTCCATGCCCTTTGATCCCTCAGTGTAGAAGCTGCCAGGTCCTGGGCTATTCTGATTGTGTTTCCACAATATTGAAATTGTTTCTTCCTGGCTGCTTGGAGTATTTTCTCCTTGATCTGGGGATTCTGGAACCTGGCTATAATATTCCTGGGAGTTTTCTTTTTGGGATCTTTTTCAGGAGGTGATCTGTGGATTCTTTCAACCTCTATTTTGCCCTCTGGGTCTAAAACATCAGGGCAATTTTCCTTGAGAATTTCTTGAAGGGTGATTTCTAGGTTCTTTCTTTGATCATGGCTTTCAGGTAGTCCAATAATTTTTAAATTGTCTCTCCTGGATCTATTTTCCAGGTCAGTGGTTTTTCCCATGAGATATTTCACATTGCCTTCTAATCTTTCGTTTGTTTGGATCTGCTTAACAGCATCTTGATTTCTCATAAAGTCATTAGCTTCCATTTGCTCCAGTCTAACTCTGAAGGAATGACTCTCCTCAGTGAACTTTTGAGATTCTTTTTCCATCTGGCAAATTCGACTTTTTAAGGCATTCTTCTCCTCATTGCCCTTTGGGCCTCCTTTGCCATTTGAGTTAGTCTATTTTTTAAGGTGTTGTTTTCCTCAGTCAGGCTGTTGACCCTCATTTCATACTTTCCTGCATCCTTCTCATTTCTTTTTCCAATTTTCCTCCACTTCTCTTATTTGATTTTTAAAGTCCTTCTTAAGGTCCTCTATGGCCTGCAACCCGCTCATGTTTTCCCCTGGGGCTTTTGGAGCAGGACTTCTGACCTCACAGTCCTTTTCCCGTTCTATGCCCCCAAAATAGGAGTCTAGGGTAGCATTTTTCTGTTTCCTTTGCCTTGGCATGTTGCCACTTGATTACCTGACTTTTGGGCTTGTTGCCACACTATGGTTTTAAGGCCAGATAGAGGAATTTTCATCCCGAATGTGTTGGGGGCAACTTCCGTTTCTGGCAAGCTGTAAAGCCACCCACAACTTCCACCCTAGATCACAATCCAGATCCAGAGAGGTTAAAGCAAGAGCGATTACCCACCCAAGACTGATAGCTGGATCTCCCTACAATTAATTGCAGGCCAGGAGCTGGAGCTGCCTCTGAAAACTACAAAATGGGGTGTCTCCTCAGTGGCTTCTAGCCCCCAGGGGAGGGAGCCTATGCATTCCCCCAAATACAGGTCCCAAAGTCCATAGGACACTAACCTCTTACTTTGTCCTAGGCATGTCTATGTTGATAATTCTGGAGTCTCCATGGCTGCTGGTGTTCTGGGGTTCCTCCAGCCAGCTCGAGAATTTCTTGAAGGATAATTTCTAGGTTCTTTTTTTGATCATGGCTTTCAGGAAGTCCAATAATTTTTAAATTATCTCTCCTGCATCTATTTTCCAGGTCAGTGGTTTTTCCATTGAGATATTTCACATTGCCTTCTATTTTATCATTTGTTTGGATCTGTTTAATATTATCTGTTTTAAAATTAAATTTTATGTTTATTTTTAGTTTACATTATTCATTTCCACAAGATTTTGAGTCACAAATTTTCTCCCCATCTTTCCCCTACCCACCACCCCAAAACAGTGATCCCACTGTATACCTCCTCCCCCAATCTGCTCTGTCCTATATCCTGTTTAATAGTATCTTGATTTTTCATAAGGTCACTAGCTTCCATTTGTTCCAATCTAATTCTGAAGGAATTATTCTCTTCAGTGAGCTTTTGAAATTCTTTTTCCATCTGGCAAATTCAGCTTTTTAAGACATTCTTCTCCTCTTTGGCTTTTTGAGCCTCCTTTGCCATTTGAGTTCGTCTATTTTTTAAGGTGTTCTTTTCTTCAGTCAGATTGTTGACTTGCTTTTCATGATTTTCTTACATCATTTTCATTTCTCTTCCCAATTTTTCCTCTACTTCTCTTACTTGATTTTCAAAATCCTTCTTGAGCTCCTCCATGGCCTGTAACCAATTCATATTTTTCTTGGAAGCTTTTGGTGCAGGAGTTCTGACTTCATTGGCTTCCTCCCATTCCATTCTTTGACCCTTTTTTCCTCCAAAAAAGGAATCTAAGGTTTGGTTGCTGTGCTTGCTTTGCTTCCTTTGCTTGCTTGTGTCGCTGTTCAATTACTTGCCTTTTGAGCTCTTTGTCACAGTAGAACTCTGTTTCCAGGGAGGAGAGTTTTTTCCTAAATTGATGGGGTTTCTGAAGCTGCTGGAGCTATTACTTGGGTGCCCTGTCTACAGACACCACACGTTCTGGCTCACTAGTCACACACCCCAGGACTTCCACCCCAGACAGTGACCCAGATCCAAGCAGGTTAAAGAAAGAGTGATTACCCTCTGAATGGTCACTTGATCCCCCTATGATATGCAGGCCAGGAGCTCTGAGGCAGCCATGTGGAGGCAGCTGCATAGCCACCACACCTCTGCCACTTCTTGTTCTGGGGGCAGTAGCCAGACAGTGCTTCTCTATCCCCCTCAGTTTCACAGAGCTCCACACTGACCTTTTACTTTCTTTTTGGCATTTATGTGTTGATAATCTTGGAAACTGCCACAGCTGCTGGTGATCCACTCTCCCAGAAGTCTGCTCCAGCCCCTTCTGGTCAGGGCTGCCCTGGGGCTAAAACTGCAGACTCACACAGGCCTGTGCTTGGCTCCCAGCTTGGTGCAATAGACCCTTCCTGTCAGCCTGCCAGGCTGCCTTCAGCAGGAGGTTTGTTTCTCTCTGTCACTTTGTGGGTTCTGTAGCTCTAAAATTTGTTCAGAGTCATATTTTATAGGTATTTGAGGTGGTTAGGGGGGAAGCTCACAGAGTTTTCCTGCTTCTATGCTGCCATCTTGGCTCTGCCTGACAATTTTTCTTTTTAATAGCAAGACATTTCTCATAGGTACAGGTTCCCAAAAAGGAGTGGGCCATTGCTTCTCAGCCCTCCCCCACCCCCATTAACACATCCTAGAGATGGGATGAAAACCTCATGTGGATACAGTATGGCTACATACTAACTAGCAGGTGATACAAAGGAACACTGTCCATCTCTCCCAACAGACTAGTTGACACCTCTCCCAAGACACTGGTTAAAATTGCCCGGAAGATAAGCAAGATTGGAAACAATGGGGCCACTCTGGCTGATTCAGCACAAATTACAGTAATGTTTTATTTCTTCTCCTTTTCGAACTTTTGAATGTTGTGTGTTCTGCACACCCAGGAAAGTCCATCTTGTTTCCATTTCTTTCACATTGGTTCTCCCCATGCCAAGAACACTCTCCCTCTTTGCCTCAACCTCTTGTAATCGCCATTCTCTGCACTTAGGATTCTAGAATATATCAAGCATTTAGTATGTGCTAAGTTCTGGGGATAGGGAGAAAAGCAATGAAGAACTTCTGCTCACCAGGAGCCCACAGCCTAATGGTGAAGACATGTGAACAATTATATACAGACATTATATGTGAGAAATGCATAAGTCAACTGAAAAGGCAATCTGAAGACAGATTGTGGGGGGTTTTAAATGACAAACAAGAGAGTTTTTATTAGAGGCAAAAACATGTCTTAGTACATAGAGAGTTTGGCCTAGAATCAGGAAAATATGAGTTCAAATCTGTTTTCAGACACTTACTAGCTGTGTCACCTTGAGCAAGTCACTTAACCTCTGTCTCAGTTTTTTAGAAGTAAAATGGTGATATCTGGTAATAAATCACAATTAGTTTGGGCAATTATGATTTAAAAAACCCATCATTAATGGTTTTTATGATTTGTAGTAACATCTCATGGTAGAGATGAGTAGGTGGAGCTGTTATACATACTCTGACATGGAGAGGAGCAAGCTGGACAGTGACAGTGATATATACACATACATATATCTATTGAGGTAGTTATTGCATATATTTTATATAACATATAAATTGCTAATATATTAATACATTGTATATATCATATATTTTAGTAAGACACACATACATATACATACAACTACCTCACAATTTGAATCATTCCTGACAGATAACTACTATGCACGTTTTTTTTTTTAGAATATTCTTTAAAAAAAAAGAATATTCTTTCATATTGTTAATCATTTGCAATTCTTCTTTGTTCAAATCCCTTAACCATTTATCTATTGTGGAATGATTTTTGGTTTCTATATGTCTTTCATATCGAACCCTATTCAGGGATATTAAATACCAAGATTTTTTTCCTTCGTTTTTTGATTTTCCCATCTAGTTGCAATTTCATGCAACTAAAATTTACTGTTTTATCTTTTGTAATCACCTCAATCCCTTGTTTGGTTGAGAATCTGCCCCTTAACCACAACGGAAAGGTACCTGATCTGATTCTTTTCTAATTATTTTAATGCTAGGACCTCTAATATTCAGTTTGCAAATTTATTTTTGAATTTATTATGGCATATGAAAATGTTTATCTGAATCTCATTTCTGCCTAATTGCTTTCCAATATTTCCAACAATTATTATTAAGAAATTCTTCCCCCATACTGTTTTCAGATTTATCAAATTCTGTATTAATAAGTTCAATTATTTATGATTCTTCCTTGTCTAAGCTGTTGCACTGGTTTATTTTTTAACTAGTTGTAAATTGTTTTAATGGTTACTACTTGACAATATGGGGTTTGGAATTGCTTAATCTTCCTTTCATCCTTACTTTTTCCCATTATCTATTTTCCATGATATTCTAGATGCTTAGTTTTTCTAGTTGAATATGATTAAACTGTCTAGCTTAGTCAGGAATCCCACTGGTAGTTTTACTGGCATACCATCAAGCTTACAAATTAAAGTAGGTACTTAGGTAAGATTGTCATTTTGTCATATTGGCATAGCCCAGCACTGAATATGCCTCCAGTTTATTTTTTTTTTTAATTTGTCTTACAGGAGCATTTGTAAACATACACACACACTTCTAATTGCATCTAAAGGTTTTGCATGTGTCTTAGATTGATTCCTACTATTTTTTTTTTTTTGCAATTTGCAGTTATTTTCAAAGGAACTTCTCTTCCTATTATTCTCTCTTAGATTATATTATTTTTGCATAGAAATACTTTTTATTTTTATGGATGTTTTGCATGCTGAACAATTCTCTCTTGACAAACCATGAATCAAAGAATACATACTGACAGCAATGGAGACATTGCTGGAAAAATCAGTCTCGACATCCTTACTATCAATAACACCAGAAAATAAAAGAAAGTTGCAACTACATGGGGTCTCAATTTAATAGGTTCTCTTGGAAAGGCAAATAAAGGCATTGTAAGAGCTCCTGGTTGGGAGATAAGAAGCATTCTTCAAAATTTTTGCTCTGTCATGTCTTGCTTGTTTTATAAGACATACTGCTTTCAATCTTCTACCAACCATCTCTAAGATTTTACAGATTCAGTTCATATTCTAACCTAGCCCTCTCCTTGGCAGCCACATTCCTCTTCTCCACAAGGTCAAGTCTTTGGCTAAATAAGGGAATTTCCAGATTCTTACAGCTTTCCTTGTTACGGAGATAGCTTTGGATCAGCTTTACTTCAGTTCTAGGAAGGGGCCACAGCTCATGCCCAAGTTTGTTTCTTTATCATTTTCCCATTGGGTAGCATTGCTCGTTGAAATTGTTTGCTATTGATTTTTCTCTACTCTGAAGGCAGCTAGGTGGTTCTGTGGATAAAGTGCTGGGCCTGGAGTTGGGAAGACCCCAGTTCAAATATGGCCTCAGATACTTATTAGCAATTCATCTCTATGCAAATTAAACCTCTAGCTAATTCAATTTCATCTGTAAAATGGGGATCATAATAGCACCTACCTGCCAGGGGTGTTGTAAGGATAAAATGAGCTACTATTTATAAAGCACTGAGTGGTGCCTGGTAGATGCCTAATAAATCCTTGCTATTTTTCTTCCTTCTTTGCTTTCTACTCAACAAAGTCAAGTTTATGATCTCACAGATTATTTTAAAATGACTCACATTAACAAAAACTTGCTCTTTGCTTTAGCCATGTCCGCCATCTTCCAATTCTATCTTTAAATGCACTCAGGTAAATTACCTTGCATGACTGGGAAAAATGCAGCCTCTGTAGTTAGCTAGACCTTGGAAAGTAGTCATCATCTGATGCCAGGACTATCCTAAATGAGAAAACCTACCAAAATACACTTCAATGGACTTTTGAGAACCTAGGATTATTACATTGCAATGAGGCATCAGTGCAGGATTCCATGGAATGAAAACCTCCCTTGTAAATGATCTTGCAGCTACTGTTTAGTACAAGGCTGTGAGATTCTTTATTTGCAACTGGATTTGGGAAAGTTGATTATTTTTTAAAATTTCTTGATGAGAGAAGAGCTCAGAGGGAAACTTTCTGTCTGAGGGCCTCTCTTTTCCTCTTTAAGCAGTAAATCCAATTCACCCCAACAAGAACAGAGGAAAGTTCTTTATTGCCTTGTTCTACATTCTTGGACGTACTGGCATAGTGAATAAGGGTATTATAGGACAGTAGTCCTGTATTGACTTAATAAATTCTTGTGCAGCAATCATAAACCACGTGCCCCCAAATAAGGGAAGGCCATCCCAGGAGGGTTCTTAAGGTAAAAACGGCCAGTCAGGGTTATAGTGGTTGGCTATTGTGTTCCATCATGCCCCTCATTTCCATTAGGAAACTTCCTAATTATGGGGGATGCAATGGTAAAAACTTTAGGGGTATGGAAGCTTTACTCCATTGCAAAACCCTGGAAGTCAAATTGTGATCAGTTTACAAAGCCTATAGTATATCTCTGAGTGTAAGAATTGTGGAGGGTGGGGGTGTTGTAGCAGCAATCACACTGGCATATCCAAGATGGCAGCTAGCACAGGTTCTTAGATCTGCTTTACTAGAAAAGATATCTGTTTAAGGGGTCAACAGTCTTTTAAAAGGTGTAAAAGTCTTCCTACAAGCCAGTTTCTGTTAATGGGCTCCAATAACGGGTGGGGAAGATCTTATATCCTATTAACATTACAGGGGTCTTCCTCCATCAGAATGTAAGCTCCTTGAGAGTCAATATTGTCTTTTTGTTTGAAATTGCATTCCAGCACTTGGTACAATGACTGGAACATAGTAACCACTGAATAAAATGCTTTACCCTATCTAATAGAGGGTAGTGCGCCGAATAAAAGGGTCAGAACATAGTTTGCTATCATAACTGCTAGACATCTATCCAGAGGATGACACTTCAATTGTAAGTTTGCAATGAGATAAATGAGAATTTCATTTCAAACAGATCAAAAATGAAGCAGGATAATTAGTAAACTTAACAGAAATTTATTTTTAGAAATAAAAGCATCCAAAGTAACAAAATTTTATTGTAGAAGTGGTCACACAAACATTACCAAGTACCATGATGACACGCCACACTCAAATGATATAAATAGGAAACAGCATTTATGTACTAGTAAAAAGGGAATACTGTCACTTGTAAGTTTAGACTTTTCCCCCTCAACTATATTGATCACTAGACTGAAAGACAGTTGATGCCACCAGCAGGAATGAAGAGGCCTGAATGCTAGGTTCCTGTGTCCTCCTTTTGGCTTCAGTTAGCACTGCAGATGGACAAAGGCCTCCTTCACAGGCTTCTCACAAATCATCCAATCTTTCTGAGCCTCAGTTTCCTCCTCTGTAAACAGGGGAGTGAGACTATGTGGCTTCACCTCTGAAATCCCTTTCAGTTCTAGATCTGTGTTAAGGCCTACGTTCAGTAAATCGACCAAAGGTTCTAGAAAGGAATGAAATTTTCCTATTTTCTAATGATTAGAAATGTCTCTGAAAATAATTTAACATGCACATTTTTCAACACTGAATGCCAGTATCTGGATAGGTCCTCAGCCATCTTTGGAAAACTTTGACCTTGTGTCCATCTGGTTCATTCTTCGTCTGTGAAGACTTCTGACTTGAAGAATCCTGACCAGAACCATTCTCTCTGTGTATCTGCTGACCTGAAGATCTAGTCTGTAGTCTTGCCGCCTACTTCCCACTGGGTCCATTTTGTCTCCATGCAATTAAGCATCCCACACTTTCATTGACTGTTGTGTTGCTTCTGATTAGGTCTCTGACTGGTTTTAAAACTACTCTGTACATACAATGCTGTTTCAAGTTGAATCCCCACCATCTCTTTGTGTTGCTTAGAGTCAGTCATTTTTCAGTTTTTCACACAGCAGGTGGAACATAGTAACCACCTGTCTGCCAGCCCATGTGACCAGTCTGGGCACAAGCACCCTTCCTATGCTGGTGAACAAATGGCATTTCAGCACCTTGGCTTCAGCACCTTAGGAATGAATCCTGTTTGCCCTTGATGATTAAGTATGGCTCATAGATAACACCTGACTTCACCCACATTTTTGCCCAAAAAGAATTCTGGTTTCTAAATTTAATATTAAAATGCATTTCATTTGATAGATATAAAAACCCTAGCCTCATGTCCCTTGTATGTTCAGAAACTAAGAATGGAATTTTAATGTGTATGTTTAAAAAAAACTACATCTATCACTCTTGCTTATTTCCAAATGTGAATTTCACAAATAAAAACCTGCCACTGCTAGTCTCTAGCAATACCATGATTCTGGCAGAGGTCCAGAAAGCATCATCATATATTATTTGTCATTTGACAAAAACAGAAGGCGTACTCATAAATTCAGTTTAAAAAAATCAGGTCAGGATGACTGAGCTCACCTGTTGGAAGGACTCCCAGAATGGAAACTCCACTTATGCTGACCTAAAGCTTGTCTAAATTCTTCATTCCCTGGGGCACTGAGCGGTGCAGTGACTTGCCCAGGGTAACATTTGAGACATTGCTACAAAACAGGTCTTCCTGAGGCCACAGCCATCCTACCTCTCATAGTAGAGTAAAAATGCATTAATCATTCCAGAATACCTAAAAAATTCATGATCGTATATCATTAAGAAGTGTTCCGTTCCCTAAATATCTAATTACTCTTAAAGTTTTTAAGATACAATAGTTTCTTTTTATAACAAATGTCAACATTCACTTGTTTTTCTTTACAACTCAATATATTAACTCCTAATTAGCTTCCATTGCAACTACCTGAATTTGAGGTAGCAATGTATTGGTTCTATTAAATGGAGAAATGGTGATTCTCTCCCAAACCCACAAACCCCACCCACTGCCATACTCAAGGTGTACAATTTAAATTACCAAGGAAATGCAGTCTTCAGACCTATCATTCACTGGCTTGGCATACATATTAAAATGCATGGATTTTCTTAGGGAGAAAAATATAGTTCCTTAGTAAGCATGGACATAATACATGGCACCTGCTTCTTTGCATGGAAGGTAATGTCTAAGGAGTAAGATTCAAACTCTGTGGCGACCCTCCTATTGACTCTGGTAAGGATTTGCATGATCTCAAGCTTGTGAGCATATTGTTTCAGCACTGCACAAAGTGACTGGATAAACCAAGAACCATCCTTTGAATTTCTCCAAGAATAGTAGCCTACAAAACAACAAAACCCACAAGGTGTCAGAAAGTGACAATACTGAAGCTGATTCCAAAAATAATTATTAAAAGTTACTAAGAAAACAATCTAAAAAGTGGGTATAGATTCTAATAGGCTGCATTGGAAGTGGGATGAAATAATGCTCTTTATGCCTTGGGACAATGACATTGATGAATTGGAAGAAAAAATGCTATGTAATTCCATCCTCTTGTATCACCTACTTTTTTGATAAAGAAATTCAAAACAACAAAACCCACAAACTGTCAGAGTGACAATTACTGAAGCTGAATTCACAAATAGTTATATGAAGTTACTGTGAAAACCATCCAAAAACAAGTATGCATTCCAATAGGCTTCCTGGCCATGGCAGGAAAAAACCCTCTTTATGCCTTGGGATAGTGACATTGATGAACTAGAAGAAAAGATGCTGTGTACTGCCTTCCCTTCCCCATAGCACTTCCTCTTTGGTAAAGAAATTCAAGGACTGTCATTGTAGGTGATCCCACTCAGCCTTGGGTCCTCCCACTCCCACCCCACCCCCCACTTCTCTAGAGCTTTAGCACAGAGACTGGCACATAGCAAGCCCTCAATAAGCTTGTTGACCTGACTCACTCAGACTCCCACCTGCTGAACTCCATTTCCAATGCAGACCAAGTGAACAAGCCAAAGACAGAAGCAAGACCTCTTTCCCTTTCCAACTGACCCCACCTTCTCCCATTCTAAGAGGTGGATTATTGGGTAATTTGGTGCTTTCAGTTTAGTAATAGTCCATCTGTTCTGTCAGACACACTGATAATGACCACCTTTGTGGCTCTTTGTCTAGTCCCTCACAAGGTGTCCTTGCGTTCTTTCTGTTGAGAGGCAAAATAAAGGACAAATCCAACTGCCAGGCTTGGGTTCAATTCCTGCCTCAGAGAGTAACCAGGTGAGTGACCGGGGTGTCAAGGGACTGAACCTCAGTTTCCACATCTGTAAAACGAGGACTATACAACTTGCCCTACCTTCTGCAAAGGGTTGTTAGGAAGAAAATGCTCTGCACAAGTTAAAGCACCGTCTAAGTGTAGATTGTTAGTAGGAATGTTTGATCCGGGGCAGTGCACCAAGTATGATTACCCCCATTTCCCAAAGGGCAGTGCTCTGTAGGCAGAGAGGGGTTAAATGCCTTTCCTGTGCTCACTGAGCTCTTACATGGCAAAGCCAGAATTTTAACTTGGGGCTTCTGATCCCCAAGCACCATTGGCATACTAAGCTACTGTATCCATTTTACTGTTAAAAATTTAATGATAAATGTGTAAGAGCTGGGGTCAAAGGTAAATCACATATATGGTCTGTGATTACTGGACACAACAAAGTTAACTGGATCCCACTGAAATTAAAATAATGACAACAGCCTTTGTAATACTATCCTCTAACCAGCTGAGTTATAACTCTTCCTATGCACATTAATACACACAAAAAAATCCACTTGAATATTTTAATAAATGCCAATTTTGTACAGCCTGTCTCACCTGGGGCTGTAGAATATGCATATAAGAAGTCTGCCTCCACAGGTATTTTCTGGCACGTTGTGTCATCATCAGTGCCGCTGTCTGTCTCTACACCACAGTCCAACTCTGTGCCTCTGCATGCCTAGTTGAAACAAACAAAAAAATCAAATAACATGTGTGAAATGTGGAATGAATTTCTAAAATTCTGAAAATCATTAGTATATGCCTCCCAGGCTTTAAATTTTAGGTCAAAAATGACTGACTTTATTTTTTCTTTCTAGCTCTCTCTATAGAGAACAAAAAAAGGAAGGCCCAAAGTATGGCCACATGGGAGGGTGCCTCTGTTATCTATTGGACCAAAAAAAACTTATGACCTCCTAGTTACTGGTTCGGTATCAAGGACTCCAAGAGATAGAAATTCTTATTTATTTATAACTTGGCCTGAAAAAAAAAATTACTTAAAAGAAAACAACCTGTTTGTTAAGTTTTTATTTTTCTAGCTATTATATTTTTTCTATATGATATACATATATATATATATGTATGTATATGTATGTATCAACAGCCAAGTGTTTCAGAAAACTCTGCTCCTGACTTAGCTCAATGACATGACCATTCATCCTTTGTGATTTTTAAGGGGGAAAGACATATACAACTAAATCCTATGCCCTATTGAACTATATTTAATTTTTTTTTTTTTTTTGCTTTTTGGAGGGCAATTGGGGTTAAGTAACTTGCCCAAGGTCACCCGGCTAGGTTTTTATTTGTGTGTGCGTTAAGTGTCTGAAGTCGGATCTGAACTCAGGTCCTTCTGACTCCAGGGCCGACGCTCTGCTCACTGCGCCACCTAGCCGTCCCCCTATTGAACTATATTAACTATAGAACATGGTTATAGGAAAGTAACTGTTCATACTGTGTTTGAGGTACATTTGAGCATTTCTATGAATAAGAACTGGACCTCTGATTTAATTAATACTTCCAGGTGAGGAAATTACCAATGCAGGTTATCACGTTAGTTTCTGAAAGTGGCCTAGAGTCCTGTGAAGTGTCTTGATTTGCTCAAGGTCAAAAAGTCAGTCTGAGTTAGGCAGCAATTCATCTCAGGGCTCCTGGCTCCTAGGCCAGATACTTCCTCCCTATCTATTTTATAAATGAAAGAAAATCATAAATGCCCGTCTTTGTCAGTCAACCGAAATATCAATTTACCTTAATTATTTAGAACTTTTGAATAATCAGAAGTAATTTATTATAAGAATGGGAGGACCTGAGTTCAAATCTAGCCTCAGAAACATGACGCACTGCTGTGTGACCTTGGGCAAGTCCCCCAATTGCCCTGCCTTCCCCCCTCCAAAAAAAAAAAAGAGAGAGAATGAGAAAGCTAAAGGACTTTTGGATAATCCACAAACTAAATAACCAATCCCCAAACAACATTTTACCTGAATAATAAAAAGCTTTGGTTTTCCTGTTAGACTTCTACATTTATCCCCTTTAAAGAAACATGTTAGTCTTTTCAGTTCAACAGATCCATCTGTCCCAAAGATGATTCCTTCTTCGCCATGACTTAATATCACACAAACAAAACTGCTCCTCTGGCTGTGATCTTCTTTAGAAACTTGGAATATATTAAGGAAAAAAAAACACCACTTCAGAACCAGCTCTATGGGAACAATACAGTGAAGGGAAAGAGGATTGGATTGGGACCTTAATAGGTCTCTGGTTCAGTTCTTGCTTTCAGGATTTGGGCTATGTTTCAAGGATTGATTGGACGCACAAAGTTAGAATGTCTTCATACACAACCTGGGCAAAATGTCACCCTTTCTTCCCCTGAGGTACGCCTAATCATGAGCACAAACTTGTAGTCATTCCTTAAGTTATTACTTACCATTGTACATTAATTCAATTATTTCTTTACATGTCAGATCATTTCTATTCCTGACTTCGTATTTCAAGCTCTTGAACGTGTCCCTGAGGTGTGCTGCATCTACGTCTGTACCAGAGCGAAATGACATGCCTTTGAAAAGAAAGACAATATTTAGCTGCAGTTTCAAAATGAACTATTGCTTTGAAAGCAAGCGAGCAAGGATATGCATAATAATAACAATGCTAGCTAGTACTTATTAAGTATCTATGATGTGCCAGGCACTATGCCAAGCACTTTATAAATTACTTTCCTAGGGTCACAAACATAGTAAATGACTAAAGTCAAATCTGAACTCAGACCTTCCTGACTCCAGTCTCAGTGCTCATCAATTTTGCCATGAAGCTTTAAAGCTACCGCCCAATTGACAAATGGTTAATGTATAAAAACACACAGTTATCACAGGAAAAAATTCAAGCTAGCCATATGAAAAATGTGCCAAATTTTAAATTAGGAAAATGCAAATTAATACTTTGAAATTTCATCTCACACCCATCAAATTGGCAAAGTTGACAAGATAATAAATATTAGAACACCTGTAGGAAAACAGGCACATCAATACACTGTTGGTGTAGCTATGAAGCAGCTCCAATGTGGAAATTTGGGATTTCCAGCCAACTTGGAAAACAATCTGGTGCTAGATTGTAAGTTACTAATTGTGCATATTCTTTGGCCCAGTAAAGACCCACTCCACTACTAGGTATATACCCCAAAGAGATCAAAGAAAAAGGAAGAGGCTCATGTGTACAAAAATATATTTATCAGCTCTTTTCATGATGCCACAGAACTGTTAAGTAAGGACTGCCTATCAATTAGGGAAAGCCTGAACAAATGAAGGTCTATGAACATAATGGAATACTGTGACTGTGCTGTAAGAAATGATGAAGGCAACAGTTTGGAAGAAACCTGGGAAATCTGATAAGCTGATATAATATAAAGTAGGCAAAACCAGGAGAACAATTCATATGACAACAACAATGCTGTAAGGACAAACAACTCTGAAATTCCTAAGAACTGTGATCAACACAATGACCAAGTATGATTCATGATGAGACATGCTAGTCACTTCCTCACAGGAGACAGACTCCGGGTACATGTAGATTGAAACATTTTTTTGGGAAAAGGCCAATGCAGAAATTTGTAATAAGTATGGCTTTTATTCTTTCTTTCTCAGGAAGGGAGGAAGGAGGTAGAGAAGACAGATTTTTGTTAATTAAAAAACATTTTTCCCTCCAAAGAAACCAAGTGATTACGATCAGGTCAAAGGTGGAAACAATTAATAATCCATCTTTTGAATACAAAGAATATTGTAAAGTTCTAGTTGGGTCATATTAATAAAAGTTCTGATTATTTTATTAGAAAAACCCTGTAACTACTTAACAGTTATAATAGTTTAGTTTACTTAGTGCACAATCTAACTCCTAACTATAAGCCACCTTGTACTAAGGACCTGCTAATGTATTTCTTTTGCATTACCCATATCTAGCACATACCTGGCACAGAGCCAAGGATGGATTAGGTGACCAAATTCTTTAATACAAAGACTGGCTCCTGTTCTAAAACACATGGCTATTTCTCACATCATTTAGTGAGCAACATACGCTTCAGCAGATATTTTCATGATAATATGTTGATCTTAATCTGAGACCCTGGTTGAGCACCAGCCTGGTGATGGGGTCAGAACACTGAGGCTCATTTCTGCTCTTCACTAGCTCTGAACCTTGGCCAGGCCTCTCTTGGACTCAGTTTCCACCTCTGTAGAGCAAAGGAGCTGGATCAGACAGTAAGGTCCCTTCCAAATAAAAGGTTCTATGTTCTACGGTTAAATAATGAAATTATACTATTCAGTGACCACCACCAAAAGAGAAACCCAGATGAATCTGTAGCCTTGTTCACCTTCAGAATGGTACTTAATGGTGTTTTAGTATATGAAAGGTCAGTTTCTACAAATGAGGGAAGTCAGCTAAATGATGATTGACCTCCCTTCCAGCTTTCTATCTATGACCCTTTGATCCTTCTGAGTAAAGGCTGTAAGGAAATCCTAGGGAACCTAAATTCTGCCTGAAAAATCTCTTAAAGAAATGATCTGAAAACAACTCTGAGATACCACATCTCTCCAGTCAGATTGGCTAAGATGACAAAACAAGAAAGTGACAAATGCTGGAGAGGATGTGGACAAATTGGAACACTAATACATTGCTGGTGGAGTTGTGAACTGATCCAACCATTCTGGAGAGCAATCTGGAATTATGCCCAAAGGGCTATAAATAATTTCATGTCCTTTGACCCAACAATACCACTTCTAGGGTTATATCCCAAAGAGATCATAGAAGTGGGAGGAAGACCCATATGTACAAAAATATTTATAGCAGCCCTTTTTGTGGTTGCAAAGAATTGGAAACTAAAGGGGTGCCCACCAATTGGGGAATGGCTAAACAAGTTGTGGTATATGCATGTAATGGAATATTATTGTGCTATAAGAAACAAGGAGGTGACGGATTTCATAATTACCTGGAGAGACTTATACAAACTGATGCTGAGCAAGAAGAGTAGAATCAGAAGAAATTTGTATACAATTACAGACATACCATATCTGTGATAACCAACTATGACAGACTGGACTCTTTTCAGCAATGCAGTAATATAAGTCAATCCCGAAAGACTCAAGAAAGAGAGAAATGCGCCATCCAGAGATATAACTAGAAAGAACTGA
This sequence comes from Gymnobelideus leadbeateri, assembly GCA_011680675.1. Taxonomy (NCBI): domain Eukaryota; kingdom Metazoa; phylum Chordata; class Mammalia; order Diprotodontia; family Petauridae; genus Gymnobelideus; species Gymnobelideus leadbeateri. Next base: position 1,131,059 of record WOXC01010938.1, read on the forward strand.
GCCTGAATCCTGATGGAAGCAAACTAAATGATCTTTTTCTTTTCATTGTTTGGTTTTATTTCTTCTTTACCAACTTTCATCCCACCTAGTACAATACGCCTTTGTAATTGGAATAACGTCTAATATGAATGTATTTGCAGATCCTGTACTGGACTATATGCTGTCATGGGGGGGAGGGAAGTAAAGGAAATTTGAAAATCAAGGAACTATGGAATTGAATCTTGTTAACTGAAACTAAACTAATAAATTAATTTAAAAAAAAAAAGAAAAAAATAAATGATCTGGTTTCTCAATTAGCCACGAATGTTAGTGTTACTGCCCATTCCCTACTGCAAAAATAGTTGCACATGTTTGAAAACATAAACCTATCTACTTACTCTTAGTCATGGAATGAGGGGAAAATAGCAAAACATTATTGTACATACCAGTGTTTGGGTGGAAATTTTTATTATTGATTATTACACATAACCCCATTTCTGGATAATCCATTTTATAGCTGTCTGATGACAGTCCAGATTCTGCTGACTTGCTACCATGGAAGATCTTTCTGTTTGGAAATGAAATAACATATTTTGTAGGTAAGAGTGCACAAGTTATTCCATTTTGTCTGGTTTTAGAAAAATTTAAAATAATTGGATTTAACTTATCAATAAAACTTTCAAGAAGAATCAGCTAATTCATTCAGATTAATCTGGTGAGGTCTTGATAATTATTTACAAGATCTAAAGGAAACCAACAAAGCCTAGAAATAAAATTGGAAAAACTTCCATTTAAGGTATTAATCTCAATTATTTGGACTGGTATTTAACAATGGAAAAAGTATTACAAATACAGTAACTAACTAATGTGGAAAAAAATAATATATAGCACAATATAAGTAGCACGCAATTAAGGAAATGAGGGCTTTATACAGAGATGATACAATATAAAGTCATCAAATATTAAAAATCCATGCATTTGATTTAGCAAAGAGCCCTTCAGGCCCTTGTGCAAAGCAAAGAAAGATAAATTAGAGAAAAAATCATGGATCCAAGAAGAGAACTATAGCAGTACAGGAATATCAAGTGTTCAATGTATCTCCATAGCATATAAGGGTCAGACTCTTTTTCTCATCTTCAATCTCTCTCTGACTCTACTGGCTGCTTCCCTGCTACCTGTAAATAACATCTATGTCTGCTCCTTCTTCAAAAACAATCCCTCCCAGGTTCAGGTACATCCCAGTTCCTTATCAGCCTACATGTCTCCTCCCATTCTCCAGGCTAAACTCCTGGAGAAGGCAGTCTACCATCTCAGCATCCACTTCCCTTCCTCCCACTCTCTTAACTCTCTTCCAGCCTCAACATTCAACTAAATCAGCTTTCTCTAATCTACTAAGAATCTCTTTAATTGCTAAACTGAATGACCTTCTTAAAATCTTCAGCCTTCTTCACTACTCTGCATCCTTCTACATTGTGGGTTACCCTCCTCTCCTAGATTTTCAGGGCATTGCTCTGTCTCCTGGTTCTCCTCCTATTTGTCTGATATCCCTTCAGATATCAGACTGAATCTTCACCCAGGTTGCATTTACTAACCAACTGGGAATTCCCCAAGACTCTGTCATGGGCCCTCTTCTCTTCCCCCTCTCTACTGTTTTGTTTGGTGATCTCCTAAGCTTTCAGACCTACATATCCATCTCTCACCTCTCCTGACCAGTATTAATCTTTAACTGCCTCCTAAACATCTCAAACTGGGTGACACTGTAAAATCAACATGTTCAAAACTCAGATAATTATCTACCCCACCCCAACCCCCGCCTCCTCTTTTATCTATGCTATATATCACATATCAGACCCTTCCTCTCCTCTGACAGCACCACCAACCTGGTACATGTCCTTACATCACCTCACACCTGCATTACTGAAATAGCCAGCTACTTGATCTTCTGGCCTCAAGTCTCGTCACACTCCAGTACATTCTCCACTCAGCAAAGTGAGCTTCCTGAAGGGCAGGTGTGGCCATGTTATACCTCTCCCCTCCCCCAACAAACTTCAGTAGCTTACCATTTGCCTTTTAGAGTCTTCATAAACTGGTCCCTTCCCAGTCTTCTTACCCCTTACCTCCATGTACTCTACAACCCTCCATGCTGTTCCTCACAAAATACACTCTTGGCTCTAATCTGCTTTATCTTTAGACTGGATCTGCCTTATCTTAACCAGGCTGGAAGGGCCCCTGGCTGACACTCTGACCTGCTCCATTTCCCAGCTGTCTGGTTCACTCCTCCTCAGGCATACAAGTGGTAGCCTATTCCCAGGGACTCTCCATACTGGTGCCAGACTTAGTACAGGCATCTGATTGACTTTAACCCTATTTCAGCTCAGAACTTTTGAAGTTAAGTTCATTTTCACTGCCTGTCCCTGTGCCTAGAATTCTTTCCTTCCTCACCTTGGCCTCCTTGCTTCCCTAGCTTCATTCAAGCCTCAGGTAAAATTCCACCTTCAGTCAGATGCCTTTCCTGATCCTCCTTGAAGCTAGAGCTGTCTCTCTGTAATAGCCTCCCCTTTATTCTCTATAGACCTTGTTTGTATATACATAGCTGTCAGCTGGTATCTCTCTCATTCAACTCTAAAGCCCTGGACAGTACTGACTGTTTTTTGTCTTTCTTTGTACTGCTTCCATTTACAAAGTTCCTGGCTCATAGTAAGCAATCAATACATACTTGTTAACTTGACTAGTGTTAGAATGTGTATATTTGATATGCAAGAAGCGCTGAGTCATCAAAAAAGTTACTTTTAGTCTGCATCTTCTATGTTGGTAGGTAAGAAAGTACCATGCCACTTAAATGCTAGTTATAGATTTAGAGCTGGATGTGACCTTACAAGTCACTGAGTGTAGCTCCCTTGTTTTACAGAGACAAACTGAGACCCAGAGAAGTGACTTACTTAGGTTCATAGATCTAGTAAGTGCATATTTTTTCAGACCTAGAAGAGGAATTTAATTTTGTACATTTGGAGCTTGAGGTGTCAGAGAGAGAACCAATAGGCAGGTAGAAAAACACACAACTGGAACCACTGGGAAGAGACTGAGGCTGGAGCTGTCAAGGTGAGAATCATTTTCATGGTGAACTGAAGCTATGGAAACAGAGCTATCAAGGAAAAAGTGAAGAGAGAGCCAGGAAGAATACCAAGGACAGAGCCTAGCCAACTGGAGGTGGTATAGTGACTTTCCCTGTCAATTTAATAGGTCATATTGACATCATTTGTGGAAATTTAAACACTTGTTTTATTATTTTTATTATGTTTGATGCTTGTTATTAAACTTTTCCAGAAGATCCAGAATATTTATGAAAATACTTACAGTCCTGAACTTTTGATGGATTTTGAATCTACTGTGATTTCAGTATTTGCCATGATGCTTCTGTTATTGACTAGAATACACAAAAGAAAACAGAAAAGTTAATCAAAAGTATTCATAAAAACACCTGTTTTTTTTTAGTGCACAAATTCTTTAAATAATTACTCTTTTAGCTTTATATCCCTTATTTTCCCCATTTCCCAACAAATCATCTTCTGTTTCACAGAACTAAAGATTCTGCCCATTGAGGGAACCAACACTGTCTCTAGCATATAAGGAAATGCAAAATTGTAGCTTGTTTTTGTGAATAGTGAAATTGTGGAAAAGTGGGAAAGGGAGTCAACAGCTTTGGTGAATTGAAGGATATCTTCAAAATATCTTTCCAGAAAGAATAAAAGTTGCCAATGTTATATTGCAGAGATCATATGAAAATGCTTGTAAAAAGTAAAGTTCACCTCACTGACTTTCTCTCATAGAAAGGAAGATATGAGGTAAGAACCTGAAAAGCATTTCCACAAGCATCCAAGTAAGCAATGCTTGGCAGCGCTAATTACAGTTATAGGGAACACACTGGCAGTGGGATCCTGGACTTTTTTTTTTTTTAAGGAATCCTTAACTTCTCACTGCCCCAGACAACTAAGAGGGGAGAAGGTGCCCACCTGCATCAGTAGAGGGGTCCTCCTCAGCAGGAGATCCCTATATCAATTACATCCCATGCCCTCCCAAAAGCCCTTAAATTAGACCCCTTTTCTGTTTATTAGTACTTTTAAGGAACAAGCAGCTCTAAGCATTTCTCTTCAAATGTCCTTTTTTTTGTTTTTGCTGTTTTGATAAAGGTCAGTGGCAATTATAATATCCATTTCTCAATACAGACTTTCCAGAAAAGTACACAAATATCCTTTACCTGATCCTACCAGCATTTCCCCACAGGATTATCAGCACCTCAGAAGGGCACTGGTGGGTGACATATTAAGCATTACCTCATCTATATACTACCAAAGGGACTGATGACTTCTTTATCTGCTGAATCCAATTTAGGAAGAGTGATCTCATCCTGAAAGGCTGGAGGGAAAAGTCTCCCAAGAGAAACATTTGCCATTTTTTTCAAAAAGATTACATCATATATCAGAAAGATTAATAAATAAGGCAAATGATTAAAAGGTTTCTATTTTAACATTTCTTAGTCTGCTCTGAATGACTGAAGACATTTCACATAATACTGTATCTTCTTTTGAAGTGATACTGAAAGCAATTTTTAAAAATTAAATAGTTATTAGCAAAAGCAGTTTTGAAGATGCCTCATCAGTTCAGGTGGACTAAAACTAACTGAAGAATGTAAAAATCTAAAAATGAAATACAGACAATGCTTCATGTACATGAGTACTAATATATTTATGAGTTGAAAATCACTCATAAATATACTTTTTATACCCTTTAGGTGTTTTCATTGTATTGGTACTTTATGGAATTACAATGGGGAGAATGTAATCCTCAGGAAGAAATTCAAATCAGGGCAAAGTACCAGACCAGTGAATGAAATACAAAGTTTAGATCAGATCAGGGCACTCAAGTAGAATGAACATAACAACAAAGAACTTGGTGGGGGGAGGGAAGGGAGGTCATTACCAACTGGGGAATAAGGGAATCAGGGAAGGTTTTCAGCAACAAAGCATATGGCATTATTATAATCATTAACAGATAGCATTTACATAGCATTTTATGGTTTACAAAGTGCATCACATATATCTTCCTATTCTACTTTGTATTCCATTTAATAATATTTTTTAATGCCTACTATAGTTGCTGTTCTGTGTTCCCAGTCAGATGCTCTGTGACCCTATATGGAAATTTCTTGGCAAGATACTGGAGTGATTTGTCATTTCCTTTTCCAATTCATTTTACAGATGGGAAAACTGAAGCAAACAGGGTTAAGTGACTTGCCTAAGGTCTCAAAGCTAGTGTCTTAGAGCATATTTAAAGATAGCTCTTCCTGACTGCAGGCCCAGCATTCTATTCACTGCACCTCCCCCCGACCTGCCCTGCCTGACCTATTCTGCCATTTTTGGCTAAGAGAACTACTTGGTAAATACTGATAGGCAAAGTAGCAGTCCATATTCCAAGAGCCCTACAAACAGCATAACCTGGCAGCCAGAAGTGTAGCAATGGGTAGTAAGACCATTCAGATTAATTTATCAGTTCAAAAAGTTTTTCCCCAAATTCTACAAGGGTCACCTGGGTCCCCCACAAAGCAGATTTAAAATCCCTCACTCTTTATAGAAAGACTAGAGTTGGGTAAGAAAAAGATGATGGAGAAGAGGCAGATAGGAAGATAAATAAGACTTGGCCCCTGACCAGTAGTTTATATTCCAGTAAGGAACAGGACGTGTCATGGTAGAACTAGCCCAGAGAGATCTAAAAAAGTCTGGGTATAGAGGTATGGAGTACAAAGCACAATTCAACTTTAAGGCTCAAAATAAAAAAAAAAGCATCTGCTTCCAGGACCTTGGACATTCAGAATAATACCAAAACATTAAAATGAGATTGTCACTGGAGGTCTTCAAGGAGAAGCTAAATGACAGGGTGCCAGGGACATCATGGAAGAATTCATGCTTCACGTTAGACAGCTAAGGCCTCCTTTAATTCTAGGAGTTTAAAAATTCTGTGCTGGGAAGTCCCAGCTGAAGTCTTTATACCAGCTCTTCCTTTGCCCTCCAGTGCTGTCTGCTACTCAGCCTCCATCCCAAAGACAGACTACAACCATCTGAAAAAGCCTCACTGCTCACATATCCATGTTTATTCTGGTCACCACTTTAATACATTCAAAACCACTGAATCACTGAGTCTCTGAGGGACAAAAGGTAATGTCAGGGATCCTTTAAGACTGCCTGGGTCTAAGGACTCTTCAGAGGTTGTGTCACTTCAACCAATGTTCCATTAGTAGGATGAGTATTTTAACAGCTTTATATTATTATGAAACTAGTTGTGACCTCAGACCCCTGGAAAGGGCATCAGGGATCCCCAGTGTCTAAATTTCACCCCTTGAAACTACTGGGATAGAAGTCTATAGAAAATTATCACCTTTTTTTTTCATGCTGATCAGGAATCACTTAAAAAAAATTTATTCAACTCATTTTGGCACGTTGCTGATTATCAACTCAGTTTATGTTACCCAGTTCTCATCCCAGAGCACCAACATCAGTTAGTGTTCATATCATAGTCCACATCAAGAGAAGAGTAAAAAAAATTGTATCACTCTAGGAAGAAGCAGCACAGCCGAGGAGAAAAAGCTGTGGACTGAGGATCAGAAAACACTGGGCCACAGCCACCACCATCCGGATCACAAAACTTACTCGTGTTGAGACCCTGGGCTAAGTCAATAAATCTCTGTAAGCCTCAATACAAAATGGTGATAATACCTATGTCATTGTCATAAGATCATAGACTTAGAGCTGGATGAGGCAGAGATTCTAGCCTTCCTTCAGTAGTTAAGGAAAGGGCAGCACAGGAAGGCAAAAGTCCCACAGAGATGTAAGAGGAACTAGAACTAGGTCCCAAAGATAGAGCAAGGGGAATTAGGCTTCCAACCCTGGTCCTCTGACTTAAAGTCCAGCACAATTTCCACTGTATCATGTTGCTTCTATTAATGCTGAGGTTTTGGGGCGGCTAGGTGGTGCAACACAAAAACTAGCTGTGTGACCTCGGGCAAGTCACTTAAACCTCGCTGCCCTCCAAAAAAAAAAAAAAAACAATACTGAGGTTTATGTTCTTTATCACAGTTATGAATGTTCTATATTTACCTGGCATCTTTCATCCAGGGTTATTTTGATTAACCTAATAAGAGACTAATCATTTCACACACACACCATTAAGGAAAATGTTATGTTATGTCATTAAAAAAAATAAACCTGTTATTCCCCCTGTTTTCACTTGTGTCTATTAGTTTAGTTTTTTGGAGTGACACTTAAAAAACTATCAGGGGAGATTTACTGATGCAGAAATGTGAAACAATGGTTTAATGCCTTAAACTAATAGTTTTGATTAAACTGAGTTTAGAAGTAAAATTATTTCAAAAATCACTATAACCTCTCTTTTTGGACGCCAAAATTGCAAAAACATTCAGAACTGATTAAGTCTTTCCTCAGCATATGAGTCAATCTGGTAAAAACGTTCACTTTATATTGGAGTAGGTTCAAGATGCTGTTACAACATGCCCCGAAATTCTGCTTTTACTTCCCCAAGCATCTAAAACAGGAAAAAGAGTAAAACCAAAGTGCCAGGAGGGTACAAAATACTTGGACCCCAAAGTAGAGTGATATATTTACTGTGCTTTTGCATATAGCACTTTTAAGCCAAGGGCAGGGTCACTTCGTGAAAACAGGCGAACAGTCTAAATCTAATCTGACCATTAATCTGACCATAATATCACCAACCTTTGCTTCACTTTTATAGTGTTACAAAAACCTTCTACAGTTCAATTCTATTAAAGATCCTCTCTGATACACATTTTCCAACTATAATTTCCTAGGAATCCTTTTCTGATTAGATGCAGTTAATTATTAAGTATAGGCGAAAGAGATAATATGGGCTTGGAGAAACAGAAGCAGAAATAGATAAGTAATGCCGTGGAGGACAGGGCTCAACTGGATAAACTATACGGGCTGAGCACAGCCACAAGTTTCAAATTGGCCAGTTCCCTAGGGTTCATAAGTAAGGATGGACTAAGTATCACTAAGTATCACAGATCTAGACAGAACTGGAAGGGCCCACTACAGGTATCTACAGCAGAGCCCCCTATACAGGTAAGGAAACAGAGGCTGCGGATATAAGTCACAGACAGGACTTAAACTAAAGCCCTCCGATTCCAAAGCCCACGTGCTCTTTCCAGTGCATCACCCCTTGGAAGAAGTGGTGCAGGGAGGGGCACACGCACACACACACACACACACACACGCCTCCACATCTGAAAGGCGGCGCTGATCACACGTTTCACTTCGGAACACTCTCTGCCCAAGCCTAGCAGAGCATCTAAAACAATGACAAGGCAGCGCTCTCTCCAGCGCTTCAGGGCCCCGGGGCTCGGCCACTGGGCCCACTTTTAAGGGGAATGGGCTTACAGTGGACAGTGACCCCAGCAGTCACAGCCCCGGGCACATTCTCCGGAAAACAAAAGAAGGAGCCGACAGGCAGTCCGCAGCCCCCCCCCCAGGCCCCCCCCTCCCCCCGAATCACGCCCTCCCCGGCGGAGGGCGGGGTCTCCCCTCCCCTCCCCCACCCTCGGCCCTATTCTCGAGCTCCTTGGGTTTTTGGCCGCAGACCCATCCGCTTGTGGCTGGGCGAAGCGCTACGAGCCCTCGGCCGCTCCCCAAGCCTCCTCCCGCATCCGTCCCCGCTAAGCCATCCCCGGGCGGCAGACAAAGGAGCGGCCCCCGCGCGCGGCAGCAGCAGCAGCCGCGGCCCCGGCCCCGACGCGGTCCCCGGGGTCTCCGGCTGGAGGACGAAGAGGGAGTCGGGAGAGAAAGAAGGCAGGAGCACCCAGGGGCAGCAGCTCGGGGGGGGGGGGGGGTGTCACGTCCCGAAGGGGGAGGGGGTCTCGTTCCTGGGTCCCACGCAGGGGGGAGGGGCTCAGCGCGGCACTTACCGCAAGACAACCCACGTCCGATTTCCGCTCCTCTGCAGAAAGCACCGGAGACACGGCCAGTACTCCCGAGGATGGGCTAGGCCCCGCCCCGACGCTCGTATTCAAATTTGCGGAGCGAAGCCCCGCCCCGCTGCGGTAAGCGCTTTGGTCCCCCGGGCCCTCTTATTATTCCAAGGTGGGCCCCGCCTTCGTCTCGTACCCACCACTCTTCCGTCCCCAGACAGGCTAAATCCCGCCCCTTCTGCAGTGAATGACAAGACTTCTAAGGCACCCCAATTTCTCCCGGGAGTCCGGATAGGCCCCGCCTCCTTTGAGTAACCAGGATAAGCTCCGCCTCCGTCTTCACCCGGCCCAACCACTCGCCGCCGTAGAGATAGTCCCGCCCCCCCCTTTCCGGGCCTCGTTCCCAGCTCTACGCACACGCCTTCCTCGCGTTGGGCGAGACTGCTTTGGCGCCCTGTTTGAGTCTCCTAACAGTCTCTAGCTTGGAGCGCTCTGGGCGCCCTGATAACCGCGAAGTTAGCTGCGCCTTCACCGCAACCGCCCCCCACATTTCCCGAGGTAAAATTGATTAAGAAATGGGGCGGGGGGGTGAAGAGGGGGAGGCGTCCTGGGCCGCTAGAGGGGGCCTCGGGCGTGGGCGGGGTGGAGGGTTAGGGAAGATGCGAGGGCCAGTCCGCGCTGCTGGGGAAAGAACTCCGGGCTCCGGAACCCCGCTGGGCAGGCCGGCCCTGGACCTTGCGTGGGCCTCAGTTTCCAGTCGGAGAGGGGGTGGTGGAAGCGTCGGAATAAACCTCCTTGAAGGGCTCTTCTAGATATCCTTAAGCGGTGAGCACCAGACGCTCCCCCGAGCCTCGGTTTCTTATCTGGGTAGGATCTAGCCTTCCAGCATGCATAATGCACCTGCTAAGCCCGGCCCTATGGGGGATGGACCCTCTCTGGCCCTCCCTTCCTGCTCAGCCTGGGCGACCCCCGCGGAGTTTCCCATGCAGTTTAGTCTTGCAGCATGTACCTAATTTCATTCAAAAGGCATGTATTAAGCGCCTCCTATGGATGTGGCATTCAGGCGCCAGGCCTGGAGTCAGGAAGACTCGTCTTTGTGAGTTCAAATGTGGCCTCAGACACTTACTAGCTGTGTGACCCTGGGCAAGTCACTTAACGCTGTTTGCCTCAGTTTCTCATCTGTCACATGAGCTGGAGAAGGAAACGAGTTTTTAACATTTAGCTATTAACAGTCAGGTGAAGTTATATTTGGAGGAGGAATGATGCTATTATTTATGTAATGCTGTAATAGTTTATAAAAGTACTTTGCCTATGACAGCCCCATGAATATTCAGTAAAGTGAATTTGCCCGCTGCTGAACTCTGTTTCACTGTTTAATTTCTCACAGGGCAGCATATTCTCTATATGTGGTATAGGTCAAAGTTAACTTGGTATTGGATTCATTCTTCATAAGAATGAATTAAGGGTAGTTGTGGCCCCTATCCCAACCTGTATGGTGCTGTCTAGCTCTAACTTTCCATTCTATGAATTTCCTCAAGTTCCTTCTAACCCACAGTCCCTACCACAACGGGGACTATTGGGCAAAGTGGTTATCTGGGGTATGGAACTTCCTGCTTCTCAGACGGCTATTATCAACTTTATTCTGAGGAATTGTTTTTCTTAAAATTTTGGGGATTTTTATTGCTTCTTGGTTTATTATTTTCACAAGGAAAGAAAGATAACCTTTCTTAAATGCATGATAATGGTTAAATGCGGTAGCTAAATGTTACGATAGAGATGGCTCTGAGCCAGGAGTCAGGAAGGCCTAAATTCAATTGTGGCCTCAGACACTTACTAGTTGTGTGACTCTGGGAAAGTTACTTAGCTTCTGTTTGCTAACTGAAGTTTCTTCATTTGTAAAATGGGGATAATGGCACCTATGTTTCGTTGTTGTTGAGGATCACATAATAAATGCTGTATAAATGTTAGCTATTGTTGTTAAAGTGAAATCTAATAGGATTTTCATATTCTTCAACAGTGTCAAAACTAAAAATTATTAGCACTTTCTCCCACTCTTTCTTCTTTATGAAGGATCATAGGATCTAGAAATGGGAGCTACCTTAGAAATGATAAAGTCCATCCCCTCATTTTTCAGAGAAAGAAGCTGATGCAGAGATATGAACTGACTTGCTGGATGTCAAACACTTTAAATTTTTATATTTTTGGAGGGGGAAGGCAAGATGATTAGGGTTAAGTGACTTGCCCAAGGTCACATAGCTAGTAAGTATCAAGTGTCTGAGGTCAAATTTGAACTCAGGTCCTCCTGACTCGAGGGGGAGTGCTCTACTCTCTGTGCCACCTAGCTGCCCCTAAAAATTTTTATTGAAGGAAATAAATTCTAGACATTTAACTTTGTATTCATTTTTCCTCTTTATTGAGACAGAAATTATGTGTCGTTGAGGATTTCTAGATTGTAATATATTAGGATTTATATTTCTGTGGTTTCTGAACCAATGAAAAGAAAATGGGAAGAAAAACTGAAGAAGATTGGAGAACGAGCATCCCAATATGAAAGGAGACCGCTGGGTTCAGTCTATAAACCTCGGCTGTCTAAGCCCGAGGACCCGTCCTCTGTATGGAGGCTGTTTCATCGCCAGGCTCAAGCTTTTAACTTTGTCAGAACCTGCAAAGAGGTAAGATGGCCTTTCTTGTTCTTTCTTTCTAAAATATTTTACAACTTAAGTGTATGCCTGTTTTAATGAGCTGTTGGCATCTTCCAGGTTATATCAGGGGCATCTCAACATCACCTGACTTGACAATAGCCTCCAGGGAGTCCCCCACAACTAACTTTTCATTGACCACGTGTATACAATTGTAATAGCTGCTGTCTAATCAATGTATATGTCTGAACTGCTCCAGGTGACATTTGCTTGGTTGATGCTAGCTGACATCTATTTGCTGTTATGGTGAATGCTTCTCACTCCCAAAGACACCTAGAGGAGCCTAGTCCCCATAGGGATCATGCTATTGACTGAGTGACCCGAGAGTTTGGAGAAGTGAGGAGTTCCCCCAGGGTCCTTGTACTTTAGTCACAGTCTGATTATACCAGCTCTTCTGAGGTCAGGAGTAAAGTAGTTTTGTGGTTTCTTTTTGGTAAATCCCGTCTCTTTGACAACCTATTCGAGAAGACCTATTGCTACCTGAAATTAGATCAAGTGAAGTAATATTTTTAAAGTGTTTACATAGTGTCTGGCACATAGCAGGTGCTATATAAATGCTTGTTCCCTTCCCTTCCTCTCCCTCTGCCTTAGAAAGTCAAGGGACTTGTCCTGGCTATGAGGCCAAGCTTTCCAATAATTCAGCATGATGTATGAACCTCCTTGGATGTCATATTGAGAAGGAGGCAGAGGGAATACTGAGTCCTGTAGTTTTATTGTGGCAATTAACGAATAGCTATCTGGGAAACAAAAGAAATATCCTCTCTTCTGTCTTGGAGAGGGAAGTCCTACAGCCTTCTCTTTAAGCCTCGTGGATTGGCAATCTAATGGAAATCCTACTCTCTAATATATTCTCTGGCAGTGTTAACTTTGTCCAGATTGAAGCTTTTCAGCCTCTGTTTCTTTAATTTTTCAGGCCCTTAAAGGAATAGAGAGAAAGTTTCTGTTCGTCTGGGTTCTCCAGATGTGTCCGTGCTCTTAAGGAACAGGGAAGGTCTAAGAGTAACTGAAGGTTTACCCAACTATAATCCTCACTCCACCCCCATTGCTTCCCACTAAACAAGCAGCCTATTTTATTTAGGCTTTGTTTTGGCCTGAACAGAGGTTCATGGGCCTGCTGAGCTTGTGGTTTATTTACTTCCCAATTCTCTGAACAATGTGTCTTGCCTTAGTGTGTCTTTGTAGGGGACTTGTCATTGGGTCACAATGTCAGTCTCCCATGAACAGGGAAAGATAGATATTGGAGAGGAATGGTGATGGTGATGAGAATAATGCTGTAATAGTTTACAAAAGTACTTTCCCCATTACAGCCCTTTGAGGTATGCAGTAAAATGAGTTTATCTAATTTTATAGTTTGAAAGACTGAGACACAGAAGTTTGGTTACTGCCTGTTGTTACATTGGCTAATGCTAATAAAATGGCAGAGCCCAGGGCTTGAATCCAAGTCTAACTGTTCTTTTTGATGTTTTTTAATCAATAAGCACTTATTAAACTCAGGGACATAGACAAGTCAGTGATCATTGATTAAACACTTATATGCCAAATACTGTGTTCAGCCATGGAATAAATAAAGAGAATGAAAGAGGCTCTGTCTGTTCTCAGCTTAGAATATCTTACTATGACCTACATGGTAAATTTAAAAGAAACGAGCACTATTTGACTTTTACAACATCCTTTGTTATCAAGAGATTACTTAACAAAGAAGCCTTGAAGGGAAGTTTCAGACAAAAAACCAAAATGTGGTGATGATGGAGATATATTTTAATCCTTGGCATTTTAGAGACATAAATTACAACAGGCCCCTTTCAAAATACTCTGCGCTGTTTAAAGATGTTTTCTTTTAATAATTAAAGAGATTTATATTTACATGTAGTTTATATATTTATTGCCATTCCAATTAAATTACAAAAAATACTGAATTAGAAAAAAATAATAAAAATTCATTCTGAGCAACAAAACATCAAGAATATCAAAGGAACTATTGAAAAAATATTTAAAGGAGGAAGGTTTAACAGTGCCACATCTTAAATTATATGGCAGCAATTATTAAAACGGTCTGGTACTGGCTAAGAAATAGAAAGGAAGATCAGTGGAACGGAGTAGATGTACAATTTACAGCAGCAAGTAAATATAGTTACCTTGTATTTGACAAAAGTAAAGACTTAAATTTGGGGGATAAGAAGTTGTTATTTTGGGGGCGGCTAGGTGGCGCAGTGAGTAAGAGCGCCGGCCTCGGAGTTGGGATGACCCGAGATCAAATCCGGCCTCAGAAAATGAGCACCCACACACAAATAATGACTAGCCGTGTAACCTTGAGCAAGTTACTTAACCCCAAATGCTTAAAAAAAAAAAAAAAAAAGAAGTTGTTATTTTGGTTAAAATTGTTGGGAAAACTGGAAAGCAATCTTAAAACAAAATAAAACTGGTAAGTAGAACCAACAACAGTGACTTAGTCTGGAGATGCATACAACATTTTATATCTTTAGCACCACTCCTGCATTGGTTTAGGGGTGCTGGGGCCCCCAAATGTCAGAGTACCAGGCAGAATTCACCCACTCAAACCATCTTCCAGTCAAATGGCAATGTTTATTGTGATGCAAAGTTCCTTAGGGTACTTTCAAACTAATGAGAATACTGCTAGGGCTTATGTGGAAAAGGGACAGGGAAAGGATGTCAGGGTGCTTAATTTGGTAATCTAGGAACTTCAGGGGAATATACAAGTGTTCTAGGTTACTTGAAAGAAAGTACCAGTGATCTATGGATGGGAAAATTCAGGGAGTCAACAGAGAAGGCTCTGTTGATATCTGATATTGGAGAGAAGACAAGATAGAAGGGTTGCTAGAGTATGGTCCTTGGGGATCCAGGTGCCAGGGAAAGAGTCATTGGGCTAGGCACCCCTGAGATATCTTTTATCAAAGGAATTCCAGGGCTAAGCCTACAACAGGGAAGGATTTTCTCATAAAAATCTGGGTTGTTTCCAGAGACATGGTCTTAGTGTTGGGGCCTAAACACAACATCACTCCGACTTCTCTGTTTTTTAAAAAATGAACAGAAATCAATTTCCTCTTCTTCCTATTCACCATCCTATTGAAGAAAAAAAAAGAAAAGAAAGCAAATTTCTCTCAATGACTGTGTTACAAGAATGTCTCTTGTGGCTCTCTCAATCCATCACGTCTCTGTCATGGGGAACCTGCTTCTTCCTTGGCCCTCCGGAATCCTGGAGGATCATTGTATCGATAGGAGTTCTGACAGTTTGCAAAGTTGTTGCCTTTACAATGTTGTAATCACTGTATAAATTGTTGTCCTGATTCTTCTCATTTTTTCATTAATTTATAGAAGTCCTTGCCAATGGTTGTTTTTGTAATATTGACGTTATCATATGAATTGTTCTTCTGGTTCTGCCCCTTTCCACTCTGCATCAGTTTATATATGAACCCAAATCTAAGGTTCTTTGTATGATACCCAGAGGAAAAGAAGAAGTAACCAAGGGTAACAGAAAAATTACTGTTAATAATTTTAACACTCCTTGGTTAGCTAGAGGAGGGGAGCTCAGAACTGAAGGAAAGAGAAAATGAAAATCCTGGTAGAGGGCCAACTCATGAACTACTGTCAAAATCAAAACCAGAGACACTTATTAGGGAACTAGAATTTCACTAGTCAACCGTGTGTCTGCTTAAGATTCCAGCAGCTCTGCTTCCCCTCCCCCTCAAAAGAGAGACCACAGCTGTTCTGTGCATACTAGTCATCTGTTTTTATCATAACTTCCTGAAAATAGTTTCAGAGATAAACTAAACCAAAAGAAAGTAGCTGATCTGTAAACAGTCCTGCATATCTAGGCTATTTAACATTGATAGAAGAAATCCTGAAAATTGTTTTTCTTGGTTTTCATGATTTGAAAATGGTAGTTCTTAATTTATAGAGGAAAAAACTACTTGTAATATCAGGAGTTAAATTTGGACAGGAATTGTATGAGAATTTTGTAATGTTATTTTTTTTCTTTATAAAGGATGTGCATGTATTTGCTTTGGAACATAAAGTGGGAGATGGACAACGTATATACCTTGTAACAACTTATTCTCAACTCTGGTTTTACTATAAGTCCCGGTAAGTGTCCTCTGGAAGCATTACACATGGGCCCAGTTCCATAATGGTGATTTATAGAATTCGTTACTTTGCAAAACCTAATTCTGCAGCAAGAATAATTTTTATGTTTCTCCATAAATTTTTTGTCAGACATTAGAGGAAAAAATATAATTCAGTTTATATGACTTAGGCTCATGAAATGGCCTTTTCAAAGACAAATGTTAAAAGTATACCGTTTATGGGGTGGCTAGGTGGCACAGTGAGTAGAGAGCCGGCCCTGGAGTCAGAAGGACCTGAGTTCGGATCTGGCCTCCGACACTTAACACACAGAAACAAAAACCTAGCCATGTGACCTTGGGCAAGTTACTTAACCCCAATAGCCCTCCAAAAAGCAAAAAAAAAAAAAAAAAGTATACCACTAGGAAAACGTTAATCATGTTATAATTATCATAAAGAAGTAGTTACTTGATAAGAAAACAAATACTTGTGATAACAAAAGAAAATTTAGTGTATAGCAAATTTATACTGTTGAACAAAGATTGTCTGTTTAAATGGAATGTGAAAATCTTCATTGTGATCCATAAAGGTGTTTTTAGTGGTTTATTTTATCAGAATCACAATAATTGCATTTACTTAATGTTTAACAAAGCACTTTAAGAACATCTGATATTTTCACAACTCTGTGAAGTAGATAAGACTTCAATACTCCCCAAACCCCTTAAATTTTTATAAAAAGTATGAGTACTCCTTCCACTGGCCCAGCTGGCAGTTCCTCCATGCTGTGGCCAAAAAAGTTAAGCACCTGTTGGCTCACATGCTGGTGATGAGTTTCTTTGGCCATCTTTTAGCCTTGAAGAATTTAGCATATCTGTCTTTGTCTGTGAGCATCTCCCCAATTTGGTAGGATCTGTCTGAGAATGTGACACCGCCCACCTCCAAACCCCGCTAGGCCTGGCCTGAGAGAGCTCAGAGAGCACCATGACAACTACAAGAAAGGTTGAAGTCTTAGAGTAGGACTTAGGTTGAAGAAGGCAAATGTTATTATCTCCACTTTGCAGATGTCGAAGCTGAGTCTGAAAGTACTTAAGTGACTTGTCCAAAGGAAAAAGTCTATACTGAACCCTAAGTCCAGTGACTTTTTACATTATACTGTCATCTATATTAGGACAGCTAGGTAGAAGCAGTGGATAGATTGCCAGGCCTGGAGTCAGGAAGAGTCGTCTTCCTGAATTCAAATCTGGCCTCAGACACTTATTAGCTATGTGACCCTGGACAAGTCACTTAACCCTGTTTGCCTCAATTTCCTCATCTGTTGAATGAGTCAGAGAAGGAAATGGCAAACCATTCTAGTATCTGCCAAAAATCCTCAGATGGGATCACAGACCATTGAACATGACTAAAATGACTGAACAGCAATTATCTATATTATTTAGTAATAATATGTGGGCAAAATATAACTTAGCAATAGGTCTGTCATTTTAAAGTAAAATACAAAAGTAACTATGACCTGAAATATGTAATTTGAATTTTTTAACTTAGGAAAAATCTCATGCACTGCTATGAAGTTATTCCTGAAAATGCTGCTTGCAAGCTTTATTTTGATTTGGAGTTTAGTAAAGCTGCCAATCCAGGAGCAGATGGAAAAGAAATGGTTGCACTACTAATTGAGGTAAAAGCCTACATTACAGACCTAAGTTGTTGTTAATATATCCAATGACATTGCATTTCTTATTTATTCACAGCACATGTATCTAATCTATGACATATGTGAACTGCTCACTTGCCCTGTTTTTCCTCCTGTCACCTACCTTTTGACTTTGCCTTCTTTGATTTCCACTTGGACCAGATAGTGAATAAAATTGCAGGTTCATTTTCCAAGGTAGAACCAAAGGAATTAACAAATAAGCTATGAACAATTTTGTCCAATGGGTCCCTTTTTAGGTGTCTATGAAGTTCTGTTAAGTTTGACTTTGTTTAGTTTTTCTTACTTATTATAAATATGGTTGTAATACTAATCTCCCTTTGGATCACTTCAAAAGGAAAGAAGATCGTAGACTTAAAGTTGGAAGTGACTAAGAATTAATACAGTCAACATCTTTCTGAAAGATGGTGCAGGTAGGAAGAGGCAGCTGGGATTCATATGTAGGTGTTCTGACTCCTCAGTCAGTCAGCAAGATTTATGAAGGGTCTCTTCTGAGTCAGGCACTGAGGAGTCAGACAGAAATGAAACAGTCCCTCCCTTAAGCAACTAATATTCTCTCAAGGGAAACAACATACACACATAGAATGGATGCAAAGTAAATACAAGGTAATTTTGCAGGAGAGGGACTAGAAGGCAGGGTTCAAGGAAGGCCTCACATAGGAGGTGGTGTTAGACAGAACTTTGTAGGAAACTGGGCATTCTAAGAGAAGGAGGTTGGGATAGCCTGTGCTATAGAGACAACAGCTGGAATGTCAGGTGTGAGGAACAGTTAAAAGGCTGGTTTGGCCAGACCATAGATTTTTTTGAAGGAAAATAATATGTAGGACTGGAAAGGTGAATGTGAATCAGGTGGTGAAGGACTTTAAATGCTGGCCTGAGGAGTTTGTACATTAAATCTTAGAGGTAATAGAAGACTACTATAGTTTATTGAACAGGGGAATGACATATAGATCTGTCCTGGAGGATTATCACTTTGGCAGCTGTGTGGAGCATCGTTGGAGAAGAGAGGGACTTAAAGCAAGCTGAGATGATGAGGGCCTGAATTAGTGAGGTGCTCCTCCTTGCATGTAGAGGAGACGGATGATATAAGGATTCTAAGAATGGACAAGATATGGCAACTGTTTGGATATGTGGATTGAGGGAGAGCAAGAAATTGAGGATGACACCAAGATTCAAGCCTGAGTAAAGGAAAGGATGGCAATGCCCTCAACAGACATTGGAAAGTTTGGAAGAGAGGGCATTTATGAGGAAAGCTCTATTCTGGACGTAGTGAGTATGGGATGTGGTGATGGTGAAACTGAACAAAGCCATTGTGGTTTGGGGAGTCATCTGCAAAAAGTAGATATGGGAGTTAGTGATGTCACAAAGTGACAGAGTATGGAGAGAGAGAAAAGGGCCCAAGAGAGAGTTAAGGGGTGAAATATGGATGATGATTTAGCAGAGAAAACAAAGAATGAGTAGTAGAGGAGGACCAGAAGAGAGAAATGTTACAAGACGGTCCAAGAGAAGAAGGCAGTATCAGTGCAGAAAGGTTGAGAAAGATGAGGACTAAGGAAAGGCCATCTTGTGTGACAATTAAGAGATCACTGGTGACTTCTAAGAGTAGTTTCAGTTAAGTCCAAAGAAACCAGAGTGTTGAGGGTTTATCAGAATGAGAAGAGAGGAAATAGAGGTGATAAGCATAAACAGCTTTTTAAAGTGCTGTGGAAGACAGATATAGAGAGATATAGGATGGTGGCTAGCAGGACTAGTAGAATCTAGGGAGGATTTTTTGAGGATAGGGGAGACTTTGGAGTATTTAAAGACAGAAGAGAAGGATCCACTAGATAGGAAGAAGTTCAAGAGTAGAGGAAGAGAGGATGAGAGTGAGGGCAAGGACATGAGGGAAAGGGATTAAAAGTCCATTTGGAAAGGTTGACCAAAGGGTTTCCTCTTCATAGGAGACTGGAATAAAGGAGATACTAGGTTATGATGTCAAAGGGTTATATAAGAAGTGGAAGGGGAGAAGAGGGAGCTCTTGGCTAATGGCCTTAATTTTTCTTGGTGAAAGTATAGGTGTAAGCTCCTTGGGTGGGGAGGGTGCTCTGGGAGGCCTGATGAGAGAACAGAAGGTTTGGAACAGCTGTTGTGGTGGGTGGGATAGAGGAGTTGTTAGAGATTTACAAGGATGCCTTGCTCTTGTGAGATGATCTGACAGGGATCTAGTCAGCACAGTTGTGACTTCTTGCAAGTCTGTTCAGCGCCAGTTGCATAAGAGGAAAGGCAGTGGATGATGAGATTAATTCAGGATTGGAGTTGGCCAAGGTGTAAGGGGTGATGTATGAAAAGTTTGAGAGACTTAGTTTCTGGGTAATTAATCATTTTATTAATTATAGGTGGTAATTAATAAGAGGATGGTCATTTGGCCTTCTCGTAGACTAAAGATGAATTATGGAGGCCTCTGAAGGCCTTTGAAGAGTGAGCTTTCCCACAGGCAGCAGTCATCTCTGATTGCTTAAGTATTAATGAGAAAATTGATATTATAGTGAGAGGTAGACCTAATGAGGGGCTGGGGGATGTGACTTTGATTATTATGTCACTCTTACTCCCAGACCACCCCTCAATCTAGATCTAGGATTTGCCTACAACCATCTCACCCCAAGCCTGAGTAGAACACAATGGGCCAGAGTTTACCTAGATTAAATTCTCTGTATAAGGTTTTTTCTAGTTGGGTGGGATAACAATTCCACCTAAATAAGTTGATCTGGGTGGGGCAGATTTTGGGGCTAAGCCTGTAGTGTCCTTCAAAGACTGGCTACATTAACCTACAGGGCTTTATTTCTGAATAAAGAAATGGGAAAAGGGGCGGCTGGGTGGCGCAGTGAGTAGAGCGCTGGCCTTGGAGTCAAAAGGCAAAAACAAACAAACAAACAAATAAATAAATAAATAAGAAATGGGAAAAAATCTTAATAATTTGTTATTTGGGGGGGTTTTGGTTTTTGGTTCTTTGGGGTTTTGTTTTTTGTTTTTTGCTTTTTGTAGGGCAATTGGGGTTAAGTGACTTGCCCAGAGTCACACGGCTAGTAAGTGTGTCAAGTGTCTGAGGCCGAATTTGAACTCAGGTCCTCCTGACTCCCAGGACGGTGATCTATTCATTGTGCCACCTTAGCTGCCCCAATAATTGGTTATTAATATAAGAGAGAAATAACCATTTCTCAAGGGCAATAGGAAAAGGGAGTTAAGAATAGGGGATAGTTGTGGTTAGTATTATGGGCATGGAAATTTAAGATTTTCCCTGCCCATAGCCCCTTTGATAGGCTTAAGTGCACCCAGAGCCTGTAGCAGGAGGCTTGGTTTTAGGAAATGCTTTTTTGATTGGGTAGTGGGTTGAGGGTTGCTACATTCTCTGAGCCAGGAGAAGGCTATATAAAGCCTGATGTGAGGCTTTGTTTGGGGGCTCACTTTGAGAAATGTTATGTGATTTGACAAGACTCTGGGTAGCCTTCGAGCACCCCAGCTTTGAAAACCCAGATGTTGATACTTCCCTCTCTGGTAACTGTGACTAGGTATGGATGTAATGGTCAGACAGTTGGAGGCCTGTCTGGTTGATCTGTTTCTATGTCTTCTTGTAACTTCTGCCTATAACTTGTTTGTATTCTCTGAAGTTCAGGGTGCTGACCTTTTTCCCCTGAACTAGGTAAATGACATGTTTGATTAAAGCAAGATTGTTAACTTGTTTTGAGTTGCTTTCCTTTAGAAAAGCAGATCTGAGAATCTATGTTGGCAGCCACCCTGGGTATGGTAGAGTGCTTGTCACTATAGTTAGCCATGGAATCCAGCTTAGCTTTCTTGTTCATACCCAATGTTCCAT
The DNA here is from genome assembly GCA_011680675.1 of Gymnobelideus leadbeateri. Taxonomy (NCBI): domain Eukaryota; kingdom Metazoa; phylum Chordata; class Mammalia; order Diprotodontia; family Petauridae; genus Gymnobelideus; species Gymnobelideus leadbeateri. The sequence goes on from WOXC01010938.1 coordinate 1,152,361, forward strand.
GTCTTGTTTCCATGCCCTTACACTAACTGTCCTCCACATGTTCTCTCCTCATTTCTGACTATTAAAATCCCTGATTTTCTTTCAACTCAGATCAAGTACAGGCTTCTGTGTTCCTTCCCTAGCTGTTTGTGCCCTGCCTCCTCGCCTGCCAAGGGAGAAATCTAAACCCAATTCTGTATTATCAGAAATTTAAAAACACATTAAAGTGGGACTGTATTTTTGTGTGTGTGTTTTTTTTTAACAAGAATTACTTTATGAAAATGCTGCTAATGTAAACAATGTTACTTTATTTAACATTACTATCCCTCCCCCCCTTTTAGGAAAATAATAGTTTTAGCTTGCTAGTTATTTTGCATTAGTCAAATTTATAATTCTTGAAGGTGTTTTTTTTTGTTAGGCATAGAACCTAAAAAGATCAAGAAAACAGGAAAAAGTTCTTATATGCACAGAAATATTTTTATAGCATTTTTCCTTTGTGGTGGCAAAAAACTGGAAACTAACAGGATGAGCATCTGATAAGGAATGAGTGAATGTGAGAAGCACTGTTAAGCTGTAAGTAGAGATTCCACACAGACCTGGAGACATTTGTATGAACTGATGCAGCCTGAAGGAGCAGAGCCAGGAGAATAATTCTTATAACATCATTAAAAACATAATTTTGAGGCTTTTCATAAACTGCTGAAGAACAAAATGAGTGGAACCAGGAGAACAGTTTGTACAGTAATGACCACATTGTGATGATGTTAATCTATACAGTAACCATCCATGATTACAGGGGACCAGCAACCAGAGGACATGCTGCCTACCCCCTGAGAAAATGTAGGATGAAACCTCTATTTATTTTCATAGCTAGCCATTGAGGGAACTTGTTTTGTTTGACTTTGCATATTTGTTACAAGGAATTTGTATTTCTTTTCTTTTAAAAAAAATTGGGTTGGAGAGTAAGGCAGAAAAAATAGATTTCCGTTCATTTAAAAATAAAAAGTATTAAAACATTTTAAAAACTAAAACTTAGAAGTTGCTACTGTTGTGGAACTACACTTTCAGTTGAGGTCACAATATTGTTAATCTTTTTACTTTGTTGCAAAAGATTTTTATGTGGTGGGGATAATCTGTAAATGTTTGTAACAAAAACAAAGCACATTAATAAAGCTTTTTTTTTTCCTTTTGCTTTTTGGAGGGGGGAGGGCAGGACAATTGGGGTTGAGTGACCTGCCCAAGGTCACATGGCTATAGTAAATGTTAAGTGTCTGAGGTGCATTTGAACTCAGGTCCTCCTGACTCCAGGGGTGGTGCTCTATTCATTGTGCCACCTAGCCACCCCCCATAAAACTTTCAAAAAGTAAAGTGCTTTTAGCTTATTAGTCCCATTTAGCTGAATCAGTCAGTAAATTTGTTAAGTACCTACTGTGTGCCAGGTACTGTACTAGTGCTGGGGGTACAAAGCAAGGTAAAAGAGTGTTTTCGGGGAAGCTAGGTGGCGCAGTAAGTGGAGTGCCAGCCGTGTGACCTTGGGCAAGTTACTTAACCCCAATTGCCCTCCAAAAGGCGCAAAAAAAAAAAAAGACTTTTCTCAGTCTTATGGGGGAGAGAATATACAAACAAGCTATATTGAGGAAATCTTTGAAATAATCAACAAAGGGCAAGCTCTAGCTTTAAGAGAGATTGGGAAAGTAGTTTTAGCTGGGACTTGAAGGAAGCCAGGAATGGAGATGAGAAGGGGAAGCATCCCAGGCACACACACGGCATGGAGGCCGTGGAGCCAGTGAAAAGTGCGCCAGGGACCTTGTAACTGTCTTGTCTGAGAAATAAACAGGAAGTCTCATAGAGAGGGTGTACGGTGAAGGAAGACTGAAAGAATGGGGAAGGGGCAGGTTCAGAAAACTAAAAGACAGTGGATTTTATATCTGATCCCAAAGGTGATCGGGGACACCGAAGTTTATTGAGTAGTGGGGCAACATGGTTAGAGCTGCGCTTTAGTCTGACAGCTCTGCAGGTTCATTGGTATGTACATACCTGCCATGGGTACAGATTACAGTCTAACCTCTGCTGTTGTCAATATCTTTATGTAAAACCTCTCTGGAGTCCTCTTTCCAGGTTTCTTAGTATTTCCTACATACAATACACCACTTGGGCTATACACATGTTATCTATCCCTGTGAGATTGGTCTACTTTCCTCAAGATAGACATATTTGACATGATGTCATTTATTCCACTTCTCAGCTTTCACTCATCACTGACAAGTGTTATATACCCACCATGCCTCTTTCATTTGCCCTTTGGATTACCTTTCATTTTAATTACCTTGAAATCATGGATACTCTAAGTAATGTGTCACATGGGCAGGCATTTGTGGTAGCAGCCAACATGACATCATTAAAAGTGCTTAGTGGTTTCCCAAACATGATTCATCTTGCATGGTTTCTCCTACTCAGTTATGGACCCAGCTCATCCATATCCAGTTCCTAGTCCTGCATGCTGTAATCTGAATTCTTCATCTAGTTTGTTTTTCCTATATGAATTTCTAGACTGTATCTTTTAAAGTGGCTACAGATGTTACTGAGGGTGGGGCCTTTGGTATCCTGAGGTTTGATAAAGGCAACACAGTGTCACTCACAAATAGCCCACAAACCTTACATCTGTACAGAAACCTCCTTTCTTTTGGACTTGGAGCAGGACACATGCCCTGACAGTGTGGGGAATGCCTTTAGTGAGTATTTCTCCATTTTTACCTCTTAATATATTGCCAATTCAGAGGAATTAATGAGAAGAGCTATCTCTGATTGAATCAACCAGTGAGGGCTTTACCATCTGCACTTTACAGGGGTGTCCTTATTGGACAAGAGCCTTTAAGGTTACATTATGCTATGCTGAATCAAACACTTCTTTGGTGTAATCAGACATTAAACAGTGGGTTCTCGTGCGACATGAAGAAGGCTTCTGCTGTGTAAAAAGGCTGTTTCTTTCTCATATTTTCATCAAAAAAATAACCCCTTCAAAGCATTTCTAGATTATTATCAGAAAGGCATTATTGCAATGGCAAAATAGATAGATGGGGTTGGTAGTTGGCTGTTGTCTTCTCAATCTTCTATGGTTAATAATACGATATCTTACCTTACCTAGTCTTTTTGAGTCTCCCTTTCTCATACACCTTAAAAATTAATCTCTTGATTCTTTTAATGTGTTACATGAATTTATTCTCTGTGGGTTTGGTCAGATTTATCCATTTTTCCTGACTAAATGCCATTTTCTAATATCAGGTACTGAGGTGGTAGAGTTCATGATCATCAGTGATTAAAATAGATTTCTATTTTCAAATGTCAGCCAAAAAATTGTTTTTTTAATGTTTCTGTTTTCCTTCTTGTTTCATGTTTACATGCCCTCAGGATCTTGGCTAGGTCTCATACCAAGCTTTCCATGGGTTGTCTTCCTCTCCACTGCTTTTCTAGGTTTTATGAGATAGTGTAGCTCATGATATGATGTCATTCCCCTCCATCAAGAGGGGATTACAGAAGGCCCCTATTCTAAACCCATGTTGGTCTTTGCTGGAACATTACTCTGCTTGACCCAGAAGTCCAAAGTATGTAGGCAGGAGCAGCCTCTAAGTCTTTTGACTCTGTCTTTGTCATTATTTTACTTTGCTCAATTTCTGTAGGAAATAGTTATCAGAATCAGTGTTTTTTCCTTTTATCCATTTTATAGGATGATAGATTTAGAGATGGAAAGTCATCTCATCTAACCCCTCATTTTAGAGTTGAGAAAGCTGAGACCAGAGAGTTCGTGACTCGTCCAAGGTCACAGAGGAAATAAATTACAGATTTGAACCCATGTTCTCTGATGCTAAATCATGCAATCTATCCACTACACCATGCTGCTTCTAAATGATCTCCTTTCTCAGATATAACAGCTGGTATAAAATGGCTTGAGTTGGAAGTGTTTTAATGGCATGCAGTGTCGACACTCAAAATGAATCTTCTATTTCAGTTGCTTTATGACCCCATTGATGCGGATATGCCCTTTTTCATTTCTGTAGCAACCCTTCCATATCTCCTCATCATATGTACAAATAATATGTTCAAATATGTATTGTTAACAGAATTTTGCTGGGCTGGTCTCTAACCTGGGAATGGCTGGAGATGAAACAAAGCAAATCAGAGACCAGGGTCAGCAATCAAGTAGAAGTTTAGTTAGTTAATTTCAGAGTGAGGAATGCAAGTTCTTCTTGGGAAAACTCAGGTTTGCAAACTTTCATTTTTGTTTAAATGTGTGTAAGAAATATTTCAGCTAACAATTTGATTCTGATAAAAACCAGTAACTAGGAAGATTCCATTTGCATCTAAATTCTCTGATATATTTTCTTAAGAAAAATTAAAGCATTCAAACTGTTTATATTCTTGCATTTTCTAGCATGTTTGTGCAGCCCTTCAAGAGTTATTCAATGTTAATTGTTCAGCAGAAGATGTTCTCAACTTGGATTCTAGCACTGATGAAAAATTTAGTCGACATTTAATATTTCAGCTCCATAATGTTGCATTTAAAAATAATATCCATGTTGGTAAGTACATTGTTTATTTCTAAATTTTGGTAAATTTAACTTTTTTGAACTATAGAATTGTGTTGGATGCTGATCTTTTTTTTCCCCCAAATCACAATGTATAGATGAGGACACTGAGGATTTCAGAGATTAAGCGATTTCCCTATGGTCTCAAAGCCAGTGATTTACTGAGATAGTTTTCTTACCGTGGTGTGTTGACTCCAAGTCCTTTACTCTTTGCACCATACTGTGCAGTCTCCCCCACCTCTCTGACTGCTCCTTCTCAGTTCCCATTAGTTGTTTGCCCTTCTCAAGACTCCTTATGCTCTTTTCTGAAAACTGATCTGTTCTTTCTCCTTTGGCAATTTCAGGCACTTCTTTGGATTTATTGTCTCTGTTCCAGTGCCTCTCACATCTGTGTTGTTTCCCCTAAATTCCAGTTTCATATTTCTAGTTGTTTGCTAGGCCTCTCTGTCTGGACCTGAAACCTAATGTGTCTCATGTTTTCCTATCTCCCCCACAAAGAAACACCCATAAACTTTGCCTTTCATTTTTTGTTTTTCAAAATTTTTATTAAAATGATTTCTTTCTCTCCATCACCAGAATATTTGGCCAAATTCCTCCTCCATGCTCCCCCAGAAAGCCAGCTCTGATTACAAATGATTTTTCTTCAGGGGGCAAAAGGGGGAGAGAAAAGTCAGCACAAATGATCAACACATAAAAAGCCTCAGACAAAACCCAAACCTCTGATCTTTGTAACGTGGTGGGATTAGGGAGTCTTCTCTGATTTCTCATTTGGACATGTGTTTTTCTGTATAATTTTGCCACATTCACTATTACTGTTTTGAAGTGGTTTTAAACTTAAATTTTTAATGGTCTTCAATGCTGCATGAAGAGGGAAGAGGATAGGCAGGTGCAGGGAGACTGGCTTCCCTAGTGTAAAAACTTCCCTTGTGTCCAGCTAGCCAGTGAGGAAAAAGAAAAGCAGGAGAGAATCTGAGGAAAGCCCCCTCCAAGCCCTTCCAGCATCTCTGCTGTTCACTGTCAGGCTCTTGAGTCTGAGTGTACATTGGCTGCATGGGGTTGCCTGTTGGTTTGGAAAGTGGCACCTGGAATCCCTCAGCATAACCTGCAAAGATCAAAAGGGAAAATGCAGCTGGGACCCTGCTCTGGCACTCCCCATACAGCAAGGTGTGACTCCCTATTGCTCCATATGTGGTATCTAGCTGGGAGACTGGGATACATACAGTCATCTTCAAAATCTTCCTGTTGTTCTGGAGTAGATGAGGGTGACAAAGGAGTCACAAAGAATTCTTCATCAAATCTGCCTTCACTTTCTTTGTTGTCTAGGTCACTTGAAGCAGACACAGTGTTACCATCATCCAGAGTGGAGCCTGGAGGTGGGACTTCCAGATCTTCCCATTGACTTCTGGCTTCACTCTCTTTGTGCTCTTCCCCTTCCCCTTTCATGTCTACAGCTTTTCCACTTCACTCTATAACATTCCTGTATTGTTCTAATTTTATTTGCAAGTTGGAAAGGTGGAAGTCACCAGTGTGCATTCTTTGTTTTGAACTTTGACATGTTCATTGCAGTAGGCACCATTGGCATGATCATCTAGTCTAAGGTTGTCACTGGAATCACTGCTGCTGTCTTGCTTTTCATTGCTGGCATCAGAATTGTCACCATAGCTCACTTCCCTGCTGACAGTCTGGTGGGTAGGTGGGAGGTCAGGACATATAAGGGCATCTTCCAAGTCTTCAAAATGTCCTGGGACCAATTGGGGTGGCAAAGGAAGCAGAGTGAATTCTTCATCAGCACTCTCTTCACTTCTACTGTTCTCTGGGTCGCTTGAAAATGATATGGTGGCACCTGTGGCCAACGTGGAGCCTGAGGTTGAGGCTCATTATCTCCAGGCTGGCTTCTTGATTCCTTCTCTTTCTGTAGTTCTCCATTCTTCTCTCCCACTTCCACAACCTTTTCACTTCTTTCTTCAGTTTGTCCTTTGGAGTTCCCAAACATTCTTCCTTGGTTGAGAATGCAGGGGTAAGCACTGTAACCTTCCTTTTCCTTTGATGTTCTTCCTAGAGCCTTCTCTGCCAGGAACATAGCTGCAGTGGGAATCTCTGCCCTGAGCAGGAGTCTACTTTGCCTCGATTTAACTTTCATCTGTTGTTGGCACTTTCGTTAACCCAAGTAACCCAAGATCAAAGCCTCTGTGTTTGGTCTCAAATATATCAAAGAACCTTCCTTCAGTACTCTATTAGAGGTTTGGACCTGGAAGGGACTTAGACTTAAGAGGCATCCATCCAGTCCTCTTGTTTTACAGATAAGGAGCCTGAGGACCAGGGAGGTTACATGCAGGCAGCAGTAGGAAACGATGAAAAGACCTAGATGAACAGGTAATGCAGATAAAGTGAAGCAAGCAGAATGAAAACATTGTTTTAGAAAAACAGCTTTGAAATCCTTCAGGATTCTGATCAGCCACCCACAGCTGCAGAGAAGCAGTGACGAAGCGTGCCACAAAGTACGGAAGAAGACATGGCAGTTTGGGAGGTGACCAACTGGAAATTAAGTTTTGCTTGACTAATGAGTATTGGTTACAAAAGTTTGATAACAATTTAGGGGCTGAGGTGAAAGGACAGGAGCTAGAGGTAAAAGCCAAAAAATATATGGAAAAGAGGGTTGTGACAAGACCAATGCCTGCCATGCCTTCCCCTTCTTCCCCTAACATGGTTAGGCTAGAGTTTCCCTAAAAACCAAGGAAGCCTGACCTTGGTTAGCCCCAGGGTTGGGGCACAGCATAAGGTGTGTCTCCCTTGATGCCTCTTCTTGGTGGTCTCTGGCTGTGTTGACAAGGCTTTCTGTTCATGTGAGGACAATGCCCGTTAGACTATGTGCTGGTTGTATATTACAAAAGAGAGACAAAAGGCTTAGAAATTGTGACTTTGCCCATGATCAAGTAGTCATAGAGATGCTCAGTTAGTGCAAGGTCTAGAGGTATTGGGGCCTTGAGCAAGAACAGTTGAGAAAGTTGAATACGAGACAATTGAGAAAGACCCAGAGTATTTGATGTAACTTCAGAAATACAAATCTTGTGAGGCACCAGAATGACGGGGCTTCGAGAGGCCAGGAGGCCTCTCTGGGGCTCTAACCCAACCAGCACACAGGCCTACCTTCCTGGGGGATGACTTCCATTTCCATATCATCCAACCTCCTTTGCCATCATTTTAAGCCCCTTGATTAATTTTTAGTCAGGAAACATAATTTCCAGTTTCCAGGAAAAATATCATTTTCTATTTGGAGTCTCTTCTGCTTCCTTTTGCATCTTAGTCGCCATATCCTTGAGGCAGTTGTGTTATTTGCACAGAAAGTCAATGGTTTTGCTTTTGCTTCTTGTCTTTTTACTAATTTACAAGAAATGGAATACATAGACTGTAAAGTGATGTGGCTAGTTAGTCCTGTTTAAGGGATGACAGTGGTTTGGCCCTGTTTAGGAATGTTGTAACAGTAGAAAAAGAAGATGGAGGGGAAGAGCAGTCTTTTTTAGCTTGAGTGAGTATGGGAGTAGTATGGGAGAGTTAATGAATTTTTAGGTTGTAGTTGTTGATTTGTTTAGTAATGTTACATAATTTCATCTAGGAGTATTAATCATATTAAAGTCTCTTATGTTACACATAGATTTATTGTGACTTTTTAAATTGGAGTAGTCCTTATTTTTATTTAGCCTCATTTTGTACAGACCTATGGTTTCATTGGTGGTGAGAGAACTCCCTCTGCTCCTGCCAACCAGGACCTGTTCTGCCAATAGTATATGATGTGAGGGAACTGTCTGAGGTGCTGAGAGTTTAAGGAACTTGCCTATTGTCACCCAGTCAGTGAGTGTCAGCAGGAGGAGCTGAATCCAGGTCTTCCTAACTGAACTGAGTCTGGCTCTCTATCCATAACTCCATGATATCTCTCTCAGGTCCTCATAGCAGTATTAATTTAACCTGTATTTATGAGTTAAAGCTATAGAATATGCAAACTTAGAAAATCTAAGGAAGCTTTTTATTGACCTATTTTTCAATGTGTATTGTGTGTCAGGTTTATCGTGAAGCACTGAGGATACAAAGGAAGTCAAAAACAGTCTCTGCTTTTAGGAGCTCACAGGACTAAGCAATAGGCAGTGCTTCTGATATTCAGTTGTCTCAAAATAAGGGTTTAGGGGGACTTAACCAGAATGCCAAATATAGCAAAAATATAATTTACTTTTGAAAATCATTTTTAAAAGCCCAAACTCTATGATGAAGCAGATTTAACTCTCTATTATGCATAATTATAAATGTATTTTTTTTTCTGAAGAAATCTAAAGGATTTGTCTGTGTTCATCTTGGTCAGTGATTCAGTTGATTTATCAGTAAATCAGATGTGTCTCCAATTACCAACTCACTCTTCAACCCCTTACTCTGACCTCTTCTCCTCCTCCTGATGACCTCCTTAAGATCATCTTCTTGCCCTGACCCTAATCCCTCTAGCTTGACTTTCAGTGGCTTTATTAAGGTCAAGAGTGAATCTGTTCCTGCGACTGGACGAGTCTGAATCTGAGGAGAAAGAGGGGAACCAGGTGAAGGAGCTCTGAGCACCCCTTTGACCCCCTCAGGTATTTATCTGGTTTTCTTGAAGACAGGCAGTGATAGAGAAACCATGGCTTCCTGGGACAGACAGCCTGCTCCATTTTGGCATAACTCTTAAGAAATGTTTTCTTATATTAACTTGAAGCTCACTTCTTTGTAACTTCTACTCATTGCTCTTAGTTCTATCCCCTGAAGCCAAGTCCATCCCTTCTGCTTCATACCAGCCCCTCAGATGCTTGAAGACTCTGGCACATTCTTCTCTAGTCTAAGTTTTCCTAGTTAATTCAGTTGATCCTCATGTGGCATAGTTCCCAGTCATCTCACTGTCCCTATGATCTTCCTTTGGACATGTGCTACTCAGTGTTCTTAAAATGTAGTGCCTATAGTAGAACATCATATTCCTGATGTGGATTCGTAAAAATACTAGGGATGGTGGGGCTAGGATAGCTAAAATCAGCAATAGGGATTAGGGGAGTAGAGGAAGGTCACTGAAGGGGTCAAGTCTTTGAGATCAGCTGATGGAATCCTTTCACTGAGTGGAAGCTGATTGCTTGGGCGGCAGCCATAAATTCAGTTATTGTTCAAACCAGTTGTTAAGTTATTTGATTCCTTATTTCCTTTCCTTATGTTCTATGAACATAGGTCCAAAGTAGAAGGGAAAATATTGACTTACTCTGAGGGTGTAGAAAACTTGCTCTTAGGTAGATATGGTGAACCCTAGAAGTTTTAAATTGAATGAAACAATTGTTCCAATTAATCATATCTGTTTTCTTTCTTTAAGGTAATTTTGTAAGAAAAATTTTACAACCTATGATTGCATTAGATGACAATAAAATTAATGACAAGATACCAGAAGTAACAGGACACATGCTTCCCTCGTCTTCAAAAACAATAGTGAAATCAGAACCCTCTTTTACAAACGTATCTGAAGATAAAAATAGTACAGAAAGCCAGCCCTTTAATTCATGTAAGGTAGAAGGCTTGGGGACATCTGAGCAGAATGGACCAGATCTTTCCTTTTTAATTGTGAAGAATAAAGGAGGAGATGATCACCTTTTTGTGGATGTGGGTATGTAAATTTTGGGGGTAGCTTTGTACTAGCCTCAAAGGAAATTGGGAGAAATGGATTTTAGAAGGCTGACCAAAGAATAGTACTATTCAAAGAAAAATTCTTCATTTGGGCTTTCCCCTTGACTAGTAAGGCAAAACTCAGGACAAAAAGAATTAAAAGGGGTTTGTTATAAGTATGTCAAGATAGCAGCTGATGGGCTCATCACTGAAAATCTGTGATGGCTTAAAGGTGGGACCAGATTTTACTGATAACTTTAAAGACAATTTAGATAGGTCCATCTCAGAGAGGGGGCTGAGCCCTTGCATCTCAGTTCCTCCCCAAGGTAGCAAGTGTGTAACCATTTATAGGTTGGGTGACAAGGAGCAGGTGATATAAAAAACCATAGACTCTGTTGCTTTCTCTGCCTTCCCCAACCCTGATTAAGAAGCAGGGCTGGGAACTAAGTCAATATAACTTTCAGTAATCCACAAATCCAGCCATGCTAGTCACCAGTAGCCAAACACTGTGCCTACTTTGCCCCTTAATGGTGTTTCATATGACATATATCCAGTTCCTGAGAGGCCTGGCCCCTATAGAAGAGAAAGTGAGGGAATAAGCATTTATATAGAGCACCTACTTGTGCTAGGCACTGTGCTAAGCGCTTTTTACAAATCTTATTTCATTTGTTCTTTATAACAACCTTTCGAAGTAAGTGCTTTTATAGATGAAGGAAAATGAGGCAAACCGATTAAGTGACTTGCCCAGGGTCACATAATCAGTAAATATGTGAGACCAGATTTGAACTTTTGGTCTTCTTGACTCCCAGCCCATTGCTTTATTCACTGAGCACAAGCTGCCTCAAAGCGTCTGCTTACAGGACTAATAGGAACATTTTAATAATGATTTGCTTGGGGAAATTAGTCCAACCTTACATCTACATCCATTTATGTAGTAATGGGGAACTGATTTCTTAAGTGTTCCTTGACAATTTCAGAGAAGACTTGAATTTCCTTTCCAAGAAAACTTTTGTAACCTTGGATAAAAGCTAATTTTTAAATTAGATAAGTTCTATAAATTAGATAAATAAATTAGATAAAAAGCCTTAGATAGACTACAGCAGTAAAGTAATATTTACTGGTTGTACAAAGTATTATTTAAATATTACATAATAGCTCACTTAGCAATAATACTTTAAAGTTCACAAAATGCTTTAACTGTAAATATTCCAAAACCCATTCCACAGATGAGGAAACTGAGTCTTAGCTTAAATGAATTGTCCACTGACATGTAATTAATTAGAGTCAGAGCAGAGACCCAAATTCAGATCTTCTGACCAGAACTTTTTTCACTGTATCACAGTGATTTCTCAAAATTCATACCTTTTTCTTTGTTTTTTACATATATGTATTATATAGGAGTTTATACAAGAAATAGAAACTTCCGGCTGTACAAATCATCAAAATTGGGCAAATGTGTGCCTTTGGAAGTAGCTGAAGATAACAAATTTTTTCCTAAACAATCAAAGACTGTTTCTGAAGAAAACCAGTATTTCCTTTCTTCTTTGGTCACCAATATCAGGTATACAGTGCCAGAATTAAGCTATTCTTTTATTTGTGATAACTGTGGTAACATTTATCAAAGAAGATCTGATGATATCAGGGGATCTTCTGGGGCATCTGTGTTCTCTGGAGTCATCAGCTCTAATATCAGAGATTAGTGCCTTTCTGGGTCAGGAGACTAGAAGCTTCATGTACTTAATGTAATGGCATTTTAATTTTCTCTGTTTATATTCTCAGATTTTCAGACACTTTACGCATCCTTACCTGTGACTTACCTTTAAGTAAACAAAAAAGGACTGAATGTTTTAACAGTGGCTGCACTAGAGGTACACTATTTAAAATATTTTATATATTTACTGTTTCTTAAAAGGTTAAATCTTAAAATTAAATGTGACCTTTTTTTTTGGAGGGGGGAGGGCAGGGCAGTTGGGGTTATGACTTGGTCAAGGTCATATGGCTAGGCTAGTAAGTGTTAAGTGTCTGAGGCTGGATTTGAACTCAGGTCCTCCTGACTCCAGGGTCCTTGCTCTATGCATTGCGCCACCTATCCGCCCCTAAATGAGACCTTTTATCTCAATATTCTTGCTATAGATTTATTTTAAAAACTGTAAAATCATACACTTAATTAAAAATCTTGATTTATCCTAACTAGTAAGGAGGAGCAAAATTGACCTGATTGTGAGTTTTACTCTCATTCTTTCCTGAGTTGCTCTCTCCTTGCCAAAAGGCAAATAGGAGAGGAGAAAAAAACAAAACAAAAACAGGAAAGTGTGGACACCTGGGCTGAAAAAGTCTACACCCCCCCGAATAAGTACAGTCCAGTTATGTATCTTTTAGCTCTTGAGTATTTTACACATTCCCTTTCTTTTTTTTTCAGTGGGTGTTATTGATGGCTTCCAGTGCTCACCATACCCTGAAATTGATAACTTTGTTCTTTCTTTGGTGAATAAAAATGGCATTAAGGGAGGTAAATATCTTTGTTGTATTTATTAATTATCGCTTAGACATAGTTCTGTTGAATTTATAAATATTGTTGATGTTTCAGAAATTCGGTGTTGGAACTACTTTTTCCCAGAAGAATTACTTGTTTATGATATTTCTAAGTATCGCTGGTGTGGAAATATTAAAAGAGCCCACAAGAGTAATAATATAATGTAAGTAAATGCTTTGTGTTTTAGAGAAAGTTACACATATTTTTATAAATTTACTGCCATTTTAAATTAGGTTTTTGCACAGAATTATGTTAAATTTATAGTTACAGTTTATTTCAAATAATCTATTACATTTTATTTTTATTTATGCTTTAGCTTACTCTCAAGCTAAGGAGAGCTGCTTGAGCCATATGTTCTCAAAGGGTGATACTGCCCCCCTGGGGCTGGAACCATGTGGGGGAGGGGGGGGGCAGTAGTAGCCTTGGTTCAACTGAGGGGTACTGAACAAAAATAAGGGGTGTTTGGAGCATAAGGAAAGAAGAGAAGACAATTTTGAAAAGCTGTTCATATGTCTTTCATTTGCTGTGCAACAGTTAAAGGCAGAGTGATTACATTATTTTCCCAATGAACACATAAAATGCATTATTAGTGTCAAGTATGAAGACAGGTCTTAACAAGCCAACAGGCAGGTGAGCATGTCATGCATGCATTGTTAGGAAGTCCAGCATTCATCAGGAGGAATATGTGCCTATAATAACTTGTTTTATATAAAAAAAATTTTTTTAATGATGCAAATTTTTAAAAAATACCAAACCATTAAAGGGTTAAAGAAAGTAGATTTCCAAGGGGGTGCTGAATAATTTTTTTTAGAGGGGGTGGTAAGCTAAATAAGTTTGGGATCCTCTGGTTTCAGTTGGAAATGGGAATGTAATCCCCCAGAGTCAGGGACAGCAATGAGATTAGCAAGAATTTAGAGTATGTGGGGGACCCTGAAAAGGGAGAGAAGGTAGAACTGGGTCAAGATCATGTTATGTTATCTACCTTTGTAGCCTTACCTTACCCATGGCCCATTTAACTCAAATTCAGATTGAATCAATCAAAACTGCTGCAGACTAGCCTTGCCTGCAAAGCAAGTTAACAATAGCTTGTTATATATCTGTAAAATGGGGACACACTGGAGAAGGGAATGGCAATTATAAGTGAACAACAACAAGTGAAAAAGAAGGGACAAAACACAAAAGAGAGAGAGAGCAAGTACTTTGCTTCACTCTGCAATCAGACTCCGTAATTCTTTCTCTGGATGTAGACATCCGTTTCCATCATGAGTTCTTTGGAGTTGTCTTATAACCTTGCATTGCAGAGATGAGCCCAGTCTATCAAAGTTGGTCATCACAGATACAGTGTGTGTAACTGTGTGCAGTGTTCTGTTTCTGCTCTCCTCACTCAGCATCAGTTTTTATAAGTCTCTCCAGGTTATTAGGAAGTCCAGCTGCTCCTCATTTCTTATATAGCACAATAGTATTCTATTACAGTCATATACCACAACTTGTTCAGCCATTCCCCAATGATGGGTATCCCCACCATTTCCAGTTCTTGACCACCACAAAAAGAGCTGCTGTAAATATTTTTGTATATAAGGGTCTTTTCTCCCACTTCTATGCTCTCTTTGGGATGCAGCCTTAGAAGTGGTATTGTTGGGCATAGCTAAATCTATTTTCTCATGATCCCTATTAACATAGGATTCTACCTCATGACTTCCTTTCTATCATTCCCCACAGACAGTCTGAGGCTAGAAACGTCAGCATCATCCTCTGCTAACTTCAGATGGCATCTAATCCAACCCTCTTGTTTCCTCACTGAGGAAACTGAGGCACTATGAGGATGAATGCCTGAATCCTGACCTGACTCATAGAATGCTGTTCTCCCCACTGTACCTCTGTCTCCCCAGCCCAGGCCCTTCTTGCTCTGCCCAAAATGCTGCTTGGGATGTTCTGCCTTTATGTCATTCCGCTGAACAGGGCTCTTTAGATTGAAATCCTCCTCCTCCAAGCTTTCCTGCATCATTTCAGGTCACTTGGATTTTTGCTGGTATAGTATTTCCATCCTGTTCGGAATGATCGTTAGCTTTTCACCTATCTTTTGTCTCCTAAAGTTGACTGTAAGCTCCTCAAGGGCAGGGGCCTTTTTTTATACTTGTTTGTGTTCTGTGTAGCTCATGACATGGTGCCTTGTACCAGAACATATAACAAGTGTTTAGAAAATACTCAATGGCAGATGATAGCAAATTTCATAGTAATAATGCTTATTATTTATTAATGTCCTGCAGTGTATAATTATTAATGGTGCAGCCTCTTCAAAGTAGAGTTGAAAAGGTGTGCCTCCCTTCCATGTTTACATAGAGAGGTTGTGGAGTTATGGGTAGGAAACACTGCATAAACTATTAGACAAAGCTAATCCAGCTTGGTTTTGCAGAACTTTTTTTCCCCTTTTTTAAATTCTCCATTATAACAGACTTACTGGAAAGGGGAAGGAAAGGTGTTGAGAAATGAGGATAATCTTTAAAAGAAAAAAATTAATAAAAATAAGAATATTAATTGATCCACTAATTATGGAAAGCAATCTGAAATTATGCTAAAGAAAAGTTATGAAAATATCCGTACCCTTTGACCCAAAGAACCCACAGCTAGGCATCTACTCCAAGGAGGTAAAAAAAAAAAGGGAGGGGGAGGTTCCACCATGAACCCCAAAATACTCAAGGGCACTTTTGGAGCAGCAAAGAACTGGAAATGAAGACCCCCGGCAGTTGGTAATGGTTAAACAAATGGGATCACAGAGGTTATCTGGTCCAAACCTCTCCCCCCTTACTTTACAGATGAATAAACTGAAGCCCAGGAAGCTCAGGTCACAGTGACACAGGCGAAGTGAACTCCTGAGCCAGTACTCTTGCCATTGAACGAGGAATTGATTGGTTCAGAATGAAATAAGCAGAATGAGGAAAACAATTCATAATGTAAATGTAAAGAATGAAAAAGACATATGATATGCTAAGACCTTTATTAATTAAAACTATTGATAACCTTGGCTCTGGAGAAGAGCTGAGAAAGTGTACCTCCTTCCCTTGGCGGGGCAGTGTGGATAGAGGATATTGCATATACTGTCACCAGTTCAGATGATTGCTGGTTGATCTTGCTGAACTGCCTTTTTTGTAATTACAAAGGATGGTTCATTGGATAGGGAAAAGATAATGAAGCTGATTTTTAAAATGACAATAAATTTTTAAAAAGTACTTAATATTTATATTTATATTTGAAGGATTCTGGTGGATCTGAAAAATGAGGTTTGGTATCAAAAATGTCATGATCCTGTCTGCAGAGCACAAAACTTCAAATCAGATTGTGAGTTTTTGATTATTCAAGACAGTTTTTCCAGAAATTAAAAATTGTATGTTTTTTTGAAGCAATAAATAAAAATTTCTCTGATTTAGGTTTCCCATTACCAGCTGAAGTGTGCCTCTTCTATCTGTTCAAAGAGGTATGTACTATTTTTTTTATTTTAGAGTAGCTCACTTGTCTTTGAATTAAAGGTATACATTAATTATTAAATCCAAGTCATTCTGAAACTTAAGGAAATAGCTTCCTGCCCTATTCCCCTCTCCCCCGACATGTACGATCAGCGTGATGTAAAGGATGAGGATGGCTGCTATGATTGTTCTCTGGTATGTTCAGTTTTGAAATTTCATTCATACTCTGGACAAACCTCAGAAACATTAAACCTTTAGTGCAGACAAATGCAGAGCTCAGAGCAACAATCTGAACAGCTGGCTCTCTACATTCCCAAGATGGATCCCTACCAGAACCTTATTCACATTAGCACGATGTATTAAATCCCTTTATAACTAATTCAGTAAGCTTTTTAAGTTAATTTTTTCCATCATAGTAATCACATACTCAGTATGAAGGAGTTAGAAGCTAGTTTAGGTTATATAAGCATATTTTATTGGGATATAGAGAAATTATCTGTAGTGTAGAATGGATAAGGAATATTGCAGAGTAATTGCTCCTTAGAATCAGGTAAATTAAGAGAGTTTCTTTTGAAGAAAAAGACCAAAGGAAATAGTTTTTGTATGGAGCTATTCCTTTTGTAGATGTAATGTACTTACTGAATAAAACAAGTTTTTACTTTAAAGACATTGGAAAACAAGAAAATAATAGTCCAAAGTGAAAAAGATAATTCAGTTGTTTTTCACTTTCTTTTCTAAAAAAATAACAAAACTAAGAGCTGGCTTTTTAGAAAGATTAGAAAGATTTTAGAAAGTTGACAAACTTTACTAGCAAATATAATCACTCACAATTAAGAAAGGCAGCTTATCAAAGTTAGAAAGGAAGGAGATATCATTACAAATACAAAGTAATTAAGAATTTCATCAGTAAATGTACATAGCTACACGCTGGTATATTTGAAAACTGAAGCAAAATTTAAAAGATTACAAACTATGAATTAACAAAATTAGAAATAAAAATTTCAGAAGAAATGAGAAGCAATCAATGAATTAGCCCATAAAAACATTTTTTCATATGCTTATAGATATCTTTAATTTCATCCTCTGAGAGCTGCCTGTTCTCATATACTTTGAGCATTTATCATTTGTATTCTTATAAATTTGACTCAAAGGCATTTCAGAGACACTGGTTGCAAAAATTCTTTCACAATTTTCCACTTCTCCCTGAGTCTTGGTAACATTGCCTTTATTTGTATAGAAGCTTTTCAATTTAATGTAATTAAAATTATCCATTTTACATTTTATAATTCTAACTCTTGTTTTGTCATGAAGTCTTCCCCTCTCCATAGATCTGACAAGTAAACTATCCCTTGCTCCCCCAAATTGCTTACAGCCTTTATATGGATCCCATTTTGACTTTGGTGTTCTGTGTAAGATTAGTCTATGCCCAATTTCTGCCATATTATTTCCCAGCAATTTTTGTCAAATAGTGCGTTGTTATCCCAAAAACTGGAGTCTTTGGGTTTATCAAACTTCAAGGTTAGCAAGTTTGTGGCTTTGTCTGGCTCTGGTCTCTAATGTATTTTGGGGTGATGTGGGCAACCCTTATTGGATTCCTCCTGGCTCCTTGTGCTGACTTCCACATAGGGCATAGGCCTCCTTCTGGGCTTTCAAATTGAGAAAGCTGGATCTTTGGGACCTTCCATGGCATCTCAGAAGATGTTATGGTCTGAATTTCATACTGTAGCTCACCTGGTTCCTCCTGTCTCCAGAGACAGAGGTTTGTATGTCATAGTTCTCTGCTGGCCTTGGGAGACTGTCTTACTTGCAACCTGCCTTTCTGTGCCTGTAGGCTCCTTGACAATTTTTTCTGCAATTCTGTGGCAAAACAGTTTACAGGGTTTTCATTGGATTTTTTGGTCCTTATTTGGTCTGGTGTGATTTTTAGGAAATGTGGAAGCAATCCATCTTGATTACAAGTGTCTGGTCTGTGATTTTTTTTTAAGGATGATGAAGACAATATTTTGAATGGTGTGGAAACTAGGAATGTTGGAACTAACCAAAAATCCTCAAACTCTCAAGAATTATCTTCTAGTATGTTGACAAGAGAGGTGCCTTCAGATGCAGACTGGGATAATGGAATTGATGACACTTATTTTTTGGAAGCTGTTGAAGATGCTGAGTTTGCTGAAGCTGCAGGAGAGTCTGAGATGGCACTTCAAGTGTAATTTGACTTCAGATAGTGGCTAAAGGTAAAATGGTGGCCTTTTGTCAATCTCGTTATAAACAAATGAATTCACCGTTGTGAGCTGTTATAAAGGAGAAGACTTGGGCTCAAGTTTATGCTCCATATTGGCTGAGTGACTGAACCTGGGCAACTCACATAAGCTCCCTGGTACTAGAACAGGCAGCTTTCTAGGACCATCAGTTTTGCAAAGGAGGTGCTGACCTCGCCTGAGAATTATCTACTCTATTGAAAACCACAGGTTTTAGTGTGGGTCCTTATATAATTGATCATTACAATACCCATTATTGAATTTTTTTCTTAGTAGAAAATGTTCAAAAATTATTACTAGAAATTCTCCTAAATGCTCATTATTTTAATGGTCCTATCATAGACTTGTGATCTTGAATACAAGTCTCACATTATGCTAGACCCTTGCATGTCACAGATGCAAAGCCCCCAATATATGAATTATTGATTAAACAAAAGCCCTGAGTGAATATTAACCTGTGTAAAGCATGCCAACTATATGGGTACAGCACAGTCTCTAGGGACAGGTAATTCAAAAATCCAGGCCATGAACAAACTTGCTGAGCCCTAGGCCTATCAAGCTCATAAAGTCAGACACCACCTCCTCAGCCAATCAGGCATAGCTCTGGAAGCAAAGGTAGGAAATAATAACCCCAGCACCCCTGAGCTGGAAGGAAAACTGAGGAAGTGTGCCTGAAATTTAAGTAATTAGACTTTATCTACATAAAACAAAAGTTTTGGAGCTAGTGTCAGTCACTAAGCATTTATCGAGCACTGGAGAGACAGAAAAGCAAAAAACATGGTCCCTGTCTTTGAGCTTATATTCTAAGCAACATGCAAAAACAAAATTTCAGGTATATAGACTAGAAATAGAAGAGAGAGAGAATCAGGAAAGGCTTCCTGTAGGAGGTAAGAATTGGAGCTGAAGGCTCTAAGAGGAAGAGCATTCCAGGCGTGGAGGATGAGGAGGAACCAGCAGGTCAGTGTCACTGGCCAGGCATGAAAGGTTTTAAAACCAAAAAAAAGGAAATCAGAGGGGAAGATAAGTGACCAGAGCTATACTGTGGCAATGGAGTAGCAGATGGTCTGGAGGCAGGGAGCCCAACCAGAAGGGGGACAGAGATGCTGGAAAGGTAAGTGTGAGGGTCAAGTTTTGTGTCGTTTCAGTTGAGGTTTTCTGGGCAAAGACATTGGCATGGTTTCATTTTTCAGTTCATTTTACAAATGAGGAAACTTGCTAGGTCACACAGCTATGTATCTTCAAGCCAACTTTGTTGTGTCTACAGCTTCACCCAGCTGCCCCAGAGTGGGGGGGTGGGGGTGGGAATGAACAGGTCTGGACTTTGGTATCAAGTAGACTTCCTATGTTTGGTGATACAGATGGATCTGGATCCATAGAGATATGAGCTGGTGATACTGCCAAGTCAGACAGGAAAGAGGGACGAGAGAAATGGGCTCACAGCAGACCCACAAATGATGCTTAGCTCCCACATCTGCTAACCTGAAAGAAGAGCCTCCCCAAGATATTCAGGCTTTGTTGGTGGTCTGTTTTTCCTCTCTGGCCTACCCTTAGCTTCCACTGCTTAAATAATGTGCAAAATGAGCAAGAGAGGAATAAGGACTTAGAATAAGGCAAATTTGTCTTACCCACATAAATGAAGTGGTTAATAGATAAAATTGCCAACAACTATTTGAAAAAAAATGTTCTATTAATGATACAATTAAAATCACACTGTTGGGGCGGCTAGGTGGTACAGTGAGTAAGAGCGCCGGCCTCGGAGTTGGGATGACCCGAGATCGGATCCGGCCTCAGAAAATGAGCACCCACACACAAATAATGACTAGCCGTGTAACCTTGAGCAAGTTACTTAATCCCAATTGCTTTTAAAAAAAAAAAAATCACACTGTAATGTTGAAGATGGAATTATAGAAAGCTATGAAGTGGTTCAAATAGTCTCTGGAAAGTAATTTCAAATTAACCCAACCCCCCTCAAAAAGGCTACTAATTTAGTTTATATACTCCAAGGAGTTCACTGACACAAAGCAGGATCTATTTGTTAGAGTAAGAAACTGGGAACAAATAATGTACACATTTATTGGGATATTATTTTGTTGGAAAATGGGGAAGTTAAATTAGGTAAACAGTATACGTGACAGCAAGAACCAAGCTTGATGCCAGAAGAACTGAGAAACCATACCTCCTTCCGTTTTTGCAGAATATCGCATGTATTTACAAAGAAAGTCTGGTGTTAAGTTTTACAGAACTGCTTTTGTTTTGTCTTGCTGGGTTGGGTGGAGGGAGTCAAAAACTGAAGGTAGCAAGGGGAAAAAATGTTATATGTAATATTATACATAAATTAAAGCAATAAAGTTTTTAAATGTTTATATATATTTAAAATATTAATATATAATGTATATATACAATGTTAAATAAAATTTTTTAATTTTAAAATTTCACTCAGGTGAAATTAGAAATAACAGTTGTTTTATTAAGTTTATTAAGTTGTTTTATTAAGTATAATAATTAGGTATAATCCAATTTTGCACTTTTAGTACTGCAAAATTAACTGTCATTTTGTTTAAGAAAGGAAAATGAACAGAGAAAACAATACTCTCTCAATTATTTTCATCAGCATTTTAAAAATGTAGTGTGTTATACATGTATTATCAAAAGAATGCTTTAATAGCTAGTATGTTCAACTCAAAATAAATCCCTTTAAATCTGAAAATTCATTAATTACTCTAAAAAGCTTTAATCAAGTACAGTTTAATTATCTCCAAGAAAAAGTTTATGCCAAGGTATATGGCAGGTTCTCTCTCATTTTTGGTCAACAAGCTGCTGAAGGTGACAGTTGATCTTTTTCAGGTGTTGTGCTGCTCCTGAAATGCCTCTTGCTTCAAACAGCAGAGCTGGCAGGCTGGACGAGTCATACTATTGTAGGAAAAGTAATTGAAATGACTGGAGTGAGAATGATCAATGAGTGAGTCAATTACTCCTCATTTTAATACTACTTACTTATATCTTACAGGTCAGCATCACTGTTAACAGTGCTTGTGCTAGGGTGCAGGGGAGGAACCCCTTACTAAATGTGCAACTTTGGGCAAGTTACAAAGGGCTTTCAAGCCTAGACATTACGGGGGAAATCCACCACGAAGAACACAGATAATTACTGAAGCAGGATGTCCTGCCAGGCTCCCTGTAGCAAATTGTGCTTGTGAGGCAAGTCACTTAACCTCCCTATCTGCCTCATAAAAGGGGGCTAACAGCACCTAGGATTGCTGTGGAGATCCAGTAGATGCCAAACACTGTAATTGCTGGCTATTCTCAGGACCTGGCAGGTCTGGGAGCAGCACGTGACATTAAGAATATGTCACAAACACGGAAAGGAACTCAAGCAGCACTCACTTCTTCTCTTTGTGTGGGGGTTTTCCTTTTAAGAGCTACATAATCATGATGGAGCTCTTTTAAACCGGATAAAAACCATGTTGCTTCTGTGAGGGAAGATTTTCTTTCTTTAAGCTCCTCATATTTTTTTTGTAGACGTTTCAATTCTGGTTTAGTCCTGAAACACATAAGCACAACAGGTGGTGCCAATGCAAGGCCGCCTCCTCTCTGCTGTCTCATCTAGAGGGCAGCATGGAGGCACAGGGGCTTTATAAACATAAATTAAAATATGAAAGGATGGGCTACCAAATAGTACCAGCCACTTCTGTGTTTTGGCATATAATTCTAGTTAAGAAAAAGAAAATCTATAAAAGTATATCCTGATCGGTCAGTAAACATAATGTTTACTATGTGTAATTGGCAGTACAAAAAAAGGCAAAAGGTTTTAAGAAATTTAGAAAGCGGGGCGGAGCCAAGATGGCGGAGTAGAAACAGCTCTTCCAAGCCACTATGCCCCCAGATTCCCCCCAAACGATGTAAAATGGGACTCTGAACAACTTCTGGAGCCCCAGCACCCACAGAACGACAGAGAGAAGCTAACCTCCCGCTGAGGACAGCCCAGCAGCCCTGCAGGAAGGACCAGCGCAGTGCTCTGGGACCTGGCAGAGCGCAGGAGCCGAGCCGAGCCCAGGTCCACATGAGCCGAGGTTTTAGCCCCAGGGCGGCAGGGCCAGCAGCCAGCTGGAGGAACCCCAGAATACCAGGAGCTGTGTTGACTCCAGAATTATCAACATAGACTTGCCTAGGACAAAGTAAGAGGTTAGTGTCCTATGGACTTTGGGGCTGGTATTAGGAAATGCGTCGGCTCCCTCCCCTGGGGGCTAGAAGCCACTGAGGACAAACGCCATTTGGTAGTTTTCAGAGGCACCTCCCGCTCCCAGCCTGCAAATTTGTAGGGAGATCCAGCGATCAGTCTTGGGGGGTAATCGCTCTTGCTTTAACCTCCCTGGAGCTGGATTGTGATCTAGGGTGGAAGCTGTGGGTGGGTTTACAGCTTGCCAGAAACTGAAGTTGCCCCCCACACGTTCCGGACGAAAATTCCTCTATCTGGCCTTAAAGCCATAGTGTGGCAACAAGCCCAAAAGTCAAGTAATTAAGTAGCAACATGCCAAGGCAAAGGAAACAGAAAAATGCAACCCTAGACTCCTATTTTGGGGGCATAGAGCAGGAAAAGGACTGTGAGGTCAGAAGTCCTGCTCCAAAAGCCCCAGGGGAAAACATGAGTGGGTTGCAGGCCATAGAGGACCTTAAGAAGGACTTTAAAAATCAAATAAGAGAAGTGGAGGAAAAATTGGAAAGAGAAATGAGAAGGATGCAGGAAAAGTATGAAGTGAGGGTCAACAGCCTGACTGAGGAAAACAACACCTTAAAAAATAGACTAACTCAAATGGCAAAGGAGGCCCAAAAGGGCAATGAGGAGAAGAATGCCTTAAAAAGTCGAATTTGCCAGATGGAAAAAGAATCTCAAAAGTTCACTGAGGAGATTCATTCCTTCAGAGTTAGACTGGAGCAAATGGAAGCTAATGACTTTATGAGAAATCAAGATGCTGTTAAGCAGATCCAAACAAATGAAAGATTAGAAGGCAATGTGAAATATCTCATGGGAAAAACCACTGACCTGGAAAATAGATCCAGGAGAGACAATTTAAAAATTATTGGACTACCTGAAAGCCATGATCAAGGAAAGAACCTAGAAATCACCCTTCAAGAAATTCTCAAGGAAAACTGCCCTGATGTTTTAGATCCAGAGGGCAAAATAGAGGTGGAAAGAATCCACAGATCACCTCCTGAAAAAGATCCCAAAAAGAAAACTCCCAGGAATATTATAGCCAGGTTCCAGAATCCCCAGATCAAGGAGAAAATACTACAAGCAGCCAGGAAGAAACAATTTCAATATTGTGGAAACACAATCCAAATAGCCCAGGACCTGGCAGCTTCTACACTGGGGGATTGAAGGGCATGGAATATGATATTCCAGAGGGCAAAAGAACTGGGAATGAACCCAAGGGTCACCTACCCAGCAAAACTGAGTATTTTGTTTCAGGGGAAAATATGGTCATTCAGTGGAATAGAGGACTTTCAAGCATTCTTGAGGAAAAAACCAGAATTGAATAGAAAATTTGACACCCAGACACAAGAAGGAAGAGACGCCTGAGAAGGTAATCAGGGAAAAAAGTTCAAAGTTGAACTATTTACATTCCTATATGGAAAAGCAATAACTGTGACTGATGGTATCTTTCTCACTATGAAAATAATGGAAGAAGGTTGTGTGGTCATATGAATACATATGTGAATGTGTATGTATATGGTTACAGTTATATATGGATAGAGGGCATAGGTTGAATTTGTTGGGAAGGGAGAATACTCAAGGGATGAAATTATGAGGTGAGAGAGGAAAGTGGCAAGAGGAGATGGGGAGAGACAGGGTAGTGTAAACTATCCCATGCAGAAGAAGCAAGGGGAAGTGGTTGCAAAGGAGGGGGAGAATAAGGAAGGCTAAAAAGGCAAAACCACATTCACATTGAATTTGGTTCAGGGAGAAAATGACATACATACTAAATGGGATATCTCAACCTGCAGCAGGATAGGGGGAAGGGGGATGAGAGGAGGGATGATGGATGGGAGGGCATCCTTGGGGTGAGGGGAGGTTGGAAGTATCCACTATAGAAGAGGGACAGGATCATGTAGGGAATGGACCAGGTGGGGGGTGGGATGAGTAGGAGGGAATTATAAGCAGCCTTGTACAATATATCTACTATGATAATGTTTTGCATAGCTAGACATGTACAACATATACTGAATTACTTATCTCCCAAGAAGGAATGGGTGACAAGGGAGGAAGGAAATGGATCTGAAATTTGAGGTCGTAACATTAAATGTTTCAAATATATATAAATACTATTATTAATAAATACTCTTTTGCGTGTAATAGGGAGATAAGATGTGCAGGTATTGGGATGCAAAGACTCACCTTCCTCTAATGGAAAAGTTGATGGGGGTATGGGAGAAGGTATGGGAGAGAGCAGATTGGAGGAAGCGATATCTTGTGGGATTACTATTCTGGGAGGTTGGGTAGGGGAATAATGGGGGGAAAATGATTGTAACTCAAAATCTGGTGGAAATGAATGATGTAAAACAGAAGTTAATAAAGCATTTGTTTAAAAAAAAATTAAATTTAAAAAAAAAAGAAATTTAGAAAGCAATGGGTGAGAAAGGCAAACCAAATACCAGATAAAGACACAGTTTTAGCTGGAACTTAAAAGTCAGGGAGATCAGTAGCTAGAGCAAAGGAGGGAGGACACTAGGCAGTTAGAGAATGGGAGCGTTTTGTTTGTGGGTAAGGGGGAAGAAGGTGGCCAGCTGATGAAGGGCTTTGATGCCAAACACAGCTCCCTACAGAGAGCCCCTGGGTTCTAAGTAGGGGAAGGACATAGTTGGGCCTGGGCTTGAGTGCAGTGGAGGACCAAGGCAGGCAGACCCCACCCCCCAGCAGCTCCCAAAGTGATTTAGGGTTGGTCCAGAGTGGTGGCAAATGGCAGAAAATGTCACAGACATGAAATTGGTGAAACTAGCCATGGCAACAGCCTGAAGATGTTCAGGGCACCTCTTGGTTTCTGAGTGAGGTACTGAGAAGATGTATTCCTACTGTAATGAGTGGGGGAAAGGAGATTGAGTTCAAAAGGACAGGCAGGAGATACAAGATGGGTAGATTTAAGAATCTTCTGCATGTTAACTAAATCTGTGGGAGCTGAGCGATCCCCAAGGTAAGTCCTACAAGGGGAAGAAGAAGATGGCCCTGAGGACCACCCACATTTAGACGGTGTGTTCTGGAAGAAAAGGAAGCTTGGTAAGATGGTTAAGAGGGAAAGACAGGATGATCAGAGGCCATGGGAATGAGGCCACTCACTGGCTGCAGAGGCCTTTTGGGGTAGCTGAAAAGAAGACCCTTTGTTTTCTGATCCATGAGAGTAAATCATTTTGTACAGAAAGCATCAGAAACCACATCAGTGCCAATAACTGCAGATATTATGCAATAAAAAAGTGGCTTTTAAGTTCCTCAAAAAGAATTACTGGACTATAACATAAAATTGGAGCCCTGGAGTAGACAAATATGACCTTCATGAAGCCACCTGTGGAGGGCATCTGACTAGATGATATTTAGGTTGTATAACACCTTTGTGCCTTCCTAAAACTGATCGATTAATCACAGTCTATGTGACAAATATACAAAGAAAGGTTTAAAAAACAAACCAGTCCCTCAAGGAGCTCACTCTAATGGGGGAGACAACATAATACACAGGATACAAATTTTGAGATGAGAAGTAATCTCATAGGGAAAAGCCTCCGGCGGGAAGTGCTGAAACCTGAAGGATGCTGGGCCTGGGTAAGCACACTGATCCCTGGGGCAAGGGGATATACAGACTGGAAACAGAAGTGGCCAACCAAGAACTCATCTCACCCTTTTTTAGCATCCCCCACTCTCCTGGGCACAAATAGATATGTCCTGGCACATGTCTGAAGAAATGATTTTAATGTGTCCTTCAGTGTCTGCTGGCTGAATGATGGGTGTGATGTAGGGCCACAGGCTGGGCCTGCTCCCACCCAACTCCAAAGTCATCCCCCTCAGCCACAGGAGGCCCCAAACTTTGCTGTGAAACACATACCCTTTGGCTTCTGACTCAGTGAAAAGCAGCAGGATGCACCAAGCTGGGCAGAATGATGGAAACGTTTCTAGGATAACTCTTGACTCATTCTTTCAGTTTTCTTGGTGCTAGGGAACTGGGAAAACTTCAGGTACTTTTTTTGTTTTTCAAGGCTTACTCTCAAACCTTCCTTTCCTTCCAGGCCCTATGCCCCAAAAGTCTGACTTTCTAAAAATTTATGGTTTTCCTGGAGACCTTAAAAAGTTGGCATTTTTTTTTTTTTGCAACACTTTTAAACACACGGATCGAAGTTGCCTACTTTTGTTGAACTTTCTCAGAACGAGCATCTAAGAGAGGCAGCAATTGAATGACCCCTTTCCTATGGCTTCAGCTTCAGCCCCCACCCCCCCTTTAGCAACTCCTGCTCAGGTCAGCAGCTCCCCCAGCTCCTTCTGTTGCACCCCAACCCTTTTCCCTTTTCCTTTAGCCCAACACCCCTCATTTGTCTCCTATACCATCCATCTCCCAGCATGACCCTTCCCCCTGAAGCAGTCATAGAGGTAGCTTTCTCTCCCTAAGGTGCTGGCTGACTTGCCAGCATCCCCTAGTCACTCTCTCACAGAAAGTGGGACTTCCCGAGCCTCTGTCCCCACTCTGCCTTCAGGGCTTTTTCCCTTAAGGGAAGCAGCTCCCTTATCAGGTCAAGGGCATGAAGGAGAAACTAGTGGATCTCTCCAGACATACCCAGTCTCCTGCCTACTTGAGGATCTGTTGTTTGAACTCTCCTTCCTAATGCTCCCCTCTCATCCTGTCCCCTTATTAGGAAAGGACCTGTTGGTGAAACTGTGATGCCAGTTTTCTCTAGTTAAGCCTCCCAGATCTCCCCATGTTCCCTCAGAAGTGTGGGAGATAGCTGGGATTAGGAAATTCCTGGGTGAGCTATTTCTGCCATGCCAGCATTTAACTCCTATGATCCCAAAGTGTTCCCCCAGAGTGGTTTATATCCAACTAAACCCAAGGGGTGGGAGGGACTGCAATTGTTAATTGCTACTCAAGGCCCAGACCACCAGATTTTGAGAATTTGAAAACTAAATTGACCAACACTCCAGATTTCCTCAATCTAGAAGAAACCTTTTACTTTCTATGATGATGAGAGAACAGGCTTTGGGAGTTGTTTGTTGCCTGTTGCTAAATGTCCATAGAGCAGTTTGGAAAGGAAAGGGATATCTGACAACATTTTGGCCTGGCCACAGTCATCTTTAGTTCCTACCAGGGAGATTGTCCTCTATCTGGTTGTTCGGGGATTTTTTTTTTTTGGTGCCTGTTTGGTCTTTGTGTGCTTACCTTCCTTGGTTCAAGCTATCAACTTGAAACAATTCAAGCTATGCAAATCTCTGACTGAATCCAAGTTCTCCAGCCCACTAGACCTGGCATCATCCACATTCCAGACAGTGTCTGACCCCCTTGAACGTGAACCAGAGAGGCAGGGACGCCCCTTGCCAGCAGGAAGCACTTTCAAAAGCTGAGACCTTCGCCCCAAAGGAATTTGGGTCCCATTTTGTTTGAGGGGGGAATGGGCTCTAGGAGCCCCCTCAAGTCCTTGAGGTATAGGCTCTGGAAACCCCCCTTGAACTCAATCAGATGCTTCATCTATAGAGGACTACAGGAGGAATTTTTTTACCTTTTTTACAGAACAAGTTCCTTTAAGGGGACTGGTCCAAGGACCTAGAACATGTGGCCTCAGGGCTGCAGGTTCCCCACCCTTGGTGAGGAAACTTTCAGTTCTAAAATCGTTCAAATCACTTACCTAATTAGTTGATTTTGGGTTTCAAACAAACACCTCCTTTTCTTATTGCTCTCTGAAATCACCTAAATAATATAGTAATATAGTAATCATTACTATATCATATACTATATCATTACCATCACCATTACTGCTTACATTTATATAGAATTTTCAGTACTCATATAATAGTTTTATATACATTTATTTCACCATGCTAAGCAGAATCTCATCTTTTATTAGAGTCTCACAGCACCCCTGAAAGGTAGGTGCTATTATTATTCCCATTTTAGAAATAAGGAAATTGAGGCAAATAGAGGTGGACTGATTTGTCTGGGTCACAGGCTTGTGAGTACCCAAGACCTGGCCTGACCCCCTAAGTCTAGCCGCTTCACCATCTATCTGCCCCAAGCAGAGACAACATGTTATCTTGGAATGACTCAGACTTAGGAGGTCATAGGATCACAGACTGAGTCCAACCCCTCATGTAACCAGATTCACCAAAATTCAGTTAAGGGGTTCCCGCATTTTTTGCACCCCACCTGTGTGTCCCTGGGAGACAAGATAGGCACTTGTATGCCAGGCTAGGAAAATGCTTGTGCAGTTGGGGTCCTTATTATATTTATATAATTATTATAGTAAGTGGATACCCCTATCTTCAAAGATGTTCTCTAGGAAAAAGAATGTGGCTCTTGCCATCACCTTACTCTTCCCTTTCAGGAAGGGTTTCATCCTTTACTATACCTTTCTCTTCCCATGCCATATGGGAAGAGAAAGGTGGAAATGGTGGAAATGTGTGTTTTCTCCTTATTGATATTATACATATAATTACTGTGCAGACAGAAAGTGATTGTCTAAGGTCATACACCTAGTAGGGCAGCTAGGTGGCACAGTGGGTAGAGTGCTAGACCTAGTCAGGAAGACTTGATCCCGTTTGCCTTAGTTTCCTTATCTGTAAAATAAGCCAGAGAAGGAAACAACAAACTACTCCAGTGTCTTTGCCAAGAAAACCCCAAATGGGGTCATGAAGGGTCAGACACAACTGAACAGCAAGAACACACCTCACAAGTAAGGGAGCTGGAACCTGAACACAGGTCTTCTGACTCCAAGGTTGGTGTATAGAGCTGTTCAGGCAGCTGTCACGAATGAGTCAGGAAGGCCAGAGTTTCAGCTCTGCCTCTGACACCCTAAGCAAGTCATCTCACTTCTGTCTGGCTCAGCAACTTCCAAGCCCCAGGTACAGACAAATGAGCTAATGTGTATAAAGTACTACTCATTTTGCACAGCAGTAATATTTATTTTATCACAAATCACAAGAGACCTACCTTAGCATTCTTCCTTTTCAAGCTTTTCAATTTCTGGACTTCTGAAAGCTACACATAAGACAAAACACATTTACATTCAATGTCCAGAACAACATGGATCCCATGTATGCCCAGTTAACAGGACCTCCAATAAGGTCTCTCAAAGGCCAAAGACATGCTTGACCAGCAGGGAGATTCTAGCCCTTGGTCTGAAGAATAAGATAAAATCTAACAACTCACATTCAGAAATGGTGGTTTCACATCAATAAAACTTACAGTTTTAATGAGCTGTTCCTTAAAAACAAAATAGAATCTGTCGATTGCTCTCTGGCAAATTCTAGATTCCACTTGCTGCCTGTAAGGACACAAAAGAGGAATTTTAGGTATTTACTCACAATATATAATATAATAAATAACATGCTATATGTTGATATAATGCTCTAGTTTAAGTTGTTCTCTTTACAAGAACAATGAATTTTAGGTATCCTTTCTGTTGGTTTTATATAAAATGGATGGTGAACGGAATATATATGTGTTTATGTGTGTGTATATATGTATGTATGTATGTATGTGTGTATGTGTGTGTGTATGTACGTATGTATTAAAAACTGTGGAATTGTTCTTCATGACCTTTTTGGTCCAGTGATGATGGCAGCCCATTGTAAATAATTTTCCAGAGTCTTCCCACCTGGACCATTTTGTCCAGATGATAAAATGCCCTCAACTCCAAAACACTAATGGCTAGAGATAAATGATCAAACTCTTTGTTTAGTGATATAAACACTCAGAGTACAAGTTTTGCAAATTGTAAGCACTTAACAAGTTTCTGTTGATTTATTTCTATTTCTTGAATTCCCTGAGGGGGTAAACACTTTAATGGACAGCCTGTCAATAAAATGTTAGCTCAACAGCAATGGCTTTATCAAAAGAAACTCCCGGTCTTAGAGAAATAAAGGAAGCCTAGGGGGAAAGAGTAAAGTATCTTCTAATTTCTAAATCTTCTAACTTGTTCTGAATTATTAATTTTTAAAATTAATACAGGATCACAGTTTAAGTTGAATAAGATGTAGTAACAAATTGCTAGTATTCTACACAAATCACAGTCTTGCATGATTATTCTAGGACAGTTAAGAATAAAATGGCACTGTTACATTTGAAAAAAATTCTGTCTCGATACTCCAAACTGAGCTAGAGACAAAGATTAAATAGCACTGATGCTTCTACGTAGTGATAGAAGTATACGATAGTGGAAGATATGTAGAGAGACTCCAGAAGCTAAAATCTAAATGTTGCAAAAAGCTGTGAAAATGGACTGATTTCACATGCTAAGAATCTGACTCCTAACCTGGGGGCTAGGCTTCTCTGTTTTTACTGACTCCTGACAGCATCTCACTCTTCAGTAGCTTTGTCCAACTTTCTGCCAATGGCTAACAGCCATAAAAGGAGAAAGAGGAGTTTTCCATCTGGACATTATCCCCAGAGGATCACAGAAGTCACTTCGCACAAGTTCTCCTGTCTCTTAAGCCAGTGGCTCCTGGCTCTCTTCCCATTTCCATGAAGTGGGTCATTTACACCAGCTCTGACTCTCATCTGCCTTTGTTTTGTTTTTTACGTTTCTATTTTTTAAATTACCTATTTCTCCTCTAATTTTAATTTGCATCTCCCATTTGTGCTTATTTATTTGTTGGCTTTCTGATTTTTAACAAACATTCAGTTCATCAAGCTAGGTGTATGTGTGTATGTATGTGCACATACATATATATGTTAGTTCCCACCCCCCCCAGGACTGCTCAAGAGATTCTGATGTTGCTTCATCATTACCTTTTCTTTTACAGAATTAAAAATGGTTTCTACGACTTGTTCTTTGAGCCACTATTTCATTGTTAAGTCTCCATTTGGGTCTCCAATGATCTTTCTATACAGTTTAAACTGCCCTGTGTCTCCTCTCCCATCAGAACCAAAACTTCTGGATAAAGTCCTGATGACTCCTTCACCAGGGTCTCTCCCCACACTTGCTATCCCGTAGTCTTGTTTCCTTCAGGGAATCCATGGGAAGGGACCTCAGCGGCTATCCCTGCCCTCCCCTCCCCACCACCATGGCTACTCAACGTGCTCTTTCCGAGGTCCTCTTGGATTTCACATATTCACCTGTTCCTTGAGTTCTGCATCATCTGACACTGTTAACCAACCATTGGTATAAAGAGTCTTCTCCTGGCTCTCCCAGCTGTCATCTCTCTCTAAGCTCTTGCCCGTCTCCATCCCCTTTGACGGTTCTTCATATTCTTCTCCAGCCCACACGGTGGGGCTTACCAAGGTTCTGTCCCCGGTCCTTCGAAGCACTCTCCCTTGGTGATGCCGTCCACCCCTACACCTCCCACTATCACTTACTCGGAAGCACAACTTGTAAGCATCATGGAAGTCTCTAACTCAGTACCGTGGATTTGGTGAATTCAGACTGCTTTCTTACTGAAGACATTATCACTGTCACTGTGTAGAAGCAGAAAAGCATCAGACTTACTTGTACTCTCCCAGAGCGTCCTCAAATGCAGATAAAACAGCAGGCGACTTAGCTGTGTCTCTGGCAGACCTTTTCCTCTCTGGAGATCAAACAGACAGAGTCTGAGCAGTCACGAAGATAGAAAAACAGATATTTCAGTGAATTTGGTGTTCTTGTAGCAGCCCTGGTACAGGAGTAGCTTCTGGCAGGGTCTTCACTGGTCATAATGAAGATTCAAGGCTCTACCAGGACCCTACAGAGAAGCTATCTACACCTTTTAGAAATACCTCTGGGTGGCGGCTAGGTGGTGCAGTGAGTAAGAGCGCCAGCCCAGAGTCGGGATGACCCAGGATCAGATCCGGCCTCAGAAAATAAGCACCCACACATAAATAATGACTAGCCATGTAACCTTGAGCAAGTTACTTAACCCCAACTGCTTTAAAAAAAAAATACCTCTGGGGAATATTTTGAGGAATCCAGCAAAAGTAGTTCCAGGAGTTGTGAGTTATCCCTTTGCCATATGTGCCCTCTAAGCATGAGTCCACCTTCCCCTAAGACTGCGTATTTGTGGAAGAGAACCCTCTGGAGGGGAGGAGGGGGGTGTTTTGAAATGCCCAAAAGCTAATTAGATACGACTAAATGAGAGCGCCATCGCAGAATGCATGCCAGTCATAGAACTGTGAGCTTTATTATCAGCCCTGATGGGGTGTGGTAGCCAGTGCTACTACAGGGGTTAGCTGGAATGCTCCCTTCTGTCTTCTGCCAGACTCTACTCTGATCTAGCTGGTTCATCGGTATGAGGGGAAGTTGAGATGGAAGCCTTAGAGCAAGCCTGACATACATAAATACACATATTTATAGCAACACTCTTGTCTTAACCAAAAAAAAAAAAAAAACCTGGAAACAAAAAGGAATGCCCATTGAATGGAGAACTGCAGAACAAGCTGTGGTGTAGGAATGCAATGGACAATTACTTACTGCACAGCAAAGACTCAACCAGAGGCAGTGTCACATGGTGGATACAGAGCCGGCCTTGACACCAGGAAGATCTGGGCTCCAGTCCTCCACTGGACACATCCTGACTGCAGCATGAGGACAAGCCACTTCATCTTTCCAGGCAGCTCCCTGACACTACAAACTTCAGAGGGGTCAACAATCCCTGGCTGGAAGGAGTTTCCTTATTAGAACTTCCCTACCTCACTTGCCCTGGTCGCTATCTCCAAGAAACCAAATAATCATTAAGGCTTTATTAAGTACTTGTTCTGGGTTGGGGATCTAAAGCCAAAAATGGAAAGGCTCTCTCAAGGAGCTTACACATGTAAGGGGGAAGTACTAACAACTGGGAAAGCCTCATGCAGAAGACTTCAGGGAGCTGAGTCATAAGGAGTCTTGGTTCTAACACAAAGAGGAAAAATCTAGAAGCAAAATGCTGGAAAGCAAATGAGAATCTCAGAACAGAGCTCAGTCTGCTACAGATTTCAGGCACATGCACTGAGTCTGCTCTAGGATACTGGGAAATCATTTCACATCAACAGAAAGGGGGAAAAAATCCACTGTCCCGTCCCACCTTCTCTCTGAGAACTCTCACAGCCCTATCAGCTGGACGCTTCTCTATTTCTGTTTTGTCTTTTCTGTGTTGAAAGCTTGAATTGGGAGAAATATGGAAGGGCTCACATGAAATGGAACCGAGTACAGAAAACAGAACCAAGGAGACGGAGACACACCTGGTGACTACAATAATGTAAAACACACCCAGTCCTGGAGAGCAGAGAAGGAAACTTACCCTTGTAAGCTCAACAGACAGGTGGGGGGACTATGTGGCAATGCGGTATATGCGGTTGGTATATCAGTTGGCTTTCTTTTAAAAGTTTTGGGGTTTTTTGTTGTTGTTTTTATATGGAAGGGCTCAGTTGGGAGCAGGGAGAATGTGGTTACTGTACTGTAAAAACAAAAGGCAAAAATAATGTAGTCCACTGCCTTTGTTTTACAGATAAACAGACTTCAGCCTAGGGAAGTTTAGCCAAAGCCTGACAACTGAGTGTCAGAGCCAGAGTGAGATCCTAGGTCCCCGTCCAATGCCCTCTCTTGTTGACAATGACCTAAAAGCCTTGGATTAAAAGGTCAGAGCTAGGAAATGAGGTGAAGCCAGATAAACCAATGGCTAGCAGCAGCAGCAGCGGCAGTCCCTGGGACAGGCTGATGCAGTGGCTAAGTCCACATCTTCCTCAACTCCCAACTACAAAGCCCTACTCTATTTTTCGGAATAATCGTGACCTTGCCAATATGCTCCAGCGGCCATTTTTCTGGTTTTGTTCCCATGTGAAAAGACTGCTTTTTTCCCATTGGAACTTTCATGGCTACAATCAGAGGGCATCTGATAAGGGTGGGACCCAAACCCCATCACAGTTAACTTAAATCTCAGAACAGTACCCAGCCTGTCCAATTTTCTTAATCTATTAACTCACCAAATCAAATTTTCTTAATTTATTAACTCACTGTGAGGAGTCCCTAATTAATGGCTAACATATTTTCATTTAAAACAAACAGCCAAATTAATAGTATGAAAAGAGGGCAAGTCTTTCACATGCCATGTGAAAAAAATTTAATCTAATTTTTTAAATTTATTCAGTATGTGACCACTCATACTTACATAGTGTTTTTAGATTAACAAGGCATTTTCTTTACAGTAACTCTGTCAGATAGGGCATACAAGTGTTATCATACCCATTCTACAGATGGGGAAGGTGAGGCTCACTACATCACCTTTTGATTGAAATAAGGTTTAAAGTAAGTATCCTTTTAAGAATTCTCCCCTAAGCTAACACACTTGGTAGGGGAAGAGGAAATTAGGGGGCAGGAGTTTACCAACCTGCTCAGGAACTTTGGCAAAACCACAGAAGAGTCTTGGATCAGAAACAGAGTTCATGTCATCCAATCCCTCATTTTACAGATTAGGAGACTAAGACCAGCATAGGTTAAATGATTTGTAAGTGGCACTACAGGATTTGGACCAGGTTCTCTGGCTCCAAATCCAGGGTTCACTCCAAAAGTCACTATTAGGGAAGGGGGAGGAGGGAAGACAAAGTAGCAGCTCAGTCTTATCACCCCTGGTCATCTTCAGCTCCTTGGAAACCGTCTCTGTCTCAGAATCATAAGCACAAGTGACAGAGGGGGGTTTCCTATTCATAAATAAAATGTTTAAATGTATTTCCCAGAATGGAATTCCCAGATTAGAATTAATAAAATCACTACAGTCATTATTTGTTACCTGGGTTTAAAGGTTGACTTTGAGGTTTCTCCCTCTTTCTACGAGGGATCTGCTTCCTCTGAGGAGACTTCTATAAAAAACACAGTGTAACTTGAGAAATGAACACTGAAAAACGTAAGGAGAAAGAAAAAAAGACAAGGCAACATCAGACATTCTCCCACACTCACTCTGGGGTGAGACGACGACTTAGAAAAACTGTGCTAAGTGATATCCAGCCAGTTTATCTTTTGTGTGTGATGTTCAGGAGCACATTTCTCATGCATTCAGTTAAAAAAACATTCAGTTCAGGGGGATGAAGGATTATGACCAAAAGCATGGAGCAGGAAGGGGGGAGTGGAAGAGAGGGGGTAGAGGGGTGAGGGACAGAGACAGAAAGAGAAAATGGAGAGAAAAATGTTTGAGGCCAGAGCACAGGGCATTTGATCCTCACAGCCCTGGGAGGGAGGTTTTATTATTATCTCCACTTTGCAGATGTGGAAACTGAGGCAGAGGCTGTCTTTCCCCAGGGCACACAGCTAGTAAGTTTCTGAGGCTGAATCTGACCTCAGGTCACACCGATGAGTCTGTAGTAACAGGGGCAGCAGGGATTAGCCTGTCCTTAGCCATATGACTCTGATAAGCATTGCTTCTAGGATCAGAGGAGACAGGTAGGAGTTCAGCAGAGAAGTGATGGGGTCCTAAACGAAGGTTCAGGGCAGTGGGAACACAGGGATATTTGGGGGCAGGGACAACAGTAGGACAGTGGTTCTGAAGATGCTGGATGTGGGGAACAGCAGCATGGGTATAGCAGAAGGAGTGCCAGACCTGACGTCAGGGAGACTCGACAAGACCAAATACCACCTCTGAGCCTCAGCTCCTTCATGTGTGATGGGGGGATGTTACCACAGATAGGCCCCACCTGAGAGTGCGGCGAGGGACATCCAATGAGGCAACACTGCAAAGGCTTGGCAAGTCTTAGGAAATGCTACAGGAGTGCCAGTTATAACTATCTGTGTGTGGCTCATTATAGCAGAGGGCCAGCCTGGCCTCTGACATGCTGGCCATGTGACCACAGGCAAGTCACTGCCTCCTGGAGTGCTTGGGGACTTTCTAAACAGGAAACTGGTTATTGGCATCTATGAAAAGTTTCCACATTGGGAGCTGCCTACCAGTGAGACCAGAGACATATCAGGGTCACGAGATAGTGTTCTGCAAAGCCTAAGAACTACCCAGATGCTAGCCATAAGCCAAGGGTGCAGAGGGGAGGGCAGCAGACGGGAAAGACGACCCCTCACAGGTGACAGCCAAGGTATGGAATGGACAGGCTCAGCGACAGGGAGAACAGAGAGAAAAGTGCCCTGGAGAGAGCTGCGGGCAACGTCCGTGTCAGGACCGGAGGAGACCGAAGAGCTAACAAAGAAATCTATGCACAAGCCAGAAGTAGGAGAAGTCAAGGGAGGACAGAATTGCACCAAGTGGGGATGGCCCCTGCTAAATGCTACCTCGAGAAAGGCCAAGACAGACAAGAACCTCAGGCTTGATCCATTAAGTAAGCATTGGGCGTCTTTCAAGGAGAAACTGGAATAGAGTGGTGGGGATGTGGGGAAGGGGCTGAGGGAAAATCTAGAGGGTAAGAAAGAGCTATAAGCCAGTCGACGATAAGGAAGAGAAATGCAGCACGTTTGAGGATAATAGTGGTTAAAGGGGCAGCTAAGTGACTCGGAAGAGAGAGCACAGGGCCGGGAGTCAAGAAGACAGTAGTTCAAATCTAGCCTCAGACACTTACTAGCTGTGTGACCCTGGACAAGTCACTTAACCCTGCTTACCTCAGTTGCTCAACTATAAAATGAGCTGGAGAAAGAAATGACAAACCACTTTGCCAGAAAAAGAAAAAAAAAGGCGGGGGTGGAGGGTAGTCACAGAGTCAGACATGACTGGAAAACAATCATTAAAAGAAAGGCATTGTAGTGCAGTGAACAGAGCACCAGCCCTGGGTTCAAGTCCGGCCTCAGACACAACACAAAAACTAGCCATGTGACCTTGGGCAAGTCACTTGATTTCAACTGCCCTCCAAAAAGCAAAAAATAAAAATAAATAAATAAAAGAAAGGCATTTTTAGAATACGGGAGACTTACCTGTGTCTTTAACCAAAGGTGAAGCAATCAGCAAAGAAAGTGAGTTGGAAGCTATGAGATTAAAAGCAAGTAATGAAAGAGGCAGAAAGGGTGGGATCACGAGAGAGGGGAAGGCAGTCCAGGGCATCCTCTGGGCCAGTGTTCTTCACCTAACGCTCCTTACGTGTTCTTTCCATTCAATGGACACAAGGCTTTGGCAAGTCAGAAACAGGATCTTATTATTAGCCACAAGACACAGGAAACAAGTACCTGTTGACTGGACCTCCCACCTTCCAATATGCTGGGTTCCTAGGATGGTTACAAGGTGAAATCGTTTGGCTTCTAATCACTGACACTCTCTGTTTAATACGAGCATTTTCTTTGTTACAAATAAGATAGTCAGATGAGTACAGAATCTCATAGCTGACCTCAGGGGCAACCTAGTCCTCTATACCTGAATAAGAATCCCCTCTGACATACCTGATCATCAAATCAGATTTTATTTAAAGACTTTGGGGGGAGAGGGGGAGGCGGTGTAGCTAGGTGGCACAATGGATAGAGTACCATTCCTAGAGCCAGAAGGATCCAAGTTCAACTCAAACCTCATACACTTCTCACTTAATAGCTGTGTGACCCGGGCAAGTTACTTAACCCTGTTTGCCCCAGTCTCATCATCTGTAAAACGAGCTGGAGAAGGAAATGACAAACCACTCCAGTATCTCTGACAAGAAAATCCCAAATGGGGTCATGACGAGCTGGACACAATTGAAATGAACCCGAATAACAACAACCAATTCCATCAAAGGTCCTCTTTTCTCCGTAGGATTATATTTAGCTTTGCAGGGTTAGCTATTCCTGAACATGAATCTATAGCTTCTTCCTTGTGGATGCTGTATTACAAGACCTCCTCTCATTTAAGAAGACACTGCCAGTTCCTGTGTGGTCCTCTCTGATGCTCCTTCACACCTGAATGCTTTCTGGTGGCTTGAAATACTTTTTATGGGCACAGAAACTCTGGATTTTGGCTGTGAGGTTCCTGAAACTTTTCTTCTTGGGTTCCTTTTATGACTGGCCAACTTTCCTTATTTTATCATGATTCTGATACTAACAGACCCGACCAGTTCAGTGAATCCAATGATTATCTCAACTTGTTTTCTTAGTTGTTTTTGGTAGCATGTATCTTACATTTTCTTTTATTTTTTAATCTTTTGATTATGTTCTAATATTACTTCTTGCATGACATAGTCACTGAGTTCTGTATGGTCAGTTTAGATTTTCAAGTAGCCCACGACTTGGGGTCTTACCACTTTCTCTCCTAAACCGTTTATTCCCCTGATTCCTTCCTCCAGAGCTTTTATTCATTTATTAATCTCTTGCTTCATTTCTTCCATGTATTCATGTAGTTCTTAGGGAAAATCCATTTTTTCCCTTCCAGTCTCTTGCAGTTGTTGTAAAATTACTCTGTTCTTCTATGTTAAATTTTTAGATATCTCTGGATCTGTAGTAATTCTTTTTTTTTTTTTTTGGAGGGGGGAAGGCAGGGCAATGGGGATTAAGTGACTTGCCCAAGGTCACACGGCTAGTAACTGTTAAGTGTCTGAGGCTGAATTTGAAGTCAGGTCCTCCTGACTCCAGGTCCAGTGCTCTATTCACTGTGCCACCTACACCCCCCCTCATTCTTTATAGTGGTCAGTTATCTTCTGTTTACTCATTTCTCCACCACCCTTAGCTCCTAAATAGGAATTGTGTGCCAGGGCCAGGCTCCAACAGATCTCAGAGCCTCTGTGCCTTGGAAGTCCCAGTCTAAGACTGCCACACCCAGAAGGCCACATCTGGTCCCAGGTGATTCCAAGGCTCACACATCCCCCCCCCCCCACTACTCTAGGGTTTCTGGTAGTGGCCCTCTGCTGTTTCTGCCTCTGGATAGAGAGCCTTGCAGACTATAGGTGTGCTGAATCATACTGGGAAATTTCTGTCTTATTTGACTTCACTATCACTGCCTTTTCTAGCAGATCCTCATTTCTACTACCTATAGAAACCAGCTTTTTCTGCATTTCTGGGGTAGTAGGAGTCACTTACTACAGTTTTTCACTGGCTTCTTGATAGCTATTTAGCCTGTTACAAAGTACAGATTTCCAGTTTTTGCTGAATATGGGAGGTAAGGCAACTCCCTCCCTTCCAGTGGCCATCTTGTCCAGGACTTACACTTGAATAAGGGGAGACAACACAGGGAGACATGATGGCCAAAGACTGAAGAAGATCTCTTACCACTTCCCTCTCAGTGACAAGTGACGCTTTCTCAACGACAAGGAAGGGTTTCCTAGAAAACACCAACTCGGAGGACTTCTCTGGAAGGTTCGCAGAGCGCACACTTGGGGAAGCTTTAGCTTTTGGCTTTCTCATCTCCTTTACCATACGGGTTATTCTGCCTGAAATGCTTTCTGAATCAGTATCATCAGCTCTTGGCTTGGATTTTCTTGATGCCTACATAAAAATCAATAGCAGCACTGTCTATGAACATCATTTAAAATTAAAAATGCAACTTTCTAAGAAGCTGTAAACTAATGGTTACATATAAGCTTTACACAACTGTTACCAATAGGTCCCTGTGACTTCAAGGGCCCTGAGCCAGTGTTCAGACTTATCTTTCAGCCACTGAGAAGGGCTGCTAATGAATGAATAAGAGGTTGCAGAGGTCCTGCCTGTTACTAGCAGCACCCTCTTGGGAATGTGAACTAATCTCTGCCTCAATTCCCTCTTCTGCAAGATGGAAATAACATCTGCACAGATAGAGCTAAGAGAATCAAATGCTATCTAAACCGGATTCCTGTTCAATAAAACATTGCATTCCAGTGTGTAGCAGCCAAATATTCCCTTTTCAATAGAAATGCTTTTGTTTCAAGTGGAAATTCCTTTTCACCATAAAGCTGCTGCTATCAAACCAAGTCTTTGTCTATAGCCACCATCTAGACAGAACTGGATAAACGCACACAGCTGGCAAAACATCCTCACTTACCTTTTCTGTTCTCCCTATTATAGAACCCTCCTCTTCCTCGGGCTGATTTTTAGTCACTTCCACACTGCCCGGAACAAGAAATGCAAATTTTAAGCAAACAAACTTTTATCCATGTAGCCCTTCTTCATGTCACCTAAAACTAAAACACCAAGATATTGTACATAAATCTTGTAATACGTCTCTAAGTCAAACTCATTAAAGGAAGACGTCAGTAATTAAGGATGACATATTTTTCAAACTCAGGGTCCATGAGATTATCCACATGGGCAATCCCTCCACCAATGCAGAGTGGGACCCTGCTAGACTGCCTTCATAGGTGGTCCTCAAGAGTCGCTGTGCTTCCCAAACATCCTCCCTTGTTGGCTAACCTAGTAGTGAGCCTCCTCTAAACACTGGGGATTCACTCAGTCTCTCCCTGGGCCTGGCGTTAGACTGTTGTAAGTTAACCCAAATCACATGCCACCTGATTTAGAGGCCACCATTAAGCCCCTTCACATTTGTCTTTGTCTCTATCCTGTAACCCCTTGTAACAGCTTAAAGGCATAGTCTTGGGTAAGTCACCCAAGGCATAGCCCCTTGCTCCCTTATCTTTCCTTTAAGTTAGAACTTCCCTAAATCAGTAAGCCTTGAAACAGCAACACGTATAAGGATTATGGTGCAAGACTATATAGAGATCATGGGGCAAGTCTATCCCATGCAAGAGACCACCCTGTTCCAGGATACTGACCCAGCAAGGTCCCCCACACCCTTCACCCAGAACATGACCCTGGCCTGTTCTAGGAAATTCCACTCCCCCTGCACCCTCCACCCTGGTCTGGGTGGGACCCCATCACATGGAAGGCCCTGGCCTTGTACCCTTGCGCCATGTTTCCCAAATTAGCCCCGAGCTACAGATCCAACCTGTGGATGTTCTTGGCTTCTGTTCATCATTGCTTACACTAGCTCCCCTCCCCAATTGTGGCTTTTGCCTTTATAAGCCTTGTCTGTATCCTGATTCAAGGCTGCCTGATTTGTGTATACTCCAGGCAGTCACATGCTTGATCAACAAATGCACTCTACATTTATCTAAAAATCCAGATCTCAGCTTGCTCTTATTCTCGTCACAACAAGTCCACTCCAACATTAACACGGAAACAATGGTCTCATCCACCAAAGGATTCTCTGACTGCAACAGAAAAGAAATACACTCCTGACTCTTTCCAAAGAACAAAAAGAATTCAAAAGAATGAATGATTTATCCAAACGGAGGAGAAAAGGTTTTGGGAGCTGGAGGCATGAGCTTCTCACCCCAGTTCTGCCTTTCACTGTGCGACCTCAGACAAGCTGCTCCTCCTTTGGGGGCCTCAATTTGTTTAATTACACAATGAAGAAGTTGAACTGGATCCCTCCAGTTCTAAATCTAAGAGTATGTGCTGGATGTTTGAACTAGATCCATTTTCTCTCTAAAAGGCAAGTCACTTTAGCTCCTGCCTTGAAATCAGGAAAAAAAATTCATTATTTTGAATTCCATGAATTATCACGGGATAAGAGCTATGCAGAATTTTGCCTTAACGTTATTAATTTTGAGTAGTAAATATTATAAGCAAGGTTTCCATGGTATGCCAGAGAACAACTCTTCTCCAGAACCTCCAGCAACAGAAATGCTGGTTACATGTCCATCGTTAGCCAATGAGCAAACACTTCCACTGGTCGATGCTTAGTCTAATTCTGAAATACAGTCAGTCAAACTTTCCAAC
Organism: Gymnobelideus leadbeateri; assembly: GCA_011680675.1. Taxonomy (NCBI): domain Eukaryota; kingdom Metazoa; phylum Chordata; class Mammalia; order Diprotodontia; family Petauridae; genus Gymnobelideus; species Gymnobelideus leadbeateri. Next base: position 1,194,590 of record WOXC01010938.1, read on the forward strand.
ATCTTGTAACAATACTTTCGGATCCCTGAGTGTCACCTCGAGTTCCTTCAGGCTGCTGCCACTGAAGACCCAGCCCCAGCAGGTCTGACCACACTGGAAAGCCTTCACCAACAGGAGATGCACTGAGGGACAAAAAGACCAAAGCATCGTCGGCAGAGTTCACCCTTGGATGACGCCCCATCACACCAAAGAGTGAGCAGGTTTCTCAGAGGAATGCCAGGGCAGCATGAGGTCTAGGGGCTTCTAATCAGCTGCAACCAGGGTCCAAGGTCTGGACTCTAGCAGCAAGAACAGGGAAGGCCAACAACAGAAAGCCAAGGACTATGAATGACGTCTCTGGCTCTGAGGACCCAGGAACTGCTAAGATACAAAACAGCCCCCAGCATTACCCGGGCCCCAGCAGCAGCAACACTGGCACCGAGGCAGAAGAGGGTGCTAAGAATCCCAATTTTCTAAAAATCACTTTTAAGTCAGGTTCTGGTGGTGGTTTCTGTACAGGAGCCATGACTTCACTGACCAGGGAGGATCTTCCAGCAGATTATCCGCTCAGACCAGCATCTTCTCAAGTTAAACAGTCTCAGAGAAAACCCCATGGCACTGAGAAGTGCACTTGTCTAAGTCACACAACCAGGAGGTATCAAATGTGGGCCCTGAACCCAGGCCCTTCTGATTCTGAGGCTACTTTCTCAACCCACCAAGCCACAAAAACAATTAACATCGAAAAAAGCCTGAAAGGAAATTTAGGGAAATTTCAAGTTAAGCCACATAGATCAAACCTCAGATTTAAATTTAAAACTAAATTTCTCTACCTCCAAGTTTCTCGAATACTCTGCTTAGACTAGCAATGAGTTAACATTAAAAAACGAAGTTTTCAATTCACAATTTTTTGATGGGAGAAAAAAAAATCAGGCTCTGACTTATGTTAAAGCGCTAACTTTAATAAGCAAGTTCCCACGTTAGTTTGTCTTAGACCTATTGGTTTAGGGAAATCCCAAGAAGGAAACTCCCTCCACCAATGCCAATGGACTGCTCTGCAGTCATATAAGTCCTAATTAGAGCTGCCTCAGCCCTGAGAAGCTCAGGAAGTGACCAGTCCAGTATGACACTGCCAGTATGCAGAGGAGATAGGACAGACTTCCAACGGCCAGCATCTGATGCTGCCCTCTACAGGGCAGCTTCGATAAGCCATTACTGTAATGAGTTCAACAATCCCATTAAACACAGGTGGGCAGCTGCCCTCGACATACCTTGTTCTAGCCTTTTTTCCAGGTGGAGGGGAAGTAAGTGAACGAGTCAGGGGCTCAGCAGGTCTGCAGATTTCTTCCGTTTCAGAATACAAGGCAGTGCTATGCCAAGGGGCAGCTATATAAAACATAAGGACAATGCTTAAATGGCATCTGAGCTGTAACTTACAACTGCTCTCAAAAACCATGGGGTCAAAATAAGAGTCTTACATCCGAGGGAAGCTTCTATTCATACATATATTTCTTAATGGCAAAGAAAACTGCCAAACTATTTTGTGCACAGGTGGACTTCCATGTGAACTCTTTCAAAGTTAAGAGTAATTCCTGGAAAATGAATAAATGTTTAATAAAAGAATAGCAACTAGGCAGTTTTAATGATGCTAGGATTCACTTTTTCCTCAACCAGGCAAGTTGCCACATCCTCTGCTGCCATCAAAAGATAAGAAAAAGGATACCCACAAATGATACAAAGCAAAGGAAATTCATTAAAGTATATAAGATTGGCTTTTAGTAGCTTTTTTATAGTGGCAAAGAACTAAAAACTGGGGGGAGGGGTGCTCATTAATTAGGGAATAGTGGAACAAATTATTTTATATGACTAATGAAATATCACTGCCATAAGAAATGACCAAAAGAACATACATCTTCAGAGAAATCTGTGAAGTCTAATTTGAACTGATCTACACTAAAGTGAGCAGACTCAGGAGAACAATTTCTGCAACAACATTGTGAAGACACAACTTTGAAAAGACTTAAGAACTCTGGTCAATGCAATAACCAAGCATGATTCCAGAGGACTGATGACCAACTGCTACTTACCTCCTGACAGGGAAGATGCAAAAGAAGACATTTAATTCTGGGTATGACCAGTGTAGGAATGTTTTCCTTGACTTATATTTATTACAAGGGTTTTGCTTTGGATTTTTTTTTTTAAACAATGAGGGTGGGAGAGGGAAAAAAAATTAAAATGTTATAAGTTTTTAATTATATAAGTTGACAGTAGTAGGGAACAAATCTTAACCTAGTGAGATATTTACAAAGCTTTTTGCAAACCTTCAAGTGATATAATTACTGGCTACTACTATTGTTGTCCTATAGTGCCCTATGGCAGGTCTCCTGCATCTTACCTGAAATAAATACTGAGGGAACTATGTTGGTATGATTAAAACTGTGCTGACCAAGGATGGCCAGATAGCTTCTAGGAAATTCATAGAGCAGTGGCACTGGCACCGCATGGAAATTCTGGAGCCTTTGAAGTCTTCCAGTCCACATTCTTACCAACTGACTGGATACTGAAGATGTTTCTGGTGTCACCAAGAAATAAGAATTCCATGTGCTGGGCTTCCTGACCATCCTTGGGAACAGAGTATCAGGGTGGCTTGTGGGTAAAAGCCTCAAAGATCCATGTGCACTTTGCCCAGAAATGAAGAGTGGAAAATATGACACAGGGAACAGAGGAGTTTACTAAACCGCCTTTGTGATAAGCAATCAACCAATTAACTAGTATCTATTAAGTACCTAGCTGTGTGCCAGGCACTGACGGTGCTAGGCCCCAGCATGATGGTGCAAGAGATAAGTACACATAGAAATGTATACAGCAGAACTGGCTGGTTGGTTGTCCTTTCTCAAAGAGGACCCAAATGACATCACTATGCTAGAGTCAAGTTCCAGTGTGTCCAACTCTGGCTGATCAGACAACAGGAGCTCAGAAGGCTCCACCACAGCTTGGGCACAAATAGTCTGTGTGAACATTCGGGGGGGGGGGGGTTCTCTAAATTTGCTCTTCCTGCATTTCCTTTGAGCTGTTTCAATTCTGCTTCTATCACAGAGCACAGCCCCTGCTCTGATGTGGGCATGCCGTACTGAGCTGTCCTGTGCCAGTGACAATCAATTCCAAAGTTTTTAAGAGAGATCATGAGAGTGTCCTTGTAACATTTCTTCTGACCACCGTGTGAGTGCTTGCCCGGAGTTCTCCATAAGAGTCTTTTTGTCAAGTGGACATTCTGCATACAAACAATACGGCCAAGCCCAGGGGAATCTAAATGCTCGGCCCTTCAGCTCAAGAAAGGACCTCAGTGTCCAATACCTTACCAGGCCAGGTGATACTCACAATCTTCCTAAGGCCATTCAAATGGAAGTGATTCAGTTCCCTGGCATGGGGCTGACAGACTGTCCAGGTTTCACAGACATTACAAGGTCAGCACAAGGGCTCTGTAGACCTTCAGTGTCTTAGTCAGTCCAAAACCTCCTCTCCCACACTTTCCTTTGGAGCCTCTCAAACACCGAGCTAGCTCTGGAAATGCCTGTGTCAACCTCATCATCAATCTGGACATCCCTGGAAAGTGCATTGCCAAGGCAAGTGAACTTGTCACACAGCATTCAAAGGTCGCTTGGGAGGGACATGTTGTGGGGAAGGGAAACCACCAACAGTCTGTCACAGTACTTTTTGTGACATATTCAATAATTACCAAATGGATGATAAATTGCTCTTTATACCCCTGGGACCTCTTAACTGACACTTAGAAAGCCTGAGACACAATTTCTGGGTAATTTGATCATTTTATTAATAATGTCATAATGTTAATAAAAGGACCATCAGCACTTGAATGCCAAAGGCCTTCAGAAAAGGGGTGGTCATGAGGATGGAAACCTACTCTGATGTGTTAACAAGGAAGAGAATGAATATTGAGAGACTATCCCTATACCAGGACCACCCCCAACCTTGGGTAATCTATTCAAAGACTTTATCCCCACCCTAAACTGAGTACAGCACAATGGCTTCCCTATCTGGGTAGGTAGGGTCTGAAAAAAAGATTGTTTAAAAAAATTAATCCAATCTCATTATATGTATGGTCTTTCAAGAGACTGAACTTTTGAAATCAGAACTTTTATAAAGAGGAGGGGAACTCTGGGCCTCCCCAAATCATTGATTATTAATAATCATCTTTCTCATAGAACATCCTTTCTGCTCCTCAGCTAATTTATTGTTTTGTGTTTATAGTTTGTTTGTTTGTTTTTTCTCATGAGACAAGGGGTAAATGCTTTGTTTAAGGAACATGACCTGCATTTTGAGTGTCATTCTCATCTGGTTAGTGGAAATGTCATGCCTTCTGTTAAGAAAGGAAACCAGACTCATGTCTGAAAGGAAGCTAAGAAAGTGTTTTACTCTTAATCAACGTACCACTGAGAACTGGGTTTGAGCCAATGATCACAGTTTAACTGACCCTTTTGCTTTCTATTTCTGAAGAAAATCTAGGGTTTCTGCCTCTTCTGTCATAATTTTTCTGCTGTTCTTTAGAGTGACAATGCACAGCTTTCTGCTTCTTGTCAAACCCAATGGATATTTTCATTGTACTGGAACTCTGTAACCACAGAGGCATACAGAAGTTGTCCATTTTCTCCTTTTCTGAGGGGGAAAAGGGTGTGAGCCCCACCCCCACCCGTAATCTCTTTACTCCTCAAGCTTCTGTAATAAACTTCTTGTTTGATTTTTAAAAAGATGCCTGAGATGCACCTGTTAAAGGATGAGGCCTTTATAAAGTGGAGGGAAGGCAAGAATGCCTTCCAGATATGGGAGAGAGCCAATGCAGAAGCCCTGAAACCATGAATATTGCACATGAATTGGAAAGAAGGCCAACTTGGCTGAATCACAGAACGTGGGAGAGGAAGAATGCCCAATGAAACTAGAAAGACAGCCCAGAGGGCAAAGGACCAAGAGCACCTTATGGCAAGTTCTTCAGGGTTGGGATGGGCCAGACTCCCAGCCGTAACCAGGCCCAGTTCTATCCCTACAAAAGTTTTCCTGGGTTCCAACAGCACTCAGCCCCCTGTATTTAGCAAGTTTTAGTAGCCTCTGGGGTTATCTTCAGACACAGTAAGTCCTCCCGCCCAAAACACCAATAAGGTAAGGGGCCAGCAGAGACCAGGGTAAAAAACAAAGTTTTCAAAAAGTAAATCGGAAATTACCTGAGCAAAATTCAACACTATGAAATACCATATTCAAATTACATGGATGGCATGGGATGTCATTGCATTGGGGTGATAGCAAACAAATGGGACAGTCCACAAAGGTGATGGAAATCAGGGCTGTTGGTCCAAGATGACATGGGAAATCCATGGAAATAAAGAGTCCTTATAGCAGACCTGCACAACTTGTAAACTTCTTTGGGCCCCAGAGAGATTAGACTAGAGACCGAATGCCAATGGCTGGTTGCGCTGGTCACGTGACAAACAGGAGACTGCACAGTGCCAACCCTCCATTTTTGAAGGCATGGCAAGCAGCTTGCTGGCTGGGGGTTGTGCAAGCCCACATTACAGGAACCCCTATAATGGACAGTAGGGGCTCTGGCACAGGAGACAGCATTAAGGTCATTATCAACAACATATCAATGAAATCATAGGTCCAGTCTGTGACAACACCTCAGAAAGACAGAGTTTCCAGGTAATTAATTTATTAAACTAGGTTAGCGAATTACAAATTGATGGTCAGTGGTTTCTTTCAGGAAGCAGATACCAAGGAAGACTGAATCACACTGAATCAGATGCAAATGTTTGGAGAGGGAATTCCTCTGACAAGCAAAGCTCAACCCTGATGGGTGGACATTTAATGAGGTGGGTTTGATCATTAGTGTCCAGCAGAGAATGTGGCTTTACCCTGTGGCTCAGCAGCCAAGGCATCAAGAGAGGGGAAGCCATTTCCATACAGACCTCCCTGGCTGGTTTTCTCCTTTATGAGCTGGGTGGCCCTAAACTCTAAAGGAAGGGATCAAGGACAGGGACTCCTCCCACCAGGGTAAAGTCTTGCCCAGACTGGTTTCTGATTATACTCTAAACAGAAATTGTTTCCCTGTTGGGTGGGGTTCCCTTGTGGGCTGGGAGATTACCTACCATTACATCCTTCTAAAACTGCCCAATTTTTCAGGAGTTTGTGTCTTAACAGAAATAGGAGGAAAAGACTGGATCACAAATTAAGATTTAGTTATTAGTATAATATTAATTTCTCTCGTCCTTATCCTTTGTCTTATCAAGATTCATTCCAGAGATTCACTGCACCAATAGTGTGAATCAGGGTGCTGCCATATTCCAGAGATCTCATGGGCCCACATAACAGTGTATAGCAGAATGAAAAACACTAACTGCCCTACCGAAAGAGCAGAAAGGGAACAATCAGTGAAAACCAAGGCTGCTGCAGGTGTGGGCCTTCTGATCATTATACAGATCTCCACAACTAGAACAGAGCCTAGCTTCCTGCTCTCAGCTCCACTGTATCTGGCATGGTCAAGACACTGTGGCTCCTGACCAAAGTTCTGGCCTCTTTCACCCAGGAAACGGCTCTCCCGTCAATCTGAAAGCTTAGTTAAAAGAGGCAAACAGACTAGGTGATACATAAATTCATAGTTTATTCCCTTAAAGCTAGCCAAAGCTATTGAACTTATACATAGAGGAGCCAGACAGAGCGTAAGTCCTAACTCATAAAAGAATGACCAGGCTTAAATATAGTTTAGAACAAGCCCAACTCTGCACGTCTGTGTCACACACATTTATGATCTCCATATTTTTAACTATATTACGAGAAAGGAATTTTCTTAATTTAATAGATGGTAAATAGATGAGAGTTGACAAAGTGTCAATTGAAATTACTACCCAGGATATGTTTTCTTTACCATTATTAACATGCCATAACATATGTCCATAAAATATTAGGATAAGAAAAAAATCCCATTATTCAAAGTAGTGTCTGCTTAAGGCACCCAGTCTTGGTAGTCATTAACAGAAGAAGGCTCTGGAGGGAATCATAGTGTTGACACAGGAAAGGGCATTTTGAGTTCACTCAGAGAGCAAGGCATGTCTGTAATGCCAAAAAACTGCAAAGCATTATAGTAGATTAAGCTGAGTGGGTCACAATGCCTCTCCTGATTGGCCAATCCAGGTTTTAGGTTTTTCTTAGGTCTTGGGGGGGGGTGTGGCAAAATGGTTTAGGGAGGGGTCTATAATACCTATATCCAACTAGTCCTGAGAAGAGCAAAGGAGAATGGAAACTGGCTTCTTATCACAATGGTTGTAAAAGCTCAACATTTGTAGCAAAAATCACAATTTGCCTTTTCTCCTTTTAACGTAAACACTGGGCTGATGGCCAGCCAGGTAAGTTTCTTTCCTATACATAGTATTTGCAAACTCTCCCAGGACATAGGTCTCTAACCCTGAGAGGGAAGAGATTTGACCTACAAATAAACGGGAGGAAGCTCCTGGTATTTGTTATGGAGAGTGGCATTAGTGGTCAAAGACAGTGGAGTAACCAGAAAACTCAAGATCCAACATTGTTCAGGAGATCCCAAGAATCTCTGGGCACAAGGGGCATAGGGCAGAATTCCAAGTGGGAGCTCCTAGGCTCTGAGATCCTCGAGGGCGGCAGCCATCTTCCACCTTTCTTTTCATCCCAAGTGTTAGCACAGGCCCTGGCACAGAAAAGCCTTAGCAAACACTTGCTAACAGACAAAGAAAAATAAGCTAACACCCAATTGGTCTTGGAGGTGTTCAGTACTGCATCCTCATGTGCGCCAGCAGTATTCTGCTTTGTTTGCCAGCTAACCCACCCTACCCTTTAACCACTCACAGCAGTGCACATTGCTGCAAACTTTTAAAACTGTTTTGTAAGTAACAAGAACTCCACAAGTGTAAAAAAAATGTTCTTACTGACACCAGAAACCCAGCTTCAATTCACCTAAAAATGAGGAAAATTAACAAGCACTTCTCACAGCACAATCTTTAGATTCAAGTGATGAATTTTTATATTTAACAATGTTTCTACATTTTAGGCTAGTATTTAGCAGCATGCTTATGTTTTAAATCAACTTTTAAAAAATGTGCATACTAACCAAAGGAATCACCAAATTCTTCATCCTTCTCAGTTTCTTTCACCTTCCCAATAATTGAGAGATCCAAGTCTTCAGGGAAAGGTAATTTACCAGAAAGAAGCGATGGTTTTTTGTTTAGCTAAAAGTGAAAAAAAGCCAAATAACTGAATTGCTCTAACACTAAAGATTTAATTGCATTTATTTAATAAAGATACTCCTGTTCTTATGAGTGCCCTGAAGAATCAAAAAATGGACCCTCTTAAATGGCACCCTTCCATTTCCACTTATTATACTGACTTATATGGACAGAGCCCACATCGGGATCTACCTGAACACTGTCCTCAATAATGCTATTAATATAAAAGTACATTCCCACCTAACGTAATGGAAACTGCTATAACATCTTTCTGACCAACTACTCATTTACAGTATAGTTTCTATTGAAACAATGTCCCTAGTTGTTGTCTGAAGTTGTGTTTCAGGAACCTAATTCACATTTGGTAGAGGTACACACCTTTCTGTATCTCCAGCACTCAGCACAGCGCTTAGCACATTTAATAAAACGTTCGCTGATTTTTATTGCCAGCACGTAAAGGGAAAAGGTAATAAGAACATAAGACATAAAAATATGAGACTTCAAAGATAGTTCAATCACCCAATACAGTCACTTCCCAAGAAGTATGTCTTCTCAATGTTAGGTTCTCCTATCGAAGGGACTCCCAATGTTTTATTTTTAAAGCACAAGGATTAAGCTTACTGCAGCAGCACATATACTAAAACTCAAACAAGAGATACTAAAGATGGCCCCTGAGTAAAGATAACACCCATTATTTTTAAGACTTAAGACCAACACAACAAAACTATGATTCAAGGACCAATGATGAAGAATGCTCCCCATTTCCTGAAAGAACAGAAAATATGTAGGCTGAGACACACATTCTCAGACTTGGTCAATATAAGAATTTTTTTTGTTTGCTATGCATATTTGATGTAAGGGTTTTTTTTTTCCTTTTTTTCTCTTCAGTGAGGAGGTAGATGAGAGAAAATATTAATTGGAAAAAAATTTTAATAAAAAAATAAAGCACAAGGATCCCTAATACGATTAGCAAGTCATGCCCCTCAGCTCCCCCTTCCCAACCAATCTTATTCTTTAAGAAAGACTTCTGAAAGAGAACACTGACAGTTTTTTCCTCTTTACTGGTTTCATTTAAAATCTCTTTCCCTGTTTGACCCGAGTTTTCCCCAAGTCTCTTCAACATTTACTTTTTATTCCTAGTTAACCAAACTGAACTACATAATTTAACAGCTGGAAGGGACTTGGGAGACTGAACAAGAATCCCTCCAACGTACCCAGTTAACTGAGGCCTCTGCTTTAAGACCTCAGGAGATGGAGGACCCATTAACTCCAAAAGCCTTAATTCTGCCCTCTGTTATCCAGGGCAAAAGGCAATACTACTCCAGGTGTGACCACCAAAGTCCGGTGACTAGGGAAGAATGCAACCCTTTTCTTTCCCTCTTAAGGGAACTGTCTATAGATTAGTTTTCCCTCCTTCCCATCCCCTCCAAAGAAAAAAAAAATCACTAATTTTCTGATTCACTACAGTGTGAATTTTGTTCCTTCCTCCTTACACAGCTTCTTCTAACCAAGCTCTGCAATGACTGACATTTTAAATTATGATTTACTTGCTATGGAAAACAAGGAAACTATATTCCCTAGATATTTTGGTTTGTAGTAATTTCTTTTATGTATCCCTAGACTGTTTGTATTAGAAACAGACCATTTTAGTAGGAAGAAAGTAAGACTTTCACATGGAAACAGAGACATCATATAGTCAAGGATCCTATACAAAGATACTATCAGTCACAAACAAAACTTTAATTTCTAACTGCATTTGGCTGTACTCAAACATCTCGATTCACGTTTCTTAACAGTAACAATTGTTATGAAGTTAACAATAATTGTGATAAATGTCAAACATCTTGTGTTACAAATAACTCCATAATTGCACTTTGGATGCCTTTGTGACAGGAAGATTCCTACAGCAATTTGCTCTGCAACAGAACTTTCTTATTTGAAAAAACAACGCAATTCTTTTATGGAGACATCTTCCAGCAAAGAAAAAAAAATATTACTTCCTTAAGCTAGATCCCTACATTTGCCTCGACATTTCGCTGAGTCACTGCCCACTACATATTAACTTAGAAAATCACAGCTATATTTTAACTTACACTTTAAGATAACTGGCCAAAGTAAACTACACCTGGGCAACAGACTGCTTTCCTCTTGGGCTCTAGTCATTAACAGCTGTTCCTGCTTTCCAATCTCACGTGACTTTCTCAGCCAATTCTCAAAAAGCAAAACTAAAACACTTCCAATTTTCAGCTGACTAGCAGAGTTATTTAAATGGCTGACTCCATTTTTAAAAATCTCAAGATTTTTTTTTCCTCTTGACAATTATTAAAGAGGGGCTGCTTTAAGACAAAAGCGATAAAAGCATTTAACCAGGAATTTAAAATATAATTTTAATTTTGGAATTTGTATCAGTGCATTATCTTAACATTTCTGTCTTATACAGACATACAATCAAATGATCTGAGAATAACATGACAGAATTACACCTAAATGAACATATTTTTAAAAACAGGCTAAAAAGAATTACTTAGGAATCATAATAAATGTTAACGTTCCAACCTATTTGAGACCATGAAAGTTTAAATATAGCTGTGAAGTTTAGATCAAACGCACAAGTAAACAAGGGCTCCCATAACTGAAGTGACGTGGCACCTTTTTCAGGTAAAGACAAATAATTTACAGCACCAAAACAGTACTTAGAATGTTAGGTAAAAATGCTTTTGTTAATTAAAACTAAATCTAATGAAGAGAATAAAAGCCAACAGCAACCTTTATTTGATCCTAACACAGAAACCTCCTAAACAAGAAACCAAATTAATGAGACATTCCAACTGTTCCCGCTATCGTCAGCCCTTAGTGGGGGGAGGACTGGGACAGGAGGCATTGTAAGGGGTCGGATTAGATCCAATGCGCAGCGCGGGCCTTCGGGCCCATTCTCGGTACAATTTCCCCCCTTGTCCTGCTAAAAAGCCCCCGCAGGAGCGCGACCCCGACCTCCAAGCACGTCAGCGGAAGCCGGGCGCCCCCGCGGACTCCAGGGCGGCTGGAGCAGGATGGACGCAGGGAGTGGGCGAGCTGCGTGGGCGCGGCCAGGCGCCGGCCCGTCACACCTGGTCCCGCAGCCGCGCCAGTCTCTGCGACAGCTCGTCCTGCTCGGCCGAGGCCGCCGTGGCCACGGAGCCCGTCTGGCCCTGCGGCAGCTCCATGGTGAGGTCCAGGCCGGCCTCGTCGGCCATCTCCTGCAGCAGCAGGTCCACCTGGCCCTGCGGCGTGGTCAGCGTGGTGGTGCTGCTCATCGTGTCCTCCATCTGCTGCGTCTGCACGTCCAGCGTCTCGAACTGGTGCTCGAACTTGTCCATGAGCGCCGAGATCTTCTCCAGGTTCATGCTCCGCAGCGCTGCGTCCATGGACTTGACCACGCCGGCCAGGGACTTGGTGACCCTGCCCATGGTCACGGCCGTCTGCACGCGCGCCGCCACGGCGTCCACGCGCGCGCTCAGCCGCAGGAAGTTGACGCCCTGGTTCTTCTGGCGGATGGCGTTCTCGGCGTGGATGCGCGCCACCTCCGTGTTGCCCTTCTGGATGGCCTTCTTGATCTTGGCCTTCTCGGCCTTCTCCTCCTTCTCGCACTTCTTGGCGCTCCTGCTCAGCTCCTTGGCGGCAAATTTGAGGTTGAAGAGGTGTTTCTCCATGGCCGACATGGTGCCGAGGCTTCGGGGAGGGCGCGCTCGGCCCGGGGAGCGGGGCAGCCGGGGCTCCCGGCCCGAGGGGGGGGGGGTCTCTCTCCGGGGTGACGAAGGCTACGGCGCCCGGCGGGGGCCGGACAGGCGGCCCGTCTGCGAGTCGCCCCCTCCCCTAACCCGAGGCCGGCCCGCAGCGCAGCCCACACAACCCGGCTCGTTTGTTTTGGATCCCACTTCCTGTTTGGACGTGCTTTGTGTGCCTGCGTGACTGATTACGTAGCAAGGGCCGGCCCAGGAAGGGGAGGCGGGGACAGCGAGGCTCAGACACAAAGAAAGGGCAGGGAACAGACCAGGAAGGGGCGGGGGCAGCATCTCCCACTGGCTTCAAGTACCAAGAGGGGATTGGGTGTCGGCAGCATCGGGTCAATAGGGGGCGGGGCCAGGACGAGGAGGAGGCGGGACAGCATCTCCCACTGGCTTCAGGCACCAAGAGGTGATTGAGTGTCAGCAGCATCGGGTCAAGAGGGGGCGGGGGCAGCGGGGCAGCATCTCCCACTAGCTCAGGCAGCAACTTGGGATAGGATGTCAGCAACAGCCACCAAGCAATGGGCAGGACCGGCAGAAGACGGGGGTGGGGGCAGCAAGTCACTAGTTTCAATCAACAAGGGCAGGGATAAGACGTCAGCAGCGAAGGGGGCTGTCAGCCCAGGGGCGGGGCCAGAACGAGAAAGGGGCGGAGGCAGCGTCTCACACTAGCTTCAGGCACCAAAGAGGGCGACTGCGTGAGCAGCTGCCATTGTGAGCTCTGCCTCAGTCGGGGGGCAGAGCCAGTAGCAGGCAGGGGCGGAGCAAGGGCCAACAGACCCAAAAGGGTAGCGTCAGCAGAATCTAGGCGGAGCCAGGACAGGGGCGGGGCCAGCGTAGCGCCGGTTTCAGACACATCTCAAGAGCATCTAAGGAGGCTGGGGCGGGGCCATTAGTAGGGGTGCATCCCTAAAATGCCCTCATTCCGGAAAGGTGAATGGTGATGACTTCTTAAAAGCCAAAGAATTAAGTGGCTTTTAAAAGATCTCGCAATTTCCCTGTCCTGAGGCTCTTCTATGCATGTTGAGGAGCCTTACATTAGCGTGGTACGTGTTTTAACTGCAGGAGGTACATTTTCTCTTCTTTTTCTAAAAACACATTTTATTGATGCCTTTTGTTCTTACAAGAGTTATTTCAACCCTCCCCCACACGTAGGCGCGCATACACATCCAGCGAGAAGGAAAAACAATTGAGCACAAACCTCATCTGTAAAATGAAGTTGCAGTAAGATCCCTTTCCACTCTAAATAAATCCAAGATTGCACCTGATAGTATATACAGTATTTTGTCCTAGTAACTGGGGGGCTGGTTTTCTGTCCTCTTATCCCTATGCACCTCTTCCTCCAGCCGCAATCAGTGGTGTGTGTATACATATATACATATAAAAATACACATATTCCTAACATCGTGGACTGCATCTGAAATCAGACAGCTGTGTCCCAGTCTTGGCTGACACCTCCTAGCTGTGTAACTCTGGTCAAGACCTTCACTTCCTCTCTGTAAAACGAGGTCGGACACCATTAACTCTGAGATCCAATTCAACTCTAAATCTATGATACTACAGGGTACAGGACAGCTCATTAACTAGGAATATTTTCAAGAAATGAATAAAATTTCAATATCATTTTATTTAATTAGCACAAATGAGATTTCATAGGAAGACATAAGAGACATAGAAAATTTCATTAATGGGGAAAATAGTCCCCAATAGCTAACGAAAGCTTTCACTCCATATGAAATTGTCATGGCTAAAATTTATGCCAATTAAATAAAATGTTGTTGAAAATTTCATTTCTTAAAAATATGCATAGTTAATGAGATTTCCTATGTGTCCAGACTTTAGCAACACCCTGTATATATGAGCTCCAAATTCATCCCAACAACCAGTACTATGTAAGTACTATGGATATTATGGTCTTCAATCCCTATCTTTCAGAGGAGGAGCCTCCAGAAATACAGTCTGGGAATCTCACCCAGGTCATAGAATCATCATAGACAAGAAAAGATCCTTAGAGACCACTTAGTCAGTAGATTAGAGACCCAGAGGTAAAACAGAGCAACCCCCCTCCTTTTACAGATAAGAAAACATGTGAGTAGAAAACACAAATGTAAACTGAACCTTCCTCATCAATTCAGTCTAGCATGGTTAGCATGGTAATGGCTGGGCAGCTTTGATCCCTGTATTTCTCCTACACATCAAATCAAAAACTTGCTCCTCCCTTCAAAATATTGTTTACATATTTCCTTTCTCCTTGTATCTTATAGAGATCCTGTTCATATCATCACATTATCACTGAAAGCCGTCTTTCAAAAACACTGCTCTATTTCTTAGGCTTTAGCCAGGATGATTTTTGTTGAATACTGTGATTGCACTACTTCATCTTTCAGCCTTTCAATGATAACATCCTGCTAGGACCACATCATGTGTCTTCTTTAAAATTAAAAAAAAAAATACAAAACAAAAAAATCCTTGCCTTCCAATATAGTCTTGAGGGGCAGCAAGGTGGGGCACTGAATAGAGCACCAGCCCTGGAGTCAAGGAGGAACTGAGTTCAAATGGGGCTTCAGACTCTTGACACAATAGCTGTGTGACCTTGGGCAAATCACTTAACCCCAATTGCCTTGCCTTCCCCCTCAAAAACAAAACAAAAAACAAATGTAGTCTTGATCCTGGCAATCAGAGATCTCCACAATCCAGTTCAAATCTATCTGACATTATTTCACACTACTCCTCATCACAGTCTGTAATCCAACCAACCCGAACTGCTCTCCACCCCCATTCTCATCCTTTCCTCTTCTATCATCAAGCTTCTGATTATTTTGTCCCTTATGCCTCACTTTCCTTCTCTTTGAAGTCTGTCCCTTAGAGGTCTAAGTATATTTTATCTCTTCCAAAGTGGACACAAAGGAGGACGGCAAAAGGTATACTGGGAAATATGCTTCTGGTTTTAGAAATGAAACATGAGATGCCTTCTCCCTCTCTGTCATAGGGTATCATAGATATATAAATGCCTGCATGCGGACCTCTTCAAAAGAGTCATGGTGAGGGCAAAACATCAAAAAAAGAAAAGAAAGTAAATCTTAATAAACAGGAAACTGCTATTATAAATATGAGTCATGTCGGAATCAGCTGTCTGTGCAGTTGGACTCAATTAGCTTCGCTAAAGGTCAAACTCAAGAGGAATGAAGGTGACCAAAATAGCTTCAACAAGACCTATTCAAACAAGCCCCCAACACCCAAAAATGGAAAATGGAAAAAAAGACAAACAATCACCATATCCTACAAAATCTTAACCAAAGTAAAGCCGACACTAAAACAATTAGAATGCCACCGCCCTATCCCCCCAATACACAAGTGAAAAATCATGGAAGAAAAAGCAGGCAAGTTTGATGTGAAAGCCCACTTGGACTCTATAAATTTGTTTTTTAAAAAAACTTTATAGGGGCGGCTAGGTGGCGCAGTGAATAGAGCGCCGGCCCTGGAATCAGAAGGACCTGAGTTCGGAGCCGGCCTCCGACACTTAATCCGCACAAACAAAAACCTAGCCGTGTAACCTTGGGCAAGTTACTTAACCCCAATTGCCCTAAAGGGGCGGCTAGGTGGCGCAGTGAGTAAGAGCGCAGGCCTCGGAGTTTGGATGACCCGAGATCAGATCCGGCCTCAGAAAATGAGCACCCACGCATAAATCAAATGACTAGCCGTGTAACCTTGAGCAAGTTACTTAACCCCAATTGCTTTAAAAAAAAAAAACAAAACTTTATAACTATATTTCCATGTAATTGGTTTCCTTTGTTAATTGTATCCATTTTATTTTGTGCATTTAAAAATACTGTTCTGAGATGGTGAAGACAGTCTTCCCCAGAATGCCAAAAGGGTCCATGGCACAAGAAAGGTTATTACCCCCACTGAAAGGATCACAAGTAGAAAAAGTTTAAGAAGCCGTCTAGTTTAGGCCATCCTTAAAACTGAGAAGGGAATAGTAAGGCTCCAGTAAAGAATTTTCCAAAGCAGGCCACATATTTACAGCACACAATTGACTGAAAGGTTCCAAGAACACAAGATTCCCACCGTGGTGACTATTACTTAATTTCCTAAAAAGATTCTGTAGGACCACAACAAGGACCCTCTCACACATGATCCCCTCGGGAATGCCACCTGAGAGAGAACTCCCTTCTGTGACCATTAGCGACACTGTGGGGCCATAAGCCAGGGAGATTCATACCCTCACTAAAGACACTCATCACTGTCATGGAGAATGTCTCATTCAAGATCAAAATGGGAAGTTCTACATTTGTGTATGTCCTGGGCCCTGCTTTGGCAGTCTGACAGGGCCTAGTATAATTTTTTTTTAAAGTAATAACTTAAGGAAATGTTAAGTTTTAATTAGATGTTTGAGATTCACGATTACTCATCAAAAGATACTAGTGTAACAATCCATACAGGAAAAACCAAATGGATGAAGAATGCCTGCTCTCCAGACCTAGGACAAGGATTATAGATGGATAATAAGCTGGGCCCAGAATTGAAGAGGAGAAAAAGAGGCTAGATTGCATCTGAGAAACTACTAAGTGATCCAGGCTATTCTCCAACACAAAGATGTATCTATACTTTTTAAATGTAAATATTCTCCTGGGAATACTGTGTAGTTGCACATTTTGGAACAGTGTAAGAGTCAAAGCTGTATGTGGATAGCTAAATCTAAAATTCAGCAGAAGTACAGAATGTAATGCCAAGCAAAGGCAACTTCCAAGGTTCAGAATACCAGAATAATAACCCTCCATTTTATCCAGTGACAAATTAAGGCAAAACATTCTCAGAACAGAGAAAATCAAAATACAGCATTCACCAAGTATGATTCAATAATTTCCAAGTACTACTCCACCCCAGGGCAGTACATTCATTTAGTCAATCACAAAGTCTCTCTTTTCAAATGAAGATTAAGATTAGTTTCCAATCATAAACAAAGTATATTCATTTGGTCACAACAGTTTCCCAGCCCCTGGATCACAACTGAATTACAATTATCAATTATTCAGTTAACGCCAAGCCCCTTCTCAAAAGGAGCAGCAGAGAGCACAAAGGCCATCTACCCCTAAGCTACAGCAAGGTTAAGATATCATCACAGCATTTAATACCCAAAGGACATCTTGACCTGAGACAAGTTCTCAGTAATGCCTGTTCCTGGGGAAACAAAGCTTAACAAGGCCACAATATACATGGCCAGTGTCCTCATCAATTCACTGTCTGCAGAACAGTCTCAGGACCCCTGAACCAACAGTAAGGTTCCAGGACCTCTGCAACAACAGTACTGTCCTTCACCAGCAGACGAATCTGGCAAAACAACATCAAAACAGGGAGACAAAATACCGGCATCACAGCCAGGTCTCCTCAGTCCTTGGCAGCTCTCAAAGGTCCTGGGCAGCTCCAACTGGCCCTCAGCAATTAATTCATTTCTCTCTCTCCCTCCCTATGATGCAGCTTCCAGAAGTTCCTCAGCCTCTCTCTCTACTTGGGCCTTCTCCAAATCCATGGCACCAGCTCCTCCCACTTCAGCCCTCTCTTCTCAGATCAACAAGTCCATCCCACAAACGGGATTCACAAGCTCTGCTTTTCAACACAACCTGAAAACCAAGCCAATACAGGGTGATCTTTAAATTCCATTACTATTACACAGAGTGAGGGCAAGCTACACATATTTCCAAAGATGACTTAAATGCAAGAAGTGGTTTATAGGGTTTTGTCAAAGAAATGTATGAAGAAAGTAGGCTGGCCATATAGAGTAAGTATAGAGTAAGAAATTGAATACTGATTTCCCCACCACCCCACCCCCCAATTTTGTTAAGATGTGATCAAGCCTGCATAGATTTAATATGAGATGAAAAAGTAATATTTTATTGATGCCATTGTCCTTACATAGGCATAGAGGAAGGTCATTTGCTCAGTGGTTAGAGCACTGGGTCTGGAGTCAGGAAGACACATATTTGTGAGTTCAAATCTGGCCTCAGACACTTACCAGCTCCATGACCCTGGCCAATTCACTTCACCCTGTTTGCCTCAGTGTCCTCATGTGTTAAATGAGCTGAAGAAGGAAATGGCAAACCATTCCAGTATCTTTGCCAAGAAAACCTCAAATGGGGTCACAAAGATTCAGACTCAACTGAAAAACAACTAAAACAACAACAATCATCCCAACAGCCTAATGCATAAATGGATCATGCTCAGGTCTCTCAGAATTTGTCTTGACAAAAGAGTCAGCCTCACCAGTGGGACAACAAATGACATTCATGAGGGCTGCCCAGGTCCTCAGGAAATAAAGATGGGAAAAGCTCCTATGGAGAAAATCTATGGCTCACGGTATCACAGATGTAGAGCTGGAAAGGGGACTTAAAGGCTATTGAGTACAACACATTTGTTTTAACAGATGAAGAAACTGAAGCTTGGAGAGGTTAACTGACTAGACCACAGTCACACTAGTACTGTCTGAAGCATAATTTGAACTCAAGGCTTCCTGACTCCAAGGCCACCTACATCCTGGGAGAACTTGGAGAAGTATACAAGATCCATGATTCATTCTAACTGAATCCAGCTTGACTTGAATGCAGGTAGTGGCCAACTATACCACAAAAGAAGTAAATACAATGCATAGACTTAACATCTAAGAAACAGAACTGAGCATTCTGCACAAAACACATTATTTTGTATTGTTGTTTGGCTTGAATTGTACTAAAATGTAAAAAGATAACTTACCTCTTTGCTATGGCTTTGTCTCCCAGTTTCCTTCTTGGGACTAAAGAGAAAGAGACAAAAGAGTTTTAAAAATGTCAAAGTTTACCTTGGGAAAAACACTGCCAATTTCTTTCCAAACCACTTACTTTTCTTTTGGAGACAATTGAAGTCAAGTGAATTGCCCAAGGTCACAGCGCTAGTAAGTTTCAAGAGTCTGAGGTCCCATTTTGAACCAGAGTCCTCCTGCCTCTAGGGCCAGTGCCCTATCTACTGGGCCACCAAGCTGCCCCTCAACTACTCACTAGTCAAATGTCTCCTTTGTATTATCTATATCACTACTGCTCTATTCAATAAAAATTAAAGCCCTGAAACCTGTCAGCTAGGTGGTAGAGTGGGTAGATCACTGGACCTGGAGTTGCCTCCAACACTTACTAGCTGTGTGGACTTGGCCTGTCTACCTCAGTTTCCACATCTGAAAAATGGGGATAGTAACAGCACCCACCTCCCAGGGCTGCTATGAAGAGAAAATAACATAACCCTTGTAAAGCAACATTGGCAGACCTTAAAGTATTATATAAAAGCAGCTATTATTTTATTACTATTATTAAAGTAATTGCTATTTCTGTCTTCTCTCCTGTTCACAACCAACTTGCATAAAAGCATATTCTATCCTCTGAACTTCCATCTTTTTTTTCGACTTTCAAACCAGCCCCTTAAGCATCTGGCTTCTATTTCTATTTAGGCCTAAACTGCATTTGTTTTTGAAGGGCACTTAGCAACATTAGTAACAGAAAGAAGGTATAAAAAGGAAAATTAAAAGAACAGGTGGGGGGAGGAGGTAGAAGGAAATTAAAAGAACAAGACCAACAAAGAACTTAAATATCTCTATTTGCACTGAAATTGGAATGTACACTGTCAAAATCCAAGATAGACAAGGAAAAAAAATTCATGGAGGCCATCAAGGTGTGGGCAGTTAGGTGGCTCAGTGGATAAAGCAAAAGGCCTGGAGTTAGCAAGACCCGAGTTCAAATCTAGTCTCAGACACTAGCTATGTGACCCTGGAAATGTCATTTAACCCTGTTTGCCTCAGTTTCCTCATCTGTAAAATGATCTGGAGAAGGAAATGGCAAATCACTCCAGTATCTCTGCCAAGAAGACTCCAAATGGGGTCACAAAGAGTCAGACACAACTGAAATAATTCAAAAACAAATCACCGTGTGGTGGAAATAGTGCAGGATTTGGTGTTGGAAAACCTAGATTTAAATCCTGTCACTATGGGACCTTAGGCAAGTCACAACCTCTCTGAGCCTCAGTTTCCTTATATGTAAAATGGCTAAGACTTTTAAGATCCCTTTTCGGTCTAAATATATGCTCATCATATAAGATAATTCCCACTAAAGTCACCTGCATTTCAAGACATCATCCACCAAGAAAAAGGAAAAGGAGACCAGCTTTCACAAGAATGATAAAGTGTAAGCCAAAATCTGGGCATAAATACCTTGAGTTTGTCCTTTGTTCTCAAAGAGGACCATGGCATCAGGGAAATGATGACATGACTTGCAGATACCAAGGTATACCAGACTTAAATAAAGGTCACAGAAGGCCTATCCTCCTAGATCAACACTACCACCTAGTCCCATTCCACCCCTAGCCCTTCCAATTCCTTGGCTTTCACAGCCCTCCAGATTCCAGATCTCCTCCTATGGTTCCTTCCCGGGCTCCTCCTCCTAGCCCTTAAACACAAGTTTCCCAGGGCTCGGACCATAAATACTATCCTTTCTCTCCACTCTCTCCTCCTTGGCAATCTTATCCGAAGTCCCTTCCAACTCAGTCCCACCATGGCCAAAGGATACTCAGGGCTTCCTTCTAGAGTTTCTTAACCATAATTCTGACCTTCAGCTGTCCTGCTTACAACTTGAACTCAGAATACCTTCCCAGGGCTGCTCCTCTTCTAACCTTCCCAGTCTCCAAAATCACAATGATGACCATGATGCCAAACTCACAAATACCGCCTCATTTCAGCTTCACAACAACCCTGGCATTTCCAGGGCTGCTGAGCTCCATGGAAACTAAGGCAGACAGAGGTTCAACCAGTTGCCCAGGGACACACAGCTACCTCACCCCCCTACCAAGGCTCCTCTTCCTTTCTCCAGGAGGCCCAACATCTCTGGTTCCTTCAACTCATTCTCATAAAGGGCGAGCCTCCAGTCCTCTCATTAATGATTCTCCTCTGGACACACTGCCTATTGCTGAAAGTACACACTTCTAAACCTGGCATTTAAGTTCATTAACAAACCTTTCCTGGCCTTTCCCTCATCACATCCTTTCTCTCCACTCTCTCCTCCTTGGCAATCTTATCCAAAGTCCCCTACCTGCTGAAACCCAGCAAGCACCACCTCCTCTAGGAAGCCTGCCCTGACTTCTTACCTACTTAAAGAGATCACTGCCTCCTCCAAATTTTTCTGAAATATTGCGTCCGGATCTCCCCTTTACCTCATCATATTGTACCTTGGAAACTGATTGTTGCATATATATCTTACTTAATGGTGAATACATCCTGTGGCCTTTTTCATCTTGGCATACTTGGTACCCAGCACAGCGAAATATACAGAACAGATGTTTAATAATCATGTTGTTGGGATTAAATTGAAGCCATCATTCTGCCAGACTGTATAGGGCAGGGATTTGAGGATCTAGGCATAGATTTCAGTTGGTCCGTGCACTTGGATAGGAAAAAGTTACCTTTGTTTCACTAACTTTTGGTTTCCTTTGTATCTATGTGTTTTTGCTTCTTGCATTTAAAAAGCATTACTCTAAGAAAGGGCCCATGACTTCACCGGACTGCCAAAGGGATCCATGATACCAGAAAGGGCCTCCAACACCAGCCTGAACTTTATTCAGTAGGTCTTTGGGATGGACAGGTGCAGCCTGGTATAAAAGACAGTCATCTGGCTTCTGGTCAGAAAGGCCTGAGTCTCCTGACTGTGGCTCTGGGAAAAAAAATCACTTAACCTCTCAGTGCCCTAGGAGCCACTGCCCACCTACACTGGCAGGCGATGTCCTACACCAATGAAATTACAGGTCTAGTTCAAGACAAAACAGGAACTGCCCAAGCGCTTAGCAAAGTGCCTGGCATCTATGTGGTGTTTAATACATGCTTATTGAATTCAAGATATTTTGACGTGAATGTCCACTCTTACATGAGAACAGGAGAAAAATTAATTTTAAAAAAATTCTGAGTTTTCACTTTTTCATGTAGGACAGAAAGAAGAGTTGTAGGTGAAACTAGGACTCTATTGCGCATAGCTTGGTATGTAGTTCAACCCATGGCTAGTCTGGTTTTTTCTGGTCCTTACCTTCTGTTCATTTCCTAAAAAATGCTTCGATGACCCTTCTGTTTCTCTCCCCCTCCCACCTTTTTTTGGGGGGGCAACCCTCTCCCTCAACTCCCCCTCCCTCCCAACTCGCTTCTTACAACTTAAAAACAAAAGGCAAAACCTTTGTGCTAACAAATTCTTATCCCACTGTCTTTGGAGGAACGGCACAGTAATAACTAATATTCATACGGCACTTACTACGTGCCGGGATCTCACGACAACCCCGGAGGAAGGTGCTATCATCATCCCCACTGTACAGCTGAGAAAACGGAGGCAGAGTAAAGTGACTTGCCCAGGGTCACGCTGCCGGTAAGTGTCCGAGGCTAGGTCTGAACTCGGGTCTTCCTGACCGGCTCCAGACCCACCCCCATGGCTCAGACAGCCACACGCAGGGTGGCGCTGGGGACGGGCCGTTAGACAGGGCAATCATCCAGGCCGGCCCGGCCAGAGTGGAGCAGTGAGAACAGAAAAGGGGGAGAGGTAGAAACAGGGGGAGGAAGCGGATGGGAAGGGAGGAAGGAGAAAAGTCACCACCGCGGGCTTCATCACAAGCATCTCATCCATCAGCATTTATTACGCGCCTGCACTATGCCAGGCATGGTGCCAAGTCCCGAGGATGCCCAAGGAGGTAGACGACACTCCCTGCCCTCCGGAGCAGCCTCACAGGCTAGGGAACTTGCTGAGAGAGGAGAGCGCGCCCTCCCTGCGGCCGGGGGCAGGCCCCAGCGCAGGGCAGCCCGGAGGGACAGCGGGGCGCAGGGGGGAACAGCTACGCGGCAGGCGCCGCACCAGGAGGGCGCACCAGGAAGTCTGCAGCCGCGCGGGCCTCCCCGGAGCTGGGGACCGGGGTCCGAACCGCGGAGCCCTCCTGGGACAGCAGCAGGCAGGCGGGGCGCCGGGGCTGCCCCGGGGATGGGGCACCTACCTCGCGTCTCGGCTTCTCCTCGAGCTTCGCCGCCGGCCCATGTTTGGGGACCCCGAAACGCTTCGGAAAGAGCCGGAGCCGGCGGGGACCGAACCGACTCCCCCTCCGAAGCGGCTCACGCCCCCGGGGTCCGGGAGATAGACGAGCTGCTCCGGGTCAAAGGCAAAGCCTGGATTTCTCCTCGGACCGGATTGACCCCTGTAGCCTCCTCTGGGGCCGCCGCACAAGCTGACCCAATCTTTAGAAGGAAATCTATGACGGGCTTTCCTTCCCGCCCGCGCCCGCCCTAATTTTCAAATTCCACTGGCGGCGTCCTCGTGCCCCCAGCCACTGAGCGGTCTCCGCAGGCGGGGCGGGCCCTTCGGGACTCCGGCCCCGCCCCCGCCCTTTGCCCCTCCCCATTTGTATCTCCATCCCCACGTGGCCTCCCTAAGCCGCCCCCCCCCCTCCCGCCCCCCGCCTTCTGAGCACACCTTTAATCAATTAATCGAGCAGTCTACGTACTACTGCCAATCAACAAGGATTTAGCAGACGCCTTCTCTGTACCCGGCGCTGTGTTAAGCGCTGGGAATACCAAGGAAGGCAAAAACTGCCTTCATGAAGCTAAAAAATGGGAGACGGGGCGGCTGGGTGGCGCAGTGAATAAAGCACCGGCCCCGGAGTCAGGAGGGCCTGAGTTCAAATGCGAACTCAGACACTTAACACAAAGAACTAGCGGCGCGACCTTGGGCAAGTCACTTAATTCCAATTGCCCTACTTCCCCCTCCCCTCCCAAAAAGCAAAAAAATTAAAATGGGAGACAGTGTGGGGACAACCGCGTACAAATTAGAGCTATTGGAAGAAAGGCGTGGACCTTAAAGGAGGCCAGTTGTGCACAGTTTTACTTAGAAAGAATGCTGTTGTTTAGTAGGAGATAATCACGGCGAACAAAGGGATTCATGAACCCGTTGAAATTCAAATCAATAAAGACTGCTCCGGGCAGGGAAACCTGAAGGCTGAGTGGTGGAGGAGACCGAGCTGGGCGTGGGAGACCCTGAGAAAATGCCCTGATCGAGAGTGCCGGAATGCGAGGGATCGAGTGCGGTGTAGAAAGAATGCAAGGTCCATCTAAAGTAATCCAGCGTAATCCAGACTTCACTGACTGGGGTGCTACCAAGGAGCATTTATGGAAGCATCTCTGTGCTCGGGGTGCGAGTCCGAGGAATGAAGCAACCCGAGCTCTCAAAGAGGTTTATTGTATTGAGGGAAACAACCAAGACACATATAATTACATACAGAATCACTATGAAGTGAATAAATACAAAGTGTGAGAGTACAAGGTGGAGAGAGGGCAAGACCCCAAGTGCAGGGAGGAGTGAGGGGGTGGGGGGTTCAAGTTTGACCTAGGACTCCCAGCAAGTGTATGATTACTTAACCTTTCTGCGATCTAGACGACGTTTTGTTTTGTTTTGTTTTTTTGGAGGGGGAGGGCAGGGCAGTTGGGGTTAAGTGACTTGCCCGAGGTCACACAGCTAGTAAGTGTTAAGTATCGGAGGTCGGATTTGAAATCAAGTCCTCGGTACTCTACTCTCTGCGCCACCTAATTGGTCCTTAGACAACTCTTTAAAAGTTTTTAATTACCTTCAAAGAACTTGCCCACCTGTACTGGAAGAAAAACCTCACCTGGGCGTTCTCTGTACCAATGAAATAACAAGTAGGGTCTCTAATAAATACAAAGCAGTGACATAGGAGGTCGCGGGGGGCGCGGAGGGCATCAGCAGTTGAGTTTGCAAAGTGCAGCCACATTCCAGTGCCATTCATGAAGCTGGCACAGCTTTCAGACCTGCAGAGGTGAGTGAGACCATCTCTCTGTCCTCAGGGAGCTCATACTTCGTTATAAAAATCAAACAAAAAGGTAACTGTTACAAAATGAGTGGTGGAAGGACCTGTCTCCTCTGGTAGCAGGATCCTAGTACAATTTGGCTTGGATGGAAAATAGAATCATAAGATCAAAGTTTAGAACTATAAGAGACAATGTAGTCGGACCCGCTCATTTTAAACATGAGGAAACCCGAAGACCAGAGAGGTACTGACTTGTCCCAGGCACACAGCTAGAGAGAGACAATGGCCAGATTTGAGTTCTGTAGGGCATGTTTGTACCTAGAACGAATGTTATTGCATACTTAGGGATTCATGAACCTATTGAAATTCAAGTCAATAAAGACTTAAAAAGGGCCTTTGCTGTACAAAAGTGCTGTGCTGGGCTCTGGGGATAATAATATTAAAAACTAATGTTTATATACCACTTAACTATGTGCCAGGAACTGTGCTTGCCAGTTATTACCTATAGTTTCTCACGACAACCCAGGGATAGGCAGGTCCTATTATCATCCCCATTTTACAAACAAGGAAACAAGCAAACAGGTAAAGGGACTTGCTTAAGGTCACACAGCTAGTTAGTGTCTGAGGCAAAATTTGAATTCAGGCTTCCTGACTCTGCACCCAGCCCTCCATCCATAGAAACAAACTCAAGTTTAAAGTAGAGAATAAGTGTAAAGAAAGTCTGTGGTTCATTAAGGCTGTATTCCAAATAGATCACTGGACCCCATCTAAATTTGTTAGACATTAGCAGAAGAAAAAACTCATAATTTAAGTAGCCTCTCATAAGAGAAAATTAAGAAGGAATGAACAGAGTTTCTTCAGATCTCTTGCAAAAAAAAAAGTCAATTAATAAAACTTTTCTTACTTAAAATTGCTTTTTCTGAAGAACTGTTCATCATCCTTGCATGTATAGAATGGGGAGGGAGCAATAATATACATATGTAACTGGCTTTTAAAATGGACCCCGGCGGGCAGGGAGAAGTAGGAAAGCTGATTGTATGATGTGGAGGGAGGTGTCATCCCAAACATCGTTTTTCTTCCCTCCCTGGGAGAGATGGGAAACTGTACTGATCTCTGAGCTTGTTCTGACTACAGGAGTGTGAACATCAAAACAACCTTCCAACATGTTTTTAATTATTTTTACTCAACGTGCTGGCAAGTTGTAGGAGTAGTTGGTTGTAGCAACAGCTGTGACTTTCATTTCAAGCAATCAAGGAGAAGATAGAATGGCTGCTGGGACTGGAGGCTAGAAGAGGTTCAGCTCAGTGGAGCTTCTTGCCCTCCTTAAGTGGTTTGAATTTTGTTGGCCAGCTAGAAAAATCAAGTTGCTCTCAGTGCCCCCCTAGAAATCTACTTTCTTTAACCCTTTAACAGTTTTTTGGAATTTGCATCATTTCAAAAAATGCAATTTTTTTAAATGACACATCTTAAATTTAATAATTTATTGTAAATTTGTAGGTTTTTCCTGCATTGAAATTTTGATGATCAATACTGCATCATGTAACCATATGATATTGTATTGTAAACAAGGCATTACATACATATTCCTGCAGATGCATGCTGGGCTTCCTGACAAATGTGTAACTCCCTTGCCTGCCAACACTTGCTTGTTAAGATTTGTCAAGGAACTTGACCACAGATTGGTTATGTTCTAACCAATTTTAATTTGATAATGGTTATAACTTTCATTTGGTGTGTTTATTTAGAAAATAATGTAACCATTAGGACTTTAACTCTTGCTACACAACAGATAAAACAAACACTTTTTCAAATTTTTCTTCTTTCCTTATGCTTCCACCACCCCCTAATTTTTATTCAGTGCCCCCCATTCCACATGAGGCTACTATCACCCTCCCTCCCCCATCTTTCCAGGGCCCCTCAAGAGGCAGTATCACCCTACTGGTATAGCTTTGCTCCCTAATTTGCTGTGTGGGGCTATAGCAATGAACAGTACTGTTTGACATTGGTATACAATTTGTAATGGCTTTTGTATTTCTTGCCTTCTCAATTGTGGGGGAGGGCCAGGGAGAAAATTTGGAACTTAAAATTGAATTTTGATGTAAAAAAAAAAAAAGACATTGGTTTACAGAGATATGGAAAAGACTGGGATTAAGTACTGGTGCCCAAATGTGCTAGATTTTCTCCTGGCTGGAGGCTTAGCCAAATTGAGAAGAACTTACATTTTTGAATTGTTATTAATGTTTAAGCAGACTCCCTCAAGCCACACTCAAATGATCAGAAAGTTTGTTTTTTTTTTTTGGAGGAGAGAAGGCAGGGCAATCAGGGTTAAGTGACTTGCCCAAGACCACATAGCTAGTTAAGTGTGAAGAGTCTGAGTGGGGATTTGAATTCAGATCCTCCTGATTCCAAGGCTGGTCCTCTATTCACTGTGCCACCTAGCTGCCCCCAGAAAGAAGTCCTTACTATGTGCCAAGTGCTGTGCTAAATAATAGGGATACAAAGAAAAAGCAAAAATAAAAGCAGTTCCTGCCCTCAAGGAGCTTACATTTTAATGAGGAAGATAATGTAATAAAGTGTACAATAAATACAGACTAGATGGAAGGTAACTTGGGAGAGGATTTTATTAGCAGCTGGAGGGACCAAGAAGGGCTTTCTGGAAGAGGTAATTTAAAAAGTCCTATTTGGGGTTTGATATCCCAAGAAAGGTACTCCTTAAATTCTCTTGGAAAGGAATCTAGTTTATCTCTGTTACCTATGATGCTGATTCTTGGATTCAGATATGGACAATTAACCTTTTTTTTTCTTTTTGGAGCGGGGAAGGCAGGTCAATTGGGGTTAAGTGACTTGCTTGCTCAAGGTCACACAGCTAGTAAGTGTTAGGTGTCTGAGGCAGGATTTGAACTTGGGTCCTCCTGACTCCAGGGCCATTGTTCTATTCACTGTGCCACCTAGCCACCCCAATTTTAAGGGGATAAACTAAAAGCCTTTCCAATAAAATCAGGGGAGAAATAAGAAAGTTCATTGTAACCATTTCTCTTTTACATGGCACTAGAAATGCTAGCTATAACAATGTCTAGGAAAAGAAAATGCAGGAATAATCATAGGGAAAGAAACAAAATGACCATTTTATTACAGACAATACGATGATGTACTAGAAAGACCCTTAAGAATCAATTTAAAAATTAATTTAATCAATTAAAAATTTTAGCAACATTAAAGAATCAAAAACAAATCCATACATAATCAGCCCCCTCTTGATGGTCTCAAAGTGCAGAATGAAATATATTTTGTTCCACCTGACCAATGAGGGAATTTGTTTTGCTTGACTAGGCATATCTGTTATGAGGATTTCATTTTTTTTATTTTCTTTTTTCCCCCAAAGGGGGTAGAGTGGGAGGGAGAGAAAATAGATTGCTGCTAATTGAAAAAAATTTATTTTGGGGTGTTTGTCTAGGTTCTCTTCTGCTGTTGACATGAGATACTTTGTAGGACTTCACTTAGGCTCTCCAAAAATATAGGCTTTCAGTATACAAAATATTTTGAAAAATATCTTTCCATGAAATAGTTTATCAATTAGGACCATAGGTTAAAAATAAGGATTCTTAACCTTGGCACTCCTTAGTAGTTTGAAGGAGGGGGAATGGTTTCAGAGAAACCTGGGAAAACTTGGAGAAACTGATGCAGAGGAAATTGAATAGAATCAGGAAAACAATTTATACAATAACATTATTAAGATAAACAGTTTTGAAAGCCTTAAAAACTCTGTTCAGCATGATGACCAATTCCAGAGGACTTGTTACCCATAACCTAACAGGGAGGTGATCTCACTGAGTGCAGATTGAGACTTTTTATTTGGACATGACCAATGCAGGAATTTGTTTTGCTTGATTTTGTAAGAGGGACTTTGTTTTTCTTTCTCTATATGATGGGAGAGGAGGAAGGAGAGAAGGTAGGTTTTCATTGATTGAAAAAAGTAAAATTTAATAAAAATATTTTGGGGGATTCATCAACTTGGAACTTTTAATATTTTGATAACTATTTGTTGTTCAGTGGCATTTGACTCTTGGTAACCCCATTTGGGGTTTTCTTGGCAGAGATACTGGATTGGTTTGCCATTTCCTTTTCTAGCTCATTTGACAGAAGAGGAAAGGGTGGCAAACAGTTAAGTGACTTGCCCAGGGTCACACAGCTAGCAAGTATCTGAGATTGGATTGGAACTCAAATCTTCCTGACTCTAGGCCTTGTGCTTTATCCACTGTGCTGTCTACCTACCCTTTGATAACTATGAAAATTTTATAACATCAACAAAGGAGAAAGAAATCGATTCGGGCATGAAATTTTTTAAAAAACTGAACTAATGAAATGGAAATACTGAAAATTAAAGCTTTTGCTAA
The DNA here is from genome assembly GCA_011680675.1 of Gymnobelideus leadbeateri. NCBI lineage: Eukaryota > Metazoa > Chordata > Mammalia > Diprotodontia > Petauridae > Gymnobelideus > Gymnobelideus leadbeateri. The sequence continues at coordinate 1,223,831 of WOXC01010938.1, forward strand.
AATTAAAAGCAAGAGTCCCCTTAATTGATAAATAAAAACAAGGAGTCAGATTTTTAGGAAAAAAACTAACTGGCAAACAGATAGCTAATTTGGTTTAAGGGGAGAGGAAAGCCAAATTGCTCAACTGAAAAAACTTATAATTGAGGAGGGGAAAAAAGAGGAAATTATTTTGCCCAACTACGTGCTAATAAAACTGATAAAAAGAGGAAATAGATAACTATTTCCAAAAATATAAAATACTCAGCTTGACAAAATACTTCTAAATAACTCAGTATAGGGGCAGCTAGGTCGCACAATGGACTGAACATCAACCCTGGAGTCAGGAGGACCAGAGTTCAAATCTATCATCAGACACTTTACAACTATGTGACCTTGGGCAAATCACTTAACCCCAATTGCCTTGCCTTTCCCCCTTTAGTTTCTTTTGTAATCGGATGTATTTTATCTTATGCATTTAAAAGCATGCTTCTAAGAAAGGGTCTACAGACTTCATGCGTTTGCCAGAGGAGTCCAGTACTGGGGGGGGGGGGGGGGGAAGGTTAAGAGCTCCTGATTTAAACAAAAAATCTAATTTTATAGTTGAGTAAAGTGAGG
>WOXC01010939.1:0-7500 GCA_011680675.1 Gymnobelideus leadbeateri
TATATATATACACACACACACAAATATACATAGATAGAGGGCACAGATCAAATTTAATAGGAAGAGATGATATTTAAAAGGTGAAATTAAGAGGTGAGAGAGGAATATAACAAGAGGAGATGGGGAGAGACAGAATGGGGGTAAACTATTTCATATAGAAGAGGCAAGGGAAGATGGTTACAAGGGAGGGGAAGAACATGAAGGCAAAAAGGCAAAACCTTATTCTCAATAAATTTGGATCAGGGAGAGAATGACATACATACTAAATAGGATATCTCACCCTACAGCAGAGTAGAGGGGAAGGGGATGAGAGGGGAGATGATGAAAGGGAGGGCAGGAGGGAAGGGGGGGAGGGAAGTTGGGAAGCACCCACTTTTGAAAAGGGACAGGATCAAAGTAGGGAATAGACCAAGTGGGAGGTGGGATGGAGGGAGGGAAATATAGTCAGTCTTTTACAATATATCTACTATGGTAATGTTTTGCATAGCTACACATGTACAACATAGACTGAACTGCTTATCGTCCCAGTAAGGGTGGGTGACAAGGGAGGAAGGGAACGAATCTGGAATTCAAAGTTTTAAAATCAAATGTTTAAAAATATATAAATACTATCATTAATACTATTTTTCATATAATTGGGAAATAAGATATACAGGCATTGGGGCTCGGAGATTCACCTTGCCCTACTGGAAAAGTTGAAGGGGGTATGGAAGAAGATATGGGAGAGAGCAGATGGGGTGAGGGGATATCCTGTGGGACTGCTATTCTGGGGTGTGGGGTAGGGAAAAAGTGGGGAAAAAACTGTAACTCAAAATCTGATGGAAATGAATGATGTAAACTAGAAGTTAATAAAGCATTTGGAAAAAAATTAAGTTAATAAATGAATGATGTAAACTAGAAGTTAATAAAGCATTTGGAAAAAAAATTTGTAACTCAAAAACTTGCAGAAATGAATTATGTAACCTACAAGTTAATAAAGCATTTTATGAAAAAAAAAAAAAGATTGTTGACCCCTTGAACAGCTATCTTTCCTAGTAAAGCAGATATAAGGACCTGTGCTAGCAGCCATCCTGGTTATGCCAGTGTTGTTGCATACACACATACATACACACTCAATTGGGTATAGAATTATATCTTACCCTACAGGAAAGCGGAAAAGGACAGAGAAGGGGTAGGCTCTCATAAAAGGGAGGGTGGATTGGGGGAGGCAATAGTCAAAAGCAAGACACTTTTGAGGAGGTAAAGGGAGAAATACCATCCACTCCTAGGTCATAGTAAATTACAATATTATCAGTCAGCACTAAGTACCCAAGTAAAGTCTTCATTCATCTTAACTCAAGGCTGACTTCCAAACTCCATTACTCTACTTCTACACTTAAGCTCCTCTTCCACTCTCCCAGCTTTTGCCTGGATTCACACATAGGCAGTTTTCTACTCCTGTTCCATATGGGAAACTCATGGTGACTAGTCCACTCCAAGCCTTCACAGTTTCTGTTTCTGGGAAGACAAAGTTTAAAAGAGCCACCACAATATTTACACACATTAAAGCTTAGTGGAGTTACAACAATATTCACACACGTTGCTGGCACTATCACCTCATTTCACTTTATGTCTGACAACACAAACCAACAGACAAAACTTCTGCCTGAGAAATCAAATACAAATCAACAGTAAAGTTCCAGAACTTCTGTAAACAACAGTAAAACCCTCTTTTGGGATTTCTGTAAACAGTAGTAAAAGTCCTCTTTTAGGACTTCTGTAAATAGCAATAAGGTCCTCTTTCAGGACTTCTATAAATAGTGATAAAGTCATTTTTTCAGAACCTCTGTAAACAGCAGTAAAGTCGTCTTTCAGGGCTTCTGTCCAAAAACAACAGACAAGGATTTTGTGTGACAAACCAACAGACAGAGTGCCAAAATCATAAGTACCCTCCCTCTCAGTTCTACTTGATCCCAGCTCATGCTTGAGCTTTTATCTGCTCTACTCCTTCCTGTTCTACCCTTCCTGTGGTATAATCATTCCTGCTCTTTTGACAAATTCCTCCCACCCCAGGCTCTATGTGATGACATAATGCCTATTAAGGGCTAGGAAGATCTCCAAACTCCCTTAGGCCTATTAAGGGCACCACAAAGTATACTGTTTTCAACAAAGATAAGATATAATCTCAGGTGAGGTTCAAAGGCATTTGAATAGCTGAAAAAAGGAACTTAAATACTACTTTTCTTGCCATTACAACACCTGGAGACCCTCATCATTAATGTGCTAAAAAAGGGCAAATTTGTAATTCTGAGTGACTTTAACACCATAGTAGGCACAGATATACCTTGGAAGGAATGGCCTAAACAAAAGCTTCATGAATTGATCCTCACAGCAAACATTGGCATTTAATAGATTGTATTATTGTAAGGAGAAGAGATAGATAGGATGTGGAAGTGATGAAGGCAATGTGTGGGGTAGAGTTCTGCACCAATCATAGACATCCTCTCCAAGCTAAACATTTTCTTTCAATAAAAATAGCAGCACCAAAGCACTATAACTGTCAAAAGATTCAACATTAACATATAAGAGCACTTCTCCACCTGTGAACAGTTTGTTACTGAGTTGGAGGGAAAGCTGAGCTAACACATGGGTGGCAACAGTAAAGCAGAAATGGAGTGGGCAGCTTTCAGAGATTTGGTGTACATCACTGCATTTGCTCATCTTGGCCAGAACACTCATAAACATCAGGATAAAAACAATGCAAAATTCAGAAGTTACTAAATGAAAAATAAGAATTCTATAGGGTCTGCCAGCAGGATAGTTTGTCTCTAAAAAGGCAGCATTTAACACTATCAAAAATAAAGTACAAGAAAGCCTCAGAGAGAGATACAGGACCCTTGGCTCAGTAAAAAGGCAGATGAAATTTAGTTTTACACTCATAGTAACAATCCAAAGAGTTTTATGATGCCTTGAAGGCTATTTATGAGACAAAGACTTTTGGTGCATCTCAACTACTCAGTGCTGTTGGAGACACACTGATTAGTGAGGACACGATGCTGGAAAGATGGACTGAACACTTCCATAGTGTTCTCAACAGAACATCATCAACCAATGCTAAAACCATTGACTGTTTACCTCAGGTTGAAGTCAGTCCCTCTCTAACTGAACTTCCAACTAAAGAAGGGGTTTTGAATGCCAGTAGGCTCATTTCATGTGGCAAAGCACCTGGTGCTGATTCTATTGCAGCTGAAAGTTACAAGGCAAGGGGTCCGTCGCTCATACAAAGACTGTCTGAAATTTTCCAGGTTATATGGTAAGAGGAGGTTACTCCCCCCTGCCCAGGAGTTCAAGGATGCCTCCATTATCCATCTTTATAAAAGCAAAGGAAATAGATTGTCCTGTGACAATCACAGGGGGATCTCTCTCTTTATTATTGTCAGCAAGCTTCTTGCCAGAGTACTCCTTAATAGGCTGATCCTTCACCTGGAAGATGGTCATTTGCCTGAGAGCTACTGTGGCTTCAAAAAGGGCCAGGGAACAGATGATATGGTATTTGCTGCCCAACAAGTCCAGGAGAAATGCCAAGAGCAAACAGAGGTTTGTACAAAACATTGTTGATCTGACCAAGACCTTTGATACTATCAATCATGAGGGCTTGTGGAAAATCATGGAAAAAATTGGTTGCCAAGAGAAGTTCATCAGTATTGTAGATTATTTTCATGATGCATGCTCTCGCAGGTTCTGGATGATAGACAATGTTCTCCTGCTTTCCCACTGGCCAGTGAGGTGAAACAGGGCTGTGTGCTTGCCCCATTTTCAGAATGATGTTCAGTGATGTCACATGCTTTCAGTAAGGACAAAAACAATATCGGGGTCAGTTGATTCACTGAAGGTAAATTATTTAATTTGAAAAGCTAAGACTAGGGGGCGGAGCCAAGATGGCGGAGTAGAAACAGCTCTTCCAAGCCTCTCTGCCCCCAGATTCCCCTCAAACTATGTAAAAGGGGACTCTGAACAACTTCTGGAGCCCCAGCACCCACAGAACGACACAGAGAAGCTAACCTCCCGCTGAGGACAGCCCAGCAGCCCTGCAGGAAGGACCAGCGCAGTGGTCTGGGACCTGGCAGCGTGCAGCCCGCAGAGCGCAGGAAGCTGAGCTGAGCCAAGCCCAGGTCCGCATGAGCTGAGGTTTTAGCCCCAGGGCGGCAGGGCCAGCAGCCAGCTGGAGGAACCCCAGAACACCAGGAGCTGTGGCGATTCCAGAATTATCAACATAGACATGCCTAGGACAAAGTAAGAGGTCAGTGTCCTATGGACTTTGGGGCCTGTATTTGGGGAATGCGTCAGCTCCCTCCCCTGGGGGCTAGAAGCTGCTGAGGAGACACGCCATTTTGTAGTTTTCAGAGGCAGATCCGGCTCCCAGCCTACTAATCGTGGGGAGATCCAGCGATCAGTCTTGGGGGGTAATCGCTCTTGCTTTAACCTCCCTGGATCTGGATTGTGATCTAGGGTGGAAGTTGTGGGTGGGCTTACAGCTTGCCAGAAACGGAAGTTGCCCCCCACACGTTCGGGACGAAAATTCCTCTATCTGGCCTTAAAGCCATAGTGTGGCAACAAGCCCAAAAGTCAAGTAATTAAGTGGCAACATGCCAAGGCAAAGGAAACAGAAAAATGCAACCCCAGACTCCTATTTTGGGGGCATAGAGCGAGAAAAGGACTGTGAGGCCAGAAGTCCTGCTCCAAAAGCCCCAGGGGAAAACATGAGCGGGTTGCAGGCCATAGAGGACCTTAAGAAGGACTTTAAAAATCAAATAAGAGAAGCGGAGGAAAAATTAGAAAGAGAAATGAGAAGGATGCAGGAAAAGTATGAAATGAGGGTCAACAGCCTGACTGAGGAAAACAACACCTTAAAAAATAGACTAGCTCAAATGGCATAGGAGGCCCAAAAGGGCAATGAGGAGAAGAATGCCTTAAAAAGTCGAATTTGCCAGATGGAAAAGAATCTCAAAAGTTCACTGAGGAGATTCATTCCTTCAGAGTTAGACTGGAGCAAATGGAAGCTAATGACTTTATGAGAATCAAGATGCTGTTAAGCAGATCCAAACAAATGAAAGAATAGAAGGCAATGTGAAATATCTCATGGGAAAAACCACTGACCTGGAAAATAGATCCAGGAGAGACAATTTAAAAATTCTTGGACTACCTGAAAGCCATGATCAAAGAAAGAACCTAGAAATCACCCCTTCAAGAAATTCTCAAGGAAAACTGCCCTGATGTTTTAGATCCAGAGGGCAAAATAGAGGTTGAAAGAATCCACCGATCACCTCCTGAAAAAGATCCCAAAAAGAAAACTCACAGAAATATCATAGCCAGGTTCCAGAATCCTCAGATCAAGGAGAAAATACTACAAGCGGCCAGGAAGAAACAATTTCAATATTGTGGAAACACAATCAGAATAGCCTAGGACCTGGCAGCTTCTACACTGAGGGAGAGAAGGGCATGGAATATGATATTCCAGAGGGCAAAAGAACTGGGAATGAACCCAAGGGTCACCTACCCAGCAAAACTGAGTATTTTGTTTCAGGGGAAAATATGGTCATTCAGTGCAATAGAGGACTTTCAAGCATTCTTGAGGAAAAGCTAAGACTAAAGTGGAGGAAGAGTTGGTGTGTGAATTTTTGTTTGCAGATGATTATACACTCAATACAGCCTCCAAGGCAGAGGTGCAACAGAGTATTGTTTGTACTAATTTTAACCTTACAATTAACACCAAGAAAACACAAGTTCTCCACCAGCCAGCACCATACCATCCACTTCTGGAACCATCAGTTACAGCAAATGGAGAAATTCTGAATGCTATGGATAAGTTCACTTACCTTGACAATAAACTTTCCAGGATGTACACAATGATGAGGTTGACACACACATTTCCAGAGCCTGCTCAGCATTTGGGATGCCCCAAAGGAAAGTGTGGGAGAAAGGTATTAGACTGTCTGTCAGACTGAAGGTATACATAGCTATTGTGCTGAACTCATTATTGTATTCCTACAAAACCTGGACAGTATACCAGCACCATGCCAGGAAACTGAATTGCTTCAATTTGAATTGTCTTAAGAAGATTGTGGCAAGATACAATAGAGACACTGATGTCCTGTTTCAGGCTAAACTGCAAGAATTCAAACTCTGGAGTAGAGAGCACAACTCCAATGGACTCACCATGTTGTCTGAAGATCACCAAACATATATACACATAAAAGACTATTTTATGGAGAACTCATACAAGGTGCTCACACAGAGGTCAGAAGAAGTGATACAAGGACATTTTTAAGGTCTCTCTGGAAAACTCTGCTAACAATTGTGAAACATGGGAGGCATTGGCATAGGATCAGCCAGTATGGTGTACCCACATCAAAGAGGTATTGTGCCCTATGATCAAAGTAGAATTGTGATAGCTCAAAAAAATATGAGAAGCAGAAATTTAGAGATGGTCTCCTTCACAAATAGCCATGTAGACTATTATATATTATACACTGACTGGCATTTTGATGTCATTCAAATCGTCTCCAAGTATGAAGGAAAAATGATAAAAATGTTTTCCAAACATCTGAGTTTGAACCCTGGCTCTACTACTTACTAGCTATGTCTCTGAGTCATTAAACTCCTCTGAACTTACTTTCTCATATGTAAGAGAAGGGACCTGGATTAGATGATCTCTAAACAACCTTCCAATTGAGTATCCTATCATTTTGCCACGAATGTAACATAAAACATCACACATTCTCTCTCTCTCTCTCTCTCTCTCTCTCTCTCTCTCTCTCTCTCTCTCTCTCTCACACACACACACACACACACACACACACACACACACACACACACACACACACACGTGCATATATACCCACTCATACTCTCAATCTCTCTAGGAGTATTTAAGTTTATCCACTAAGAGATTACTTTATAGCCTTTGCTTCCTGCTCACATAACCCCCAACTTTTTGAAAGGGATAGAATCATTTGGAGTTATTTCTGAAACCATTGATATTCATCCCTATTATCCTTCTCATTTTCTATTCAAGTAGCACATAAATTATCAGCTCTGTTGTCAAATGCTGCATGTAATTGTGTTTAGCATAAATTCCTAGAGGGAAATAAAAACCATTCACTTCTCTACAGGAAGACAAATGATAAGCTGCACTGGAATGCAGGTTGAAGTGGGTTGCTTGTTTCTTCTTCCCAAACCTTCCCACTGTCCTTTGTGGATTTAAGCAATGACCGGATTTATAAAGGTTAAGAGCACAGTTCTAGTGGGAGCCATGATAGGAAACAGAGGAAAGCAGTTTTGTAGGGAAAACTCAAGCAATAACAGTAACCTTCAATCTGTTCCTGAAAGCCCAAGAGATAGGACCAGCCCTTTTTCAGTCACAGCTCATCTTTGGTGTCTTCTAGCTACCCTTTTTACATCATCTTCCCAGATTCCCAAGTATTTCTCAGGGTTTTCATTTCTGTCTAGATTTGCATTCAG
>WOXC01010939.1:612500-766709 GCA_011680675.1 Gymnobelideus leadbeateri
TAAATGCTAATGATAGTATGGGAAAGTCAGGAAAAATGCTAAGAATTTTTAGAAGAGACCTCAAAGGCCATATGAAACAGCCTGTCTTAGATTTGCTTTGAAGCTATAGTTCTCAAGGTTCATAGGCAAAGGAAGGGGCAGAGCAAGGCCTTGAAGAACAGGTGTTTCTTTTTTTTTCTTTTCTGGAGGGGGGAAGGCTGGGCAATTGGGGTTAAGTGACTTGCTCAAAGTCACACGGCTAGTAAGTGTTAAGTGTCTGAGGCTGCATTTGAACTCAGGTCCTCCTGACTCCAGGGCCAGGGCTCTATTCACTGTGCCACCTAGCCAACCCAGAACAGGTGTTTCTTAAAGGGACAATTTATAGAGAATAAGGAGTAGGACAATAGTAGGTAGCTCTAGCTGAGATGTTAGACACTGACCTCCGTACCAATTGGCTGTCCCAGTTTGCAAAAGATATAGGGATCACAGTGTCAGCATGGATTGAGTGTGATGTTGGTTCAGCAACTGAGATTGGTTAGAAAAGGAAGTAATGTAGTCATCTCATCTTGGGATCATGTCACTTGTGACTTGGGTCTTATTCACCAAGTACTTTAACCATCAGGCAGCTGGCCTTTTCTTGGAGAAGAAACAGGTAGGAATTTGTCCATTTCCTTAAGGTTCCCTCAGCATATCCTCCTATAACCTTGCCTGGGAGCATCCCCTGGATATTGACATTCCAAAAAGCTTTGCCTCATTCTCAGAATTGGGCTGATGTTCCTATGGGTGCTGAAAAGTAAGAATGGTGCTGGGAGCTAAGGGCCGTTATTGGGTTGGTTTGTTTGGGAAGAAGAACAAATTAAACTTTCACTCTGTCAGAAATGACACAGAGCCAAATGCTTCCTTCAGGGGAGTACAACTTCATTGAACTAGGCCAAGGCCATGGTGGAGAATGTTATTCTTTATCTTGGGCACATGTAGGCAGGGGCACAGACAAGTACGTCTTGAGATGGAAAGGGAGAACATCTTCCTTCTCCCTCTCCCCCAAGCACTTAGCTACATATTTGAGGTAACTTGTTGCATATATTCTTTCTCTGGGGCAGTGGTTGGCCTGGGTAGCTTGGTAGGAAGCCTGGTAGTTAGGCATTGGGAAGGGATATAATTCTAAGTCCTTATGGCTTTGCTGTTACCAATTGTAAAGTTCCCAGGGAAGAAAAAAGGAATTGACCTCAAAAATCATTGTGGAGGGTCCTAAGGACCTACTCCCTATTTCCTGAGCTAAACCTTCAAAGCAAGACAGAGCAACCTTGGATGCGTCTCTTCTAGGGGGAGATAGGAACCCCCTAACTGGAGAGAATGACCATAGAACATCCAGGCACTGCTGGGCAGCTAGCTTTCTCCTGGCCATGAGAATTCAGATGTTTCTACCAAAGGAAGTCTGATCCTTCTCTGCTCTCTTCTGCTTCATGTGCTTTCTTTGGACTAGGAGCTGAGTATAGAGAGTAATCAATTGCTTCCTGGCTCTGTTGGAATCCTTTTCCCATTCCCTACACTAATGTGTTCTATACTGCTTGCTTCTTGATCTGTGACCTTGTCCTGGTCCGTGGCCACATAGCTTCTCATCCCTTCCTTCCTTCCTTTCTTCCTTCCTTTCTTTGCTTTTTGGAGGGGGCAATTGGGGTTAAGTGACTTGCCCAAAGTCACATGACTAGTTAAGTGTTAAGTGTCTGAGGCTGCATTTGCGCTCAGGTCCTCCTGACTCCAGGGCCGCTGCTCTATTCACTGCACCACCTAGCTACCCCTTCTCATCCCTTTCTGCTATCTCCAGCCTTCTTTTCTTGAATGTGTCCAATTTCTCTTGAATTTCTTCATAGCCTTAGAAAGAATTACTGTGTTTTCTGGAAGGAACAATTCTGTGCAGTCTCTCATATGGGTATTTCTTTCCACTTAAGCCTATTCTCCAAGGATGGGCAATAATGAATTTATATGGTAATTGCCCCAAAACAACTCTGTGAGAGAGGTGTTAAAAATATTATATCTATTTTAAAAGTGAGAAAACGAAGATGTGACTTGTCTACACAAATGTTGCTGCTAATAACAATAACAATAGTTAATGTTTATATATTACTCTAAGGTTTGCTTCTGCAGCCATACTGAGGGTCTTACAATCTGGTTGCAGAAGCCCCTACTTGTTCCAAAGCACAGATTCCACTGATTCAGGCAGGATGTGTGTGCCTGGCACCAGGACTAGTCACTGCCTCTCTGGCCAAGGGCTGTTCAGGGAAGATATGCTTCCTGCTGCATTCTTTAGATTGTGGGAAGTTCTGGGCTTATAAGCCGCAGCTCCGTTGGAATGCAGACTCCTGGCTTCCATTCTGCTCAAAGAAACCTACAGGATGCCTAGTATTCTCAGGTGTGAACCAAGCACAAATAATACGATTTGTATGACTGAATAGGTGTGAGAAAAGTGTTCTGGAAACTTGAAAACACTACATAAATGTAAGCTATTACTATTATTATTTCTTGGCTTCATATACCACTACAAAGGTTGTGCCAATGCCATGTCTGCAGAGTTAGGAGGAAGTGTTCCTAGTAAGAATCATGTGGTCTTCAAAGCAGAAGTACCCAGGCTCCTGGTGACACTAAGCAACTTCCAAGCACGCCAGTAAGGATTCCCAAGAAAGCCTTCTGGAGCACTGCCACCCAGAGCTCAGGCAGGTGTCCTATATATGGAACTTGAGAGATAACACCATTCCTTATGGTTCAAGGGTCTTTATTCTGTTGTTTGTCCAAAGTGAAATTCAAGGGACTTCAGCTTGAAGGCTTAAAGTTCATCTTCTTTAGAATAACACCAGTCCTAGGGGCAGGAGAGGCTGTTTTCAGTCCAAGGTTTATGAGCTGTGTGACTGAGGGACAGGAATTTAATATCTCCCAAGTCTGTTTTCTCCTCTGAAAAAAAGAGGTATTTTAATATGTCTCGTGCCTATTTCACAGATTGTTTAAAGGAAAGTGTGTTTTACATTGTAATATCTCTTTGGATTCATGATCTCATTTATTCAATGAGGCTCTTTCCCAGGGTTATTTTTTTTTTTAGTTGTTGTTGTTGTTGGTGTGTGTGTGTGTGTGTGTGTGTGTGTGTGTGTGTGTGTGTGTGTATGGTTTTTTTTTTTCAATGTAACCATGTATAGCAATGCTGGGAGCATTTCAGAGTGGATATTTCCTGCAGTAGAACCAATGGAAAGTCCACAGGGATTACTTGAGAGTTGTCCTGGTCATTAGGGTGGAGCTATCAAGAGGATTGAATATAAACAATGGCTCCTGGAAGGTACTAGAAAGAAAACCAGTGAAAGATGTGATGTAAATATGCTCATTCCAGATCTATCAGTGGGCTGGCAGCCTTCAGACTTTAACAATCTAAACTTTGCTTTCTGGGAGGATTAAGGTCCTACATCTCCCTTTTAGAACAATGTGGATAAGCAGTGCGCCAAACCTAATCCATCCCCACTGAAAGAGAGAGTCAGATTCTGCTTGTCACTGTCATCTTGTCTGGTCCTCTAGAATATATATTTTCAAGGTCCTGGTAATGTTATCATACCTATCCATGGGACATGTTTGCCAAGTAGAAAACCTTGTTCTCTTTTTGCTGATTAAAGGCCCTGAATGAAGACACTGAGAATAAAAAATCAGATGTGATCTTTCCTGTCCTAGTTTGGGCAGTGGATGGATGATCAAGGAAAAGGCACTCTTCCTGTGCCCATCTCTCCTTTATTTGTTGAGGTGTGCATCCATTCATTCTTGGGTCCCATAGATGCTCTGTGCCCAAGATTGTGGCTGAAGCCAGGATCTTTTCAGAGTGAAGGCTGCCTATCCTTCCAGTGACATCTTACCACCCCCCACCAGATAAGGAATTAGGGATGCTTCCTCATAGTTTACATTCTAGTTCTACAAGTGGAGAGGGTGAAGCTCACATTCATATCCCCTTTAAAAGGAAGGATCCTCCATAGAGGGTTTATGGGACAAGAATTTTTGTAGACAAGAATCAAGAAAGATAAATCATGGGTGGGTAGGTTGAAATGCTCCCCTTGATGAGATCATGAGTCCAAAGAGATATCCAAATGTAAAACACACTTTCCTTCAAACAACCTGTGAGATAGGCATGATATATATTAAAATACCTCTTTTTTTCAGATGAGAAAACTGAGACTTGGGAGACATTAAATTCCTGTCCCTCAGTCACACAGCTCATAAACCTTGGACTGAAAATAGCATCTTCTGACCCTAGGACTGCTGTTATTTCGATTAGACTATATGCCTTCCCTATCTTTGAAGCCAGAGTATTTTGTAGACTAGGGCTTTGTTCACAAGCAAAGGTTAGAAGAGTCAATTGGTTATAATTTAATGGTATCAGTTAAACAGTGACCCTGAAGTGCCAATGCTGAGAAAGATCAGCTGAAATCAGAATGGGCAAAGTTTACCTGAGAGCCTGACTCAGCTGTCATGGGACTTGCAAAGCTTGAGGACGGGAAGGGTGAAACACTGTATTGTAAGTTCTCGCAAATGTAGTTCCTCCCCAAACTTCACATGTGTCTACAAACTCCTTAATTCTGTTTTCCCAATCCAGCTTCCTTCCCACACTCTTGACCTTTCTGCCCAGGGTTGAATGATAACAATGGCTTGTATTTATATAGTTCTTCACAGCTATAAAGCTCTTTCCCAATGTATTGCCTCATTTGGAAGACCTCCAAGTGACATCTGACATTTGACTTTGTGGTCTGGGCAAACTTGCACTTTTCCTTTGGAGTGGACCAAAAGATGAAATGCTAAATCTAGGGATCAACTGTCCTTAGAAATACTTCCTAGCAGTCTGGGAATATGCCTGGCTTGCTTGGGGGTGAGTGACAGGAGGGAAGAGGGAATAAACAGTTATATAGTCCCAGGTACTGTGTTAATAGGAACTTTACAAATACCTTATTTGATCCTCACAACAACCCAGTGAGGTAAGTATTATTTTCCCTACTTTATAGTAAAGGAAACTGAGAAAAACAGAGGTTATGTAACTTGCCCAGTGTCATTTGGGTAGTAAGCTTCTGAGGTGGGATTTGAACTCAGGTCTGGGGAAAATGTTATCCCTTTCCCACTCAATTCAATTCAGCAAGCATTTATTAAACACTTGCTATGTGCTAGGCATTGTGCCAGGTGCTAGGGAAACAAACACAGACAAACAAAACCAGTTTCTTCTTTCAAAGAGCCATCACTCTGCTGGGGATATTCAGCATGCGCACAGGTAAAATAATAATAATAATAAGTAAATAGGAGGTGTTTACAAAGTAATTTGAGGGAGGGCTGAACAACTGGGAATCCAGAAAGGTCTCCTGTAGGAGGTAGCCCTGAGCCAATCCTTGAAAGAACTAGAGATTCTGAGAAATGGAGATGAAACAGTAGAGCTTTCTTGGTGTGGGGGGAAACCTGTGCAAGGATACCGAAGTGGCGGGAGATGGAACGTTCTGTAATGAGAACAGCTTTTTGTCTAGGAAGATGAAATGACTATACCCAGCCTGAAGAGACAGGCTGGTGCCAGATTAGGAAGATCTGTAATGATAGAAGAGTTTGTAGTTTGTCCTAGAGGCAGTAGGGAGCCATCGAGGCTTCTTGAGCAGAAGGACATGGTTAGAACCAGGTTTTAGGAATACCAATGCCTAGTCATTCTTCACTGTCCATGTCTTGCTTCAATAACACTGGATCAAATATGTGGCCTGTGCCAAAAGCAGAAGAATTCCCAATCTTGTTCAGATAAGGAGAGCAAGAGGGAAGGGATGTTGCCCTTTAGGGGCTCTCTGATGGATGCCTAAGAAGCAAGAAAACTAGGAAAGCAAAGCAACTTCTTGAGTAGGTATCCCCCTTCCTAACCTGCAGAGAGAGAAACTTCTGATGAAAATCCAGGACTGTGCTTAGACATTAAGTGACTTGATATCCCATTATCCTCAAGCATCTCTGAGTTAGGAGGAAAATATCACCCAAGTTGAACAGACGGTAGTAGCTGACCTGATCCACACAGCATGACAGCACCCCTGTTGCCTTCTTGTTTTCCAAAGGTAGCAATGTTCCTTTCACAGGTGGGCCAGGCACATGGTCCCCATCTGCTCACAGTTTCTGTTCCTAGCCTATTCTCCAGCTTAGCCAAATTTTTTAATGCAGTCCTTCATATGCGGAAAGCCCCATTGGCTAATGTTGGAGGAAAAGCTTTGAGGTTGGGAACTCGAAGATTGGGTTTTTTAAATGGGTCTTTTTAAATGGTTCCATGACTTTGAGGTGTCTAACCTCTTAGGGCTTTATTTCCTTGTCTATTTGATGAGGATTTTCATTAGATGACTAGCTTCATTTCCTTTTTGGACAAGATTTCTAGATTTTTAGAGAAATTCAATGGATAACATTGACTTAGGTTTTTTTGTTTGTTTTTTTGTTTTTGTTTTTCTGAGGGAGGAAGGCAAGGCAGGTCACACAGCTAGTAGTAAGTATGTCAAGTGTCCTAGGTCTTATTTGAACTCAGGTCTTTCTGATTCCAGGGTGGTGCTCTATTCACAGCACCACCTAGCTGTCTCTGGGGATTATCTTTTGCCTTTGTTTGTAACCTTAGCATTGCCTATAGATTATTGATCTAGTCCAGTTCCATCTAGAAGATGAAATCAAGGTCCCCCAAACCTAAAAATGACTTTCTCAAGCCATGTAGCTTGTGAGTGGGATCAATAGGACTCATTCTGCCACTAGATGTGTTCTGGTCAGAGTACTCCTTCCACTGCCCTGGGCAGCCTCCCATCAGCTCTGTTAACTTTCTCTTTATCTCCTGACTACTAATTGAGACCCTTACAGCTGAGTTCCCAATCTCTGTTCCCCAAACGCTGAGCACATTCACAGTGAACTCTTCCCTCTTTTCATGTTGGAAGACTTGTTCTATTTTAGACACCAGAAAAGGGAAGGAGAAACAGTGAGAGTTAATTATGGTGTTTGTAGCCTTTAAGTGTATGTAATTCTGGGTGTGACTTCCAAAAACCTTCTCCCTTCAGGCTGAACATTTCCCTTTCTCATTCCAGCTTCCAAGTCCAGAGAGGTGAAAACTAGCAGGAAAAATGGAATGTTAGCCCAATCATGTGAATGCAGAGAGAACTCCAGGAGAGAGCATGCACCTGCTTCAGTGAAAGGAACCAGTCACAGATCTGAGTGCCCACCCCAGGCAGCCTTCCTTCCCATCCTAGCCCAGAGACCTGACTGCCCTTGGGATGAAGCCCTCTTCCTGCCTCCCCCTCCCCCAGGGGCTTTGAGCTTCATGGTTGTGCTCCTCTTTGCTGTAGCTAAGCCAGGACTGTGTAGGTGGAGTGTAGATGTGAGCTTTGTAATGGGTCTGAAATGGACTAATAATGAGTGAGACAGATTGGGGCCAATATGGTGGGTAGGTGGGGTAGGAGGGGGAGGGTGGCCCAGATTTCTGAACAAGAACAAAAATCTGAGGACAGTAGTAAGTTAATCAGAGGATGAGTTGGCAAGAACAGCTTGGAGAAGGTGACTGAGGCTAGATATCCTTGGAGAGAAATATTTCTGGAAGAAGATGCCAAGGCTAGCATATATCATATCAAACAGCTCAGGGTATCATATACCAAAGTGAAAGCAATGATAAAGGAAGGTCAGGGTTCAAGGAAGTGGTGACTTCTCTGAGATCACCGGTAATAATTGGTAAGAAGCAGATCCAGGGCTCAAATAAGGCCATTTGTCTCAAAGTCCAGTGTTCTTTCTACTCTATCCTCATGGGAATGGAGGTTATGAGGTCATTCTGCCCCTCCCTCCAAGGTTTCTAGATCTGGGTCAATACAGCATACATATGGTTCCAGGCAACTCTCTAAGAAGATGAAAGCAGAAAAGATGCTGCTCTGATAGAGTGAGTTCCTCACCAGATGAAATTAGATGTCTAGGAAAATAAAAGAATGTAATAGCTTGTGCTATTAGCCTGCTTGCTCCAATTAGTTGCATTTGGAGTCAAGATTTTTTAAAAAGGTGAAAGGAACTGAATTCAGAAATAATTGGAGGCCAAATGTGGAAAAACAGCTATCATTTCACTCAAAACACTCCAAACCCATATTTTACCTGTTAAGCTGTTTACTACTTGTTTGCTATGTTAAATAGCCACTGGGCCAATAAGCTCAGTGATGAGAGCATGAAGTTAAGAAAGTCCAGGTGGGGCAGCTAGGTGGCATAGTGAATACAGCACTGGCCCTGAAGTGAGGAGGACCTGAGTTCAAACAGCTGTGTGACCTTGGGCAAGTCACTTAATCCCAATTGTCTTGTCTTCCCCCCTCCAGAAAAGAAAAAAATAGATTTGACATCCAAATAGACAAAGGAACTATAATCAAAGAAGTTCCATTCCCTGGTCACAGGAAACTCCCTTGAAGAAGCTGAGGTCTAGCCATGAGAAGACAAAAGGTCCTGGTTCTTGAACATTTGGGACTCAATCTTTGGCCTAGCAGAGGAGAGAGGTGGCATGTGCTATGTGAATGTGACAATCAGTTATGTCCTTTTTCTCCTTGCTTTGGGGTTTAGTCGTTACACCTGGGCCTACCCCTTTTTGTGCCCATCCTAGCCAACACCTACCCTCTTACTGAAAGTATTGTGCTGCTCTAGTGTTGGAGGGGGGAAGTGGTTGGGGGAAAGGCAGTTCTTGCCAGCATGTGGGTGTGTCTATCTCCACATGCCTGTAGTGGGGATGTGGGCATGAACATTCTTGTGTTAATTAGAGCAGGGGAAAAGATCTTACAGTGTTACTGGAATAATGATATTGTACTCTTCTTATCTCTACTCTGATTAGTCATGAGAGACCTTTGTGTTTGTGGAGGTGTGTCTATCTGTGATCTCAGTGTATCCATCCATTTGTATGGGAACCTTACAGAGCTTACTTCTCTACTCAGAACTGGGCTGCTCTGTCTCTTCTCTCAGTGTTCCTGGATCAGTCACTGAGGAGCATCCTTCCCCTTTTTCTTTCCTGTTATGTCCCACTAGGCTTTTCCCAAGAGTAGAAGAGACTCTAGGACAGGAGTGGGGAGCCTTCGGATTCAAGGCCACATGTGGCCCTCTAGGTCCTCAAGTGTATCCTTTTGACTGAATCCAAACTTCACCAAAAAAAAAAAATCCCCTTAATAAAAGGATTTTCTTTTGTAAAACTTGTACTCAGTCAAAAGGCTGCACCTAAGGGCCTAGAAGACCACGTGTGGACTTGACGTCACAGGTTCCCCACCACTGCTCTAGGACCTCATGTAGACCATAGTACACGGCCTCAACACAAAAACGTAGACTCTTTTATGATAATCAGATTTGACTCCCCTAAATTTACAAATGAGGAACCTGGAGACTGTAGAAGGTAGGTGACTTGCTGGACTAGTGGCAGAGCCAGAATTAGGACTAGGATTTCCCTTATCTCTTCCTACCCATGTGATGTTGAACGCTCACTTAGTCTCTCAGGTTTCTCATCTCTAAAATGAGGATTGAACTAGACCTCCCGGGTCCCTTCTCTCTCTAATTACATGTCATTCTGTTCTCCTGATTCCAAATCAGTATCCCTTTATAGTATACCTACCACACTATCACTTCAGTTTCTTCTGTCGTTTTCACTTCACCCCCCTTCCAATCTGTTGTTGCTTTCCAGACTTGATCTTTGAGGTCATTATCCTCTTTTGCTAGTTCACCTTTATTTCCAGGTTTCTACCCAGGCTGAACCCTATTTTTCAACTCCTTAGGTCCCTAGAGAAATGGAGTCCTTTTTCCTTTGGACTCCCAGTCTGCCTTGCCGGTCCATTTGTGTTACACACACACACACACACACACACACACACACACACACACACACACACACACTCAATTCCAGTGGCCCCGTGTTACCTCTAGAATCAAATATAAAATCCTGCTTGGTATCCAAATCCCTTCATAACTTATTCCCTGGCTCCCTTCTTTTAAGACTTCTTCCACTTCACACTACATACTCATGACCCAGTGACACTATTTTTCTTGTTCTTCCCTCTAACCAAATACTCTATCTCTTGGCATTTTCTAAAATTCTATTCACCTTCTTAACTTCTTTCTTGTATGTTTTGTGGATAGATTTATCTAGTTCTGAAAGGGGAAGGTTGAGGTCCTCCACAAGTATATTTTTGCTGCCTTTTGGCTCTGGGCATTTTCACCATGCCTGGAATGCTCTCCCTCTCCAGATCATCCTACTGACTTCCCTGGCTTCCTTCAAATCCCAACTAAAATGCCACCTTCTACAGGGAAACTTTCCTAACCTTTCTTAATCCTAGTGCCTTTTCTTTTTTATTTCTGATTTTTTTTCCTGTATGGAGTTTGTATATATTTGTTTGCTTGTTTTCTCCCCCATTAGATTGTGAGTTACCTGAGGGCAGGGACTATCTTTTGCTTCTTTTGTATTTGCAGCAGGTAGCACAGTACTTAGCACATGTTTATTGACTGATTTTTAAAAAATTTTAGGTTGAAAAATTCCCCTTAAAATTGTCCAAGCCAAAGGCCTCTAGAACCTGCCCTGGAAATTTCCTGTCCTCTCAAAACTCACCCCTTCCTCCCTCTCACATGCACACAATGCCCTGGTTGTCTCCCTCCAACTCAATTTTCATTCAGCTCCTTCACCTTATATCCATTTGTTATCTAGGGGTTCCACGCCTAATTATTGTGGGAGCCCCAATACCTTCTGCAACTTTACCTCTCTTCATCTCATCACTAGAGTACATTTTTTAACCTTTTTTATTTTTACATATATTATATTTCCAGATATATCCCTCTTTCCTCCTAGAGCCATCCATTATTACACATAATAAAAAGATTTTTTAAAAGCTTAGCAAAACTAGTCAATACATCAAACAGTTTTTACATTCATGCAATATTGCATATTGATAGTCCCTCACCATTGCAATGAAATGAGGGAGATGGATCCTATATATCTCTTTAGAGTACATTTTTTCAATGGAAACAGCACCATTATTATACCCCACCCTTGACTCTAGATGAGCTTTGTATCTTCTTCATGGAGGGGGTGGCCCTTCGGAAGGATCTTGAATTTGGAAGAAAAGAATTTCAACAGGAGATGAGAAGAAGTAAGTCCTAGGGAGTCTGTGTTTTCTCCCCCATTTTCTTTCCCCAGAAGACAAAATTAGGAGCACTGAGTTGAAGTTTCAGAGAGACTGGGTCTGACTGGTTGTTGTTATTGTTCAGTCATTTCAGTTGTGACTGACTCTTTGTGACCCCATTTGGGGCTTTCTTACCAAAGATACTGGAATGGTTTGCCATTTCCTTCTCCACCTCGTTTTAGAAGTGAAGAAATTGAGGCAAACAGGATTAAATGACTTGCCTAGGGACACAGAGCTAGTAAGTGTCTAAGGCCAGATTTGAAAGGTATCTTTTTGACTCCAGACCTAGCACTTTGACTGGATGTAACCTTAATAATTGGAGCTTTCTCAAAGTGGGATGAGAAGTCTCAGGAGGTATTGTGGGCTCCCTGGCACTGTAAGTCTTTAAGTGAAGTTGGATGATCACTTGTCAGAGGCGTTATAGGGAGCACTCTTGTTCAAGGATGATTTGGAAGTAGATAGTCCCCGAGGTCCTTTCCAAATCTCAGATTCTGTGATCTTTGCCTCTCTACTTGCCCTCCTCTCTCATACTGACACAGTTTCTAAGTCTTGCTGTTTTTTCCATCACACTGTCATTTCCCATCTCTTCTTTCTCCTCTCACTCTTCCACCACCCTATTCCAGGACCCTATTTCCTCTCACTCTGGCTTATTAAAAACAACCTCCTAACTCTTTTTTTCTGAGGTCCCTTCCAACTCTGAAAGTCTCCTTTCCTCTCTAATCCATCCTTCACACAGCTACAAAAATAATCTTTCTAAGCCCTTGCTGTATCATTTGATGGCTCAGCCTTCACTGGTTGCCTTTTGCCTTGATAGTAAAATATAAATCTCTTAGCCTGGCATTTAAAGCCCTACCTAATTTGCCTCCAACCTACCTTTCCAATCTCGTTTGCCATTATTGCCCTCACATATTTTGTGTTCTTGCTGGCAGACTACTAGCTGTTACTTCTTCCTCTCCCCTGGATTCTTTCTGTCCCTGACAGATGAAATTTCTCACTCCCGCCTCAAATTTTCTTCCAGCACTTTGTTTCCATTTCTGTTTTGTCTGTGTTACATTATCTCTGGTATTGTATTTATCTGGGGACATGTTTTATCCTTCCTATTAGACTATCTATGTCCCTGGGAGCAGGAGCTGTGCCATTTTTAATATTTCTGTATCCATGGCAACAAGCATAGTCACTGACATTTTGTTGTTGAGTCATTCCAGTCACATTTAACTCTTTGTGGCCTCCTTTGGGGTTTTCTTGGCAAAGATACTGGAGTGGTGTGCCATTTCGTTCTCCAGTTCATTTTACAAATGAGGAAACTGAGGCAAACAGGGTTAAGTGACTTGCCCAGGTCACACAGTAAAATGTCTGAGGCCAGATTCCAATTCGAGTCTTTCTGACTTTCTGCCCAGTACTCTATTCACTGTGCCACCTACCTGCACTCATTAACATTTAGTAGGTACTTAATCAATGTTTGATCGAATTGAATTAAATATACATCCTTTAAACAGTAAATGCAATCAAGGCAAATGCATTTGTATTAGTAAGTTTCTGAAGTTTCCTATAGCAAGGGACATTTTCTGCTTTTTATATAGACACAGATGTTGTTTGCCCTACCTTCTATGTGCCAGTGATTTCTCAGCCTAGAGAAATAGCATATCTGTGGATCTGTACATACCTCAAGTTTAGGTTGTGATGGCCCCAGGAAACTACTGGCTTCAGATATAGGGACTTCTGGGCCCATAGTGGGGATGCAGTACATATATTAGGGATTTTTGCTTACCTTCCTTTAAGCAAATTCTCCCACTCAGCAATGAAAAGGTCTCTGGGGACTCTGACCCCAGAGAGAGGGCCTAGGACAAGATAGGGGAAGGCAGAGGAAGAGATAGCTGTGGGTTTCTTTGTCTCCAGGCCACAAGCTTTTTTTGTTGTTGTTTGGGCTTACCTTACCTAAACTCATCAATTGTTTCTCTAAAAAGATACTAAAGTAGGTGAAACTACCAGGGCATTTACTTCATACAATAGGGATATGGCTTTACTTTACTAATTAATTAATTTGGAAGCTACCATGCTCCTAGTTCCTCTGGGCAGGCCCTTCTGGTGGAAGGAATCTTAGGTAATATTAACAGGTACACGGGTATTCTGCTGAACCTGAGGTCACAAAGTAATTAAAGATTCCTCTAGAACCATGCTAAGACTATACTTGAAATAGTATATCAACTCAGGCAGAGGAAATACCTTGGGGAGGAAGGAAATCTGTTCCCCTGCTTCCCTAATACCACCCACTTCCCCAACCTCTGCCCCACTGGCTATCTTTCTGCAAGAGTTTGGTATAGCAGCAGAGAACACTGCTACACAATGAAAAAAGATGACTTCCATGGTGGTGTAGCCTTGATGTGACCTCCTTGCCTCCTCCCTCTCACTCCACACGTGATTGCTTCATGAGTGATGAAAATGGTTCCAAATTACTTCTTCTCCTTAAATATATTCATAGAATAAAAATGCTGTGTGGGTAGAAATGTCTGTATACTCTCAAAGCACAATAGTCAATGCTCCACTACTCCCTTCCTACCCCCATAGTTCAGCTGATATAATTTCTAATGGTTCAGAATAAATATTAGGCAGGGCGAAGTGTTACAGGGCCTACCTGTGCCAAAAAAAAAAAAAAAAAGTACAACCTTGATGTTGTCTTTAAAGGGAAATTAGAGAAAATATCCATATTCTTGTTCTAGGACCTGTGCTTCAGATCATTCTAGTCAATAAAGAAAATTCAATATTTATAATAATAGCATGCAGGGGTGGCTAAGTGGTACATGGAATAGAGCACTGGCCCTGGAGTCAGGAGGACCTGAGTTCAAATCCAACCTCAGACACTTAGCACTTAGTAGCCGTGTAACATTGGGCAGGTCACTTAACCCCAATCGCCCTGCCTTCTCCCCTCCAAAAAGCAAAAAAAAAAAAAATTATCTCTATAATAATAGCATGCTTCCTAGATACTTAGTTGCATCTATGATTTTATGTTGTAGTGTGTTATAAAATAATAGCATTGGTGATTGATAAATAGCCCCAGGATTTATATGCACCAGGATTTCTATAGATTACAGGATGTAAGACCTGATAAAGGGAAGAGAAAGACTCAAAGTGATTCAGTTTCCTAATACCAAGGCCATTTCTCACACTCTTCTCTATCCTGGTCACCCTTCTGTTGACCTAGATGCCTCTCTCTCACATTCTTCATTACTTCAGCAGTAGTATTAGAGGTTTTCCTCTTCATCTCATCACCTGGATCATCCTTGATGACTTTAACATCCACAGTAATGACCCAATAAATAAAGTGGTGTTCTGATACCCAGCAATGCCTAGTATGATACAGCTGGTAAGGGGCCTGGCTAGCATGCTACCACCATAAAAAATGCTGCCATGGGTAAGCAAATAACCAGTTTGCCAACATCTACTATCCCCCTGTACTATTTATTTGTCCTCCCTAATTCCAGACTTACTTTCTAAGTTTTAGATACGTTTTCCAAACTCCATTTCTGCCTCCTGCCTTGCCCTTCTCTGGGTGCCCTGATAAAATCTGACCTGGCCTGGCAAGTTGAGCCTGGACAATGCTCGCATTCTCCAGGAGAACATTCCCCAGAATTTATAAAATTGCCTTTACTTTTTAGCATATTTTAGCCCCCTTCCCGCCCAGTGGTCTGGGGTTGGATACTTGTCTCACAGTTTCTTGACTTTTTCAACTATGGTGGCCTTTGTTTCTACTTTAGTGGCCACCAAGCACGGTCAGTTTGGACTCTATCATCACTTGGAACTACTTTGCCTCCAATGGCTCAAGCTGTGACCATCTCCAGTCCTTCTCTTTCTCCTTTACTCATACTGACATTGAACCACTCCCTCATCCTAACCTCCAGTATTTTGACCCTCCCTATTCTAGTCTATCTAGCCCCTTGTAGCTTTACTCATGTTCCTAACCAACCTAGACCCCAGTGGTCAGGTTTTTTATCTTTCTAGCAATTAAAAATCTTTTGCCCCCCCCCAAAAAAAATTAAGTAAAAATTAAAAAAAAAATCTTTTGCCCCCTTAACCTTCCTCTGTCTCCACGCTAAAAATTCTCAACCTTGGACACCTCCTCCCTTCCATCCATTTCCTCTGCTTCTGAACTGCCAAGGGTTACTGAAAAAGGTCACAAAATCAACAAAGTCAACCTAATCTAGTATAAATTCATATTACATATTGCATTTTATATAAATTCATATTTTCTGCCTTTAACCAGGTTCTCCCTATTCCTTAGATATTATGGACTTAATGGACTCCAAGAAGCCATTGAATCAAGGGGATGGATATTTACAGGTTATTTAAGAGGCACATGGCATGGTAGACAGAGCTCTGGACTGGCAAGTTCAAATTTCACCTCTGAATCTTGTTAGCTTATGGGGCTTTGGATAATAATTTACTTAACCTCTCTGAGTTTTAGGTTCCTTATATGTAAAGTGGGAATAATAATTATACTACCTATAGCACCTAATTCATAGGAAAGCCCAAGTGATATAATGTTTGTATAGCACTTGATAAACTTTAAAATGCTAACAATTAATAATAAATCTAGCCTTTTAACACATGCAGGAATCCTCTGTATAGCATCCTTAACAAATAATCATCTGGACTCTGCTTGAACACTTCCAGTGGCAGGGAAATTAGTACTTCACAAGGCAGACCATTAAAATTGTATGAAGTTCCAGTGGCTATTATTCTTTGGAGTAAGCTGAAATTTGCTTCTACCCATTGGTCCTAGCCATTCTTCCTGGAATCCCACAGAGACTAATTTGTACTCTCTTCCACATGCCAAATATTTGAAGATAACTAGCATACATTCTGGTAAATTGTTTCTTTTATGGGACAAGCTTCCTTAGTTCCTTCAGCTCTTCCTCCTATGACATGGTTTCAAGGTTCCTTACAATTCCCATTGCCCTCTTTGACATGATCCAGTTTGTCAGTGCTCCTCTAGATGTAGTCTGACCAATGCATAGTACAGGAGGAGAGTTTTGATCTTCTTTTTCTGGAAAAAACAATAGTAAAAATAATAATAAATCTCAAAGTTATTTTTTGTAGTGCAGATCTGACCTAATCACTCTCTTATTCAACAAATTCCAATGGCTCCCTCATGCCTCCAGGATCAAACAGAAAATCCTTTGTCTTTTAAAGCTTTATAACCTGGGCCCAGTCTATCTTTCCAAGATGTTGCACCTTGTTCCTCCTCCCATATGCTACAGTCTAGCCAAACTGGCCCTTGTTTTTTTCCCATCCCTGGAATTCCACCACTCCCATTTCTACCTCAGAGAATCCCTCACTTCCTTCAAATACCTTCTACACAAAGCCCACCCTAATCCAACCCTCCCTCTCCTGCTGCTGGTAGTTTCCATCTCAAGGCACTTTGTATTTATTTATTTATTTTTCTTTTGGGAGGGAAGTAACTTTTGGGGGTTAAATAACTTGCCCAAGGTCACATGGCTAGGTTTTTGTTTGTGTGTGCGTTAAGTGTCTAAGGCCGGATCCGAACTGAGGTCTTCTGACTACAGGGCCGGTGCTCTACTCACTGCGCCACCTAATCACCCCACTTTGTATTTATTTTTAGCTAATTTTGTATATAATTGTTTTGTGTACACATATAGGTATGTAATATCTTTCCTAATAGACCAGAAGCTCCTTTAGAGTAAGATTATTTCATTTCTTGTCTTCGTGTCCTCAGTACTTAGCATGGTACCTAGTACCTAATAGTCACTTAATACATAATTGTAGATTAATTAATAATATTCTATGGACTACTTACCCCCATTTGTGTGTCTCTATTAACCTTTACCTTACCTGAAATCAATCAACAAGCATTTAGTTAAGTATTTTCTAAGTGCCAGGGATACAACTACAAATAGAAAGACAGTTCCTGCCTTCCAGGAGTTTACATTCTAGTTGGAAAAGACCAGAAAGAAGCTGAAAAGCCAGGAGTATGGCAAGGACAAGACTTGGCTTACCTGGGTGCCCTCCTTAAATAGAGATCCTGGGAGGAACAATCGGAGGGAAAGGTTGCAGGGGTTTAGGGCACGTCCAATGTGTAGATTCCAAGACTGGAGTGAAGCTTCAGGATGAAGAGCTGGATCATGGTAGAAGACTGGAAATCATCCTGGAGAAGAATGAGACTTGTAATATTCTTTAGAGTCAATATTACTCTATTGATTTTTTAGAGATTGGTATACTATGACTTGTGAGCAGGTTGGAAGGATGAACACTGGTATTAAAAAAAAGACTACCTTCTGTGTTGTGGAATTATATGACAATATTGAAAAGTGATATGCAGTTTTCCAAATGCCATCCCATTACCAAGTACCCAAGAAGTGGAATAAAAAATAGGAGCAGGGATGTTGGTAAGGACTGTGTTTCCACTGGCATAGGGACATCCCAGGGGAGCAAGTTCCCTCTTGGAATTCAGGTCAGCTCCTTCTCCTCAACTTCTAGTCCTAGAGAATTGCCTAGACCACTGAGATTAAATGACTTGCCCAGGGTCCTGCTGCCAATATTATCAGAGGTAGAACTTGAAACCAAATCTTTCTGGCTTCAAGATCAGCTCTCTACCTGCCATGACATGCTGACTCTCACTAGAAAAGATATCATTCAGGAATCATGCAATCAGGAAAAGAAGTAGTCTGGTCACATAGCAAGAATTTGGGGCTGACCAGTGGCCAGAAGGCCTGGGTATTGTGTTGGGCCTCTACCTATGCAATATCTAATGGTAGCCATCTCTAGGGTGGAGGTGGGGGAAGGAGAAAAAAGGAAAGAAAAAAAGAAAGTTACATGATAATTTTATTATATATTTAAAAGGAATAGCAAGTTGTATATAATAGCTTTGCAGTTTCATGTGCCTTTTTTTAAATTCTACTATGTTATGGAAAGGTTTGTTATATTTCTTAAGTTCAGAATAAAATAAATAAAATAAAAATTGAGAAGTAGATCTAGAAAGTCTCCTCCAGTAGGTTGACTGGATCCTCTTTAGAGGATTTATAAAGGGGCATCAGAAAAGAATTGGACAGGATAAGGTGTTATGATCTGTGTAAGGCTGTATTGGGGTGAGGCACATTGATGAGATAATATATCTATTGAAGGTTGTAATTATGTACTCATAGCAACCTATTGCAGCTTAAACTTGTACTTGATTTTTTTTTTTGAAGGGGAATGAGGAATGGGATGAGACTTCCAATTTTATTGATATAAAGAGCTGCTCAATGCATGTGAAGTCTTTTCACTGAAGCAGTTGAGCATGTGTCTGAAACACTTAGAGTCTTAAAAAAAAGTGCCTGGGGCACTGAGAGAAAAACATAATGGCTTGCTCATAGCCACTGAGGCCAGCTCTCCAGCTACTAGTGCCAAGCTGTCTTTCTTGATAGTTTCTGTTTGTTTGGAGGGGAGCCAAATCATGCAAGTTGTTTCGTATTGCACTTTCAGCCCAGTACGAGACACATTAGTAAGCACACAATAAAGGCTTACTGAATTATAGTCATCTTTTTCATAGGAACCTCTATGAAGTTTGTTCTCTCCCATCATATGTGTGGAAGGGCTGATTGATTGAACCTAAATGCTTGACTTTAACTCTATGAGAAGTTTTTTACTCCCTATTAAATTTCACTGTTTTCATGTCAGCCCATGGGAAGGCTCTCAATGCACATGCTGGAGCTGTCTGCTTAGCCTAACTGCCCCAGATACCCCTATCCATTAACAGCAGGCACACTAAGGATCAGGCCCCCATTTGGGGTAATGGGGAGACTGGGTAGAGAAAAGAATGGGCCTTGGGCAAAGGAATTCTTTTTTTTTTTTTCATTCCAGCTGACTCCCTATCACATTACTCCCAGCAGCTGTTTTAACCTTTTGTTTAGGAGTCTGAAGCTCCTAGCCCCACTCCCCTGTCCCACTTACTCCTAGCAAGTAACTAATTGTGGTCCTTTGTGGAGATGAACCATTATAGACATAGGGAATGGCATGAACAGGAACTGAGGCAGAAAGCATGGTGGCATATTCTGGAGACAGTTTTGTCTGGAGCACAGAATGCATGGAGAGAAATAGTGTGAGGTAATGTTGGAAAGGTAGATTGAGAACAGATCTGAAGGGCTTTGAATGCCATACTAAGGAGCCTGGATTTTCTGTGATAGTTAATGGGGATATTCTGGGGAACAGGGGAATGACATGAGCAGGGATGGATTAGCTAAGAGTAGCCTTTATATAGCACTTAAAATTTAGATCCTCACAACATCCCTGTGTTACAGGTTATTATCCCCATTTCACCAGTGGAAAAAATGGAATTTGAGAGAGGTTGAGTGACTTGGCCAGGGTCATACAGTCCTAAGTGTCTGAAGTAGGATTTGAACTCATCTTCCTGACTCCAAGTTCAGCATTTTATCCACTATGTCACATAGCTGCCATGAGGTCTTGTAGGAGTATGTAGAATGTATTGAATGAGTGAGAGACTCTTAGCAGCAAGACTCATTTGGTAGTTATTGAAATAGTCCAGGAAAGAAGTAATAAGAATCTGAACCAGGGTGGTTATAATGCCTGGCTCCTCTTTTATTTCTCATTGTCCCTTTCCTCTCTTAATTATTTTTACCTCCATATCTTACATACAACTGCCAGTACTTTAAAAGTCAAACAGAACAATTTGTATTTTATCCTAGGAATAACAGGGAGCCACTGAAGCTTCTTGAGTAGGAGAGTAACCACTGTTTTAGGAATATCAATTTGGCAATTATGTAGTAGATGGAATGAAGAAGGGAGGGTTTGGAGACAAGGAGACCAATTAAGTTATTGCAATAGTCCAAGTAAGATCTGGTAAGAACCTGAACTAGAGTGGTAGCCATGTGATTAAAGTGAAGAAAAGAGGACAGACGTAAGGTATATCACATAGGTAACTGATTAAATATGGGAGATGAGGGAGAATTATTCTGAAACTGTAAACCAGGGTAACTGGAGAGATGGAGGCACACTCAACAGGAACAGAGAAATTAGAGGAAGGGGTGGGTTTGGGGGAAAGATGTACATCATTGAGGCACTCTGAGCCTGTTTCATCAACTGTAAAAATGAAGATCATGCTTACATGGAGCTCTTGTGAGGAAAGTGCTTTGTAAATTAATTGATAATTACTTTATGAAATTATGAAATGGGGGCAGTCTTGCCCGGGTTTTTTGGGTACTTGCCAGGAAAGTCCATGATGGTAGTGGGAAGCAAGGCTGCAATCACACTTTAATAAGGCAGAGAGGGTACAGGGACAAACATCACAGAAGTATAGAGACAAATCAGTGAAAATCAGATAAATCAAAGGTAGATAGCATGGGGATGGGGAATGGGAAGAAGACAAAAAGCACTGGGGAGGGAGAAAGGCACAAAGAATCACTCATACAAACATGAATTAGAGTTGGGAGCACTTGGCACCATGGACCCTTAGGAGATGGAAGAGAGGAAAGGACTGTGAGGTATCATTTTTTAAAATTAATTTATTATTAATTTTTAACATTCAATTCCACAAGCTTTTGAGTTTCAAAACTTCTCTGTTTCCCTCTGCTCCCCTCTCCCCAAGATGATATGCAATCTGATACAGGCTCTACATATACATTCATATCAAACATATTCACAGTAGTCATGTTGTAAAGAAGAATTAGAACCAATGGAATGAACCATGAAAAAAAAAGAAAAGAAAGAGAGAGAGAGAGAGAGAGAGTCAATAGTAGGCTTTGATCTGCATTTAGAATCCATAGTTCTTTCTCTGGATATGGATAGGATTTTCCATCCCAAGCCTTTTGGAGTTGTCTTAGAACCCTGCATTGTTGAGATAAGTCTATCAAAGTCAGTCATCGAACAATGTTACTATTACTGTGTACAATGTTCTGGTTCTGCTCACTTTACACAGCATCAGTTCATATAAGTCTTTCCAGGTTTTCTGAAATCCACCTGCTCATCATTTCTTATAGCACAAGTATTCCATTACATTCATATACCACAACTTGTTCAGCTCTTCCCCAATTGATAGGCATCCCCTCAATTTCCAATTCTTTGCCACCACAAAAAGAGCTGCTATGAATATTTTTGTCCTTTTCCCATTTTTATGATCTCTTTGGGATACAGACCTAGTATTGGTATTGCTGGATCAAAGGATATGCACATTTTTATAGTCCTTTGGGCATAGTTCCAAATGCTCTCGGAAATGGTTGGATCAGTTCACAACTCCACCAACAATGCATCAGTGTTCCAATTTTCCCACTTCTCCAGCATTTTTAATTTTCCTGTTTTGTGAGGTCTCAGTTTATAGGGTTTTTTGGGGGAACAGACTAACTCTTAGGTGTGTCTCCTTGGAACTGGTTCATTAACATATTCAGACCATCTCAAAGTTGTCAGTAAAATTTTGAAGTTAACATGACCATATCATCTCAAAGTTATGGGTTAACTTTAGTATTGGGTGGGTCTTACTATGTAGTCTGGAACTTAATCTGCAATTTATATATCATAGGACCAAAAGGCTATGA
Source organism: Gymnobelideus leadbeateri (assembly GCA_011680675.1). NCBI lineage: Eukaryota > Metazoa > Chordata > Mammalia > Diprotodontia > Petauridae > Gymnobelideus > Gymnobelideus leadbeateri. The sequence goes on from WOXC01010939.1 coordinate 634,189, forward strand.
CAGCAAAGCCTAGATGGCTTTCTGGGATTCAGCACATATTACCAGGATGTGCTTTTGACTAATATATGACACAATTGACAAATGTGGCTTCTTTGATCTTTGGGATGGTTTATATGTGACTTGTAGGTTCCCCCCCATGCTATCTTACTTTCTTCTATTGCTACTTTATATGGGCTACTTACAAGTTTACTATACTGACTAGAGAGGGGGTGGGAGAGGCAGGAGGACCAGGACAAGATACAATTTTAACACAGTAAACTTTCAAACTATATAAATATAACTAATACTTTCAATTTGGAGCATTCTATTTTGGAAGAATATTAACAAATTGGAGCACATCCAGAGAATGGAGAAGGGGCTCAAAGCCATGGCTGAAGAAGAGAATGCTTGAGGGGGCTCACTTTTAAGGATTTGAAAGACTGTCTTATGAAAAGTTCTGACAAGGAACTATGGATGGAAGTTGCAGAGATACAGGTTTCAGCTTGATAAGAGGAAAAAATTACCAACAACCAGAGCTGCTAAAAATGGAAGAGGGTGGGGCAGCATCTGTTCTTATCAGTTTTTATCTGATAAGTCCTCTGTCTTATGGAAGATGATGCAAGTCTTTGGTGTTTGGAATGAGGTGAGTGGCGCTTAGGTTGGTGCTTTGAAGTGAAGGGGAGGAGCTGATCCCTGCTGTAAAGGCAGTGTTTCTTCCCCATTTAGATACTGGTGCTGCATGGGTCTGTGGGGTTTACTGCATGGAAATTGGTTTTACTATTGAAATACAGGTATAATTAGGCAGACAGGCAGAATTCAGAACTAGGCCATATCTTTTACCTGTAGCTACCCACTGCTGTCCAGGGGTGGGGAACCTGAGGCCTCATATGGCCTTCTTGGTCCTTGGGTCAGGCCTTTTGACTGAGTCCAAGTTTTACAGAACAAATGCTTTTATTAAGGGAATTTGTCATGTGAAGTTTGGATTCAGTCAAAGGGCCAAACTTGAGGACCTAGGGGGCCACATGTGGCCTCAAGGCCAAAGGTTCCCCAGCCCTGTTTACTAGACCCAAGTCTGGGTTTGCTTTTTGTTGGTTTTCAGCGCTCCGGCCAGGGCAGAGGCAGGAAGGTTTGGTTGGGATGAAACAGAGTCCAGGTGGGTGGATTGTGCTCTATTCTGGCTCTGAACTTTGTGTAGGTAGCTCTGTGAGCTCATCTGCTTGGCCTGAGATTCTGCAAACTTCTCAGCTGAGCTCCCTCTTGCTTTAGGCTCCAATCCTCTGTTCCTACATTTTTTTCTTCCTTTTTTTATTGTTGTTCAGTCATTTCAGTAGGGTCTGACTCTTTATAACCCTATTTGGCATTTTCTTGGCACAGATACTGGAATGGTTTGCCATTTCCTTCTCCAGCTCATTTTACAGGTGATGAAACTAAGGCAGAGTTACATGATTTGCCCAGGGTCACACAGCCAGTAAGTGTCTGAGGCCAGATTTGAACTCAGGGGGATGAGTCTTCCTCCATCCAGGGCTTACACTCTATCCACTGTGCCACCTGGCTCCCCCCTTGTCTTTCTTTAACCTTCCTCTGTAAGCTCCTGTGAGGATATCTATCACAAAAGGTCAGGGCAGATAACCCCTTCCTTGTTAGGCTGTTGTAGAGGGAATTAGATCAGGTGACCCCTGAAGTCTCTTCCAGCTCTGAGATGCTAGAACCCATGGACTATCCAGGCTAGATCAAATCATGTCCTGAGATCCTTGGATCACAGATTTAGGGCCCTCAGAAGCCATCTAGGCAATCCGTTCATTTTGTAGACGAGGAAACCGAGGTCCAAAATGATTAAGTTACCTGTCCAAGGTCACAGAGGTAATAAGTGACAGAGGAAAATATGCAGATAGAGTGAGGTTGGCCTCAACTAAAGGATGGGTCTTGGCCCATCTCCCAGACTTTTGAGAGGTTTACTGATGAGCTGGCTTCAGGAATCTCTTTTATGAGTCTGAATTGCAATGAAGTGTTGTAAACCTATACCAACCTGTAGAATCACCTGATTCTGGGGTCATTCGTTTATTTAATAAATATTTGAGTACTAGTGCAGGCATGGGGAACCTGTGGCCTTCTAAGTCCTTGGGTGAGGCCTTTTGACTGAGTCCAAGTTTTGCAGGACAAATACTTTATTAAGGGGATTTGTTCTGTGAAGTTTGGATTCAGTCAAAGAGACACACTTGAGGACCTAGAGGGTCACATGTGGCCGTGGAGGCCACAAATTCCTCATCTCTGATCTAATTAATGCAGTATACTCTGCTAGGTACTGTTGGGAAGACAAGAGGAATAAATCAGTATCTGTGTTCAAGGAGTTTTCATTCTAGTGGGGAGTAATAAGCCTGATATGTGTAAAAAAAATGACTACAGTACAAATTGGAATATAATATAGGAGAGACAAACCAGTAGAATAGGAGAAAGTTCTGAAGAAAAGCAAAGCTTAAAGAGACAGATGAATCCATTCTATACCATTTCACAGCCCAAGTGAGGGCCCCTGGGAATTTTTGTGGCGTGATATCCCAGATCTTTGACCATTTGGGACAAGGTGGCCCTCGAGGGCAAATGCAGGAGCTACACTGAAGCAGCTCTTACCACTGACAATCTCCCTCCTCCCCCCACACCCACTTCCATCCCCTCACCTGGAATACATGCTGGGGAGGGGCAACTGTAGTGATATGGGGGGATGGGGTATTTCCTCCTTTGTCTCTCTACGTATTTTGAAATGGAGTCTGTTCTGCTGCCTATGAAACTCGGCAGCTGCTCTCTGGTCATGTTTCTGATAATGCCATCTCTCCTTTTGTAGTGCTTTACAGTTGTCATCTACATGTTCTCATTTGGGGACCCTATGAGATTGACAGCTTGGTGAAGGTAACAATTACAGCTGTCCAAAAGTGGAATGGAATTCCTTAGGTGACAGAGGGTTTTCCATTTCCAGAGGTCTTTAGTAAGAAGTATCAAGGACATCAAGGGGTAGTGCAGCAAAATGGACCCATGCCAGGCTTGAAGTCAGGGAGTCCCAAGTTCAAATCTCATCTCTGGTATTTCCTTGCTAGATGATTCTACATAGTTTGCTTAATAAGCTCCCAAGATTTCCTAAGTTATCAATCTGATGATCAGAGTTCCCTACTCTGAGGAAATCATAGGGCCATATGTGAACTATCAGAATATGAATTATCTCTATTTTACAGATGTGGAAACTAAAACCTAGAGAGTTAAAAATGGTTTGCTCTGGGGCGGCTAGGTGGTGCAGTGAGTAGAACTTCGGCCCTGGAGTCAGAAGGACCTGAGTTCGGATCCAGCCTCAGACACTTAATGCACACACAAACAAAAAACCTAGCCGTGTGACCTTGGGCAAGTTACTTAACCCCAATTGCCCTCCAAAAAGCAAAAACAAACAAGAAAAAAATGGTTTGCTCAAAGACACAGCCATTGAAGTTGATGAAAATTAGGATGAAAATTAGGAAAAGCAGGATGAAAATTAGGAAAAAAAAACACAAGACAACAACAACAAAACCCTAGGTTTTCTGCCTCCTTCATATACTGTGCTCTTTCAAGACCTTTTCACAGATTAGTCAGTTTCCCCAAACCTCTCCACATACAGTCAGAGATCAAAGTATGTTCTTAGAAACAAAATGATCATGGGAGGTCAGAGGATGGTTTAGGAAGCCCCGATCCCAGCCCAGGCTTCATTCCTTGGTCTTGTGAGACATATGATGTTTTGATGAATGGCTAAGCCCTGGTAGCTTCAGCTATTTCCCTCCTGTCTGTTTGCAGTGTCAGGAAGGCAGGCAGACAGGCTCAGGATGACAGTGACTTTTTATTTCCCCAATGAATGTGGGATTCATGTTTGCAGACTTGAATGACCAGCTTCTTGCCTGAAAACATAGCTGGGGCTCTCAGAGGCCTCTGATCAGAAACCACATCAGTATGTGGTCCAAGAAAAAGACTTTGTAACTCAGTTCACGTGGCACTGGCCACAGACCTTCTCCTGCTCTGCCTCATCGGGCTGTGGTTGAATTCTAGCTAGGCTGGCTAGTTCTGGGGGCGGGGGGGTTGGGGAACGTGGGGGGAGCAGCACACGTAGTTTATTCTGTTTGTGGCTATTGCCTTGTTATTCTGTTTGCCGTTGCCTTGTTAATTAAGCTTCCTGAAGAGCCTTAGTGCCAGTTTCCTCCCTGTGTCAGTCATTAGGAATGTCCCATTTCCTAAAGCTGGCTTACTCTCAGAAGCAAAGCAGTATGGTATCAGTCTCTGCCCAGCCCCCTCTGTATCCCCACAAGCATTTCTCTGTGGCCAGTCATGCTGTTTCCTCATGTTAGAAAGAAAAGCATCTGTGTACTTAAGGCAGAAAAAAAAAATATATGAAGTCTTTGTTCATTTCCCATCATGGTCCAGGGCCTACATTCCCCTGGAGTGGTGTTTCCCAGTAGTGTCCTAGTGTGACCTGAGTATCTGTGCCAATGAGAAGGCTTTGGGGGCTGGTGTGACTAGAGGATGGGGCCAACCACGATGAGGTCTGGCATACACTTTGAGCCAGTGTCTGTGTGGCAGGGGCAGGGAAGTAGTGGAAAATTTGGGGTTAGTAGGCTGGAGGGCTTTCCTTGTCATTCCTGATATTGTGAAGACACACAGGTTCTCAGCTACGTATTCAGAGCAAATAAACTGCATTTGTATTGTACTTAAAGGTTTAAGCTAATGCATTTCTCATCAGCCTGTAAGGTACTATGAGCATTCTTATATGCATTTTATAGATAAGCCAACTGAAGCTCAGAAAGGCGAAGTTAGATAACTTCCCTGTAGTCACACTGCTAGATAGTGATCTAGGATCCTGGGAACTAGTGAGGAGGTAGCAGTCCAGTATCCTGGGGACCACTGGCTACAAAAGCCAAGACCAGAGATTTTCAGACTTTTGGTTCTTTACGTTCTTAAAGATCATTGAGGACCCTTCCCTAGAGAGTTTCTTTCTATGTGAGTTGTAGCTATTGATATTTATCATATTAGAAATGAAAATATCTTTGTTTTATTATGAAAACGGTTTTAACCTCCTGGACCCCTGAAAGGGGCTCTGAGTCTGGACCACACTTGGAGAACCACTCACCTAAACCCTGCCAGGTCCCAGGGATTCAGGCTTATGCCAGTTAGTCTTAGGTCAAAATCTAGGAGAAAGTTAATTTCCCCATTTTACAGATGAAGAAACCAAGGCCCAAAGAAGCTGTGACTTGTCCAAAGTGGCACAGGTGACTTAGGTCCTATGATTCCAAGTTCAAGGTTGCTTCCATTGCACAGTATGGTCCCTTATCTCAGTTCATTCTTTATTCTGACCTTACCCTTCCCTACGCAGCTCTCTCTTAGCTCTCAGGAGGATGTGGCAGGCACTGGTAGCCAATCCAATATGACTGTAATCTCTTCACTCAGAATAAAAAAATGAGTGCTAGTAGGAATTGTAGCCCAGTTAACCTTGCCTGAGAGAGCTGAAATGGGATAGGGTATATTCAGAGCCATCCTCTCATTTTAATTTGGTAAGAAAACTTACTAAACCTGCTTAGAAAGCTGGAATGGACCTTAGATATCATCTAGGCTGGGGCGGCTAGGTGACACAGTGAATAGAGCACCGGCCCTGGAGTTAGGAGGACCTGAGTTCAAATCCAGTCTCAGACACTTAACACTTACTAACTGTGTGACCTTGGGCAAGTCACTTAACCCCAATTGCCCTGCCTTCCCCACCTCTGAAAAGAAAAAAAAAAGAAATCATCTAGGCCTATTCCTCCCTCATTTTTTGGACATATTAGGAAATAGAGGTTCAAAGGAATAAAATTACTTGGTTGGGGTCACACAGCAAGCCAATGTGTCATTTTGACCACTAGTCCTGAGCTCTGGAAACACTAGAAGTAGCTTTGATTTTAATTCCATAGTCATTATGTTTGCCCATCCTTCCCTTTGGAATGAACAGACCTGACCACTGACTAAGAGGGGTTATCAATACATGTGGCTACGGACCTCACTGCTGATGGTACCCCAATCCCCAAACCTGCATAGATACCTTCTCCTCTGAGGGACATGTAGATACAGACACATGGGGACCTTCCTCTGCATCCCTTCCTGTTTCTTGGGGTTAAGAGGGAGGGAGGGAGGGAAAAAACTATGTTTGTGGAGAATATGTCAGGAAATGAGAACATTTGGCAACATTGGTCCCTTTGTGTGCCTTAGTGGGCAGTTGGCCTCAACTATGAAAGAGAAATATATCATATGAGAGGGTTCACACCAGGTTTAGGGCCTGAACCTCCCCTAACTTCCTGGGATGTTTGGTCATAATCTTGTTATATTCTACCCTGGTTAGACAACATCTGGAGTACTTGTGCTCACAGCCATATTTTTAAAAGGAAACTGACATCTGTAAGAGAGTTACCAGGACAATGAGAAGGCCAGGACAGATGCAGCATTTTTCTCTTTTTTTAATTTATTTTTTCTCTTTTTAAATTTTTTTAAAATTAAAACTGAAATACACAAGAAGAAGAAACATATTATAAACTTAAATATTGAAACTTAAATATAAAATAAGAAAAGAAAAAAAAGCATTATCATATGCAGAGCAGACCATAAGAAAGGATTCAAAATATACAATAAATTTCATTTCAAGAAAGCCTATATAATAAATAATATGAATTGTGTTGAGAGCTGTCCATCTTGTCTTTGCTTCCTTGTAAGTTTTCTTTTGTTTTCTGCTGTGCAAAACAGCATTTGTCTCTTTAAAATTTTTTTTTTTTTTACAAACTACCTGTGCCCAGAGATCTAGTCCCAGGTACTAAATCATAAATTATTGCATCAGCACATCTTGTCATAGGACACAACCTAGATGCTTCAGGACATTTATGAAGTAGTGGGGGAGTTATCTTTATTCAGCAGAAGGTGTGTCTTCTGCTTTCCAGAATCAGGGGGATGGATCAGGGAACACGTTAGTTATTAGGGAACTGGTTTGAATTAGGAACATAAAAAGAATCGGGAGGTTTCCTGAGGCCTGTGCAATCTCAGGTGTGTTTATGACAGTGGGCACTCCCAACTGGTCTGTGAGCTGGGCTGCACTGATTGCTCAGTCCCTATGGAAACTGATCATTTTACATATTGAAATGTTTTTGTTGCAGCTATTTGATCTGAGTCTAAGCTAGGGTAAGAAGGCTTTCAATGAGTTGGCAAAGATGATGCAGTCAGGAAGAGGAAAGGGAGAAGAATCCTGAGTCCTTGGGGAAGCACAGCACTGTGGAGGGAGAGGTAGGTGTGGGACATAAATCCTGACTGGGCTTTTATCCAGTTCAATGGAGTTAATCTTCCCTCTTCTAATAATAGATACTAATAATAATCTATTAATAGCTCTTAAATGTTGGTGAATAGCTCTCTTGGAATAGGAATGTAATCAGGAAGTAGCATACAAATGTATAAGGATGGGAACTTGGATAATGTATAGGACTGAAGAGATAGAAACTTTTTTTGGGATTTTAGAGTGACATCTTGAGTCCGAAAAATTGGCTTAATGATATCCTCAGGGTTTACTTTAATAAGTGAGCACCAATGTGATGTTATTTGACCAGCATCTAAAGTAAGTAATACTATGTCTTTATACTATGTAATACTTTATATTATAGTAATACTATGACTTTATATAGTCCCCGAATTCCCCATTAGAACTTCATTCATTTGGGCCTTGAGGTCACAGGCTTCCCACCCCTGGCAAAGTTTTTTCTATCTCTATGAGTCCCTTGTGATCGTGAAAATGCTCCTCAGAGAGACAGAGTTAATTACAAAAGACAAAATAGATAACTTTGATTATATGATATGGAAAAGCAAACAGAAAAAAAAATTAATACACTTAGGATAAGAAGGGAAGTGTTCAAATGGGAAATTTTGTAGTTTGTTTAAAAAATTTTTGTATTAAATTTCTCTGATAAAAGTTTGGTATCCAAGGTATATAAAGAAGTAATATAAAACTAATAGGCATTCTATAATAAATAAGTGGTCAAAGAATATGAACAAATAGTTATCAAAAGAAGAATTGCAAACCACTTGAAAGAATGCTTAAAATCACTAATAATAAGAGAAATGCACATAAAAACAACTCCTAGGTTTTACCTTCTACCCTGAAAATTGGCAAAGATTACAAAAAATGGCAATACTTGTTGTTGGAGAGATTGTGGGATGATAAGCATACTAATACATTGTTGGTGGAGCTGTGAAATGGTACAACCAATTTTGAAAGCAGTTTGGAATTATGCAAATAAAGTGACCAAGATGTCCATACTCTCTGAACTAGAGAATCTATTACTGGGCTTTTATACTCTCAAGGAAGCTACTGAAAAGAAGAAAGTCTCCATCTATCTCAAAATATTTATAGTAGCACTTTTTGTTAGGTGGCACAGTTGATAGAGTACCAGGCCTGGAGTTGGGAAGATGTGAGTTCAAATGTGGCCTCAGATACTTACTAGCTGTGTGACCCTGGGTAAGTTATTTAACCTCTACTTGCCTCAGTTTTGTCATCTGACAAATGGGGATAATAACATCTGCCTCCCAAGGTTATTGTGAGAATCAAATGAGATAATTGTAAAGTGCTTAGCGCTTGGCATATAGCAAGCACTATTTAACCATTAGCTGTTATTATTATTATTCTGTAAGAAACAGAAGATGTCAATTACAACTTTACTCTGCCATCTTGGCTCCACCCCCCCCCCCAAAAAAAAAAACTTTAAAAGAAAGGAACACCTTAAACGATCAGCTTTTTCAATAGTTAAAGCATGACTTTTCTGGGATGATCATAGGACTGTTAGGAATGGGGGAAGGGATAACAGGAGAATGGAAATCCCTAGTGTAGACTCATTCTTTAAAAACTAGCAGATCAGTATCCTTACCCTCTGTGTGAGTCTCTCTTCAATTCAAAGATGTCACCAGAGAGGGTTCTCTCTCTCACTCTCTCTCTCTCTCTCTCTCTCTCTCTCTCTCTCTCTCTCTCTCTCTCTCTCTCCAGTCTCTTTCCTACATAAACTAGAAGCCAGAGAAAAATGGGAGCCTTTCTGTGGCTTCCCATTAAATGAGGACTTTCCCTTTTTCCCCATTCCAAAGATTACTCTGTTAGGGACCTAGGATTTGGAGGTAAGTTTTCATCTAATGTACTGATGATATAGAGAATAGCTTTTCTCCTCTGTCCCCTGCTCTGGAGCAAGGAGGATTAGGTGGAGGATTTGTGGCCTAAACTGCCTCTAATCTGTAGCTAAATTTAGAAACAGGACTGACATCCCCCATGGTTTTCTTTTCTTTTCTGATAGGGAGGTCCCTAGATACAAGCCTCACAGTAGCAAGTGGGAGAGAGAGAGGGAGAGGAAGGGGGGGGTGGGCATCCATGGGCAGCTCTAACTCTAGGGAAGGAGGCCTATCCAGACATGGCAATGTAACTTATGATCCATATGAAGCAATCTTAGCTCCTGCCCTATGAATAATTTAAATCCACCCCACCCCCATCTCATCTGTTCCCAACCTGGTTACTTAGAGAAAGGACAAGTTGATAGGGAGTGTTATATTGCTTTATAGGGCTAAGTGAATTTATTCCAACCCTAAGGTCTAATGAGCCTAAGTCATCATAGTATTAATGCCTCCCTGCCCTGCCTCAATCCTTGACTTCTCCCCCCCACCCCAAATACCAACAGAGCCATGGCCACCTGCCAGGCTCTCTTTCAGCTCTAGATCAGGTAGCTGGGTGATAGAGCAGAAAGAGCATTGAGTCTGGAGTCAGGAAGACCTATGTTCAAATCAGCCTCAGATGTGACCCTAGGCACAGTGTGACCACTTAATCTCTGTTTGCTTATCTGTAAAATGGGGATAATTAGTAATATCTACCTCAAAGAGTTGTTCTGAAGGTCGAATGGGATATAGTTGTAAAAGCACAGACATATGGTAAATGCCATATAGGTGTTAGCTATTATTTATGAAGGTTTTAAACTTGGGCTCTATGAGCTTTTTAAAAAAATTATTAACTGTCATTATAATTGGGTTCTTTTGTAATCCTATATATTTTATATCTTATTTCAGTGGTCCTCACTCCCAGGACTGCCTGAGTTTGATACAATTTCCTATTCACACTTGCATTATGATTCACAGGGAATTCAGTGTCCAGTCTCCCCTTAATTAAATGGGTATTCTGTTTCAGATAAGATGTACTGTATTTTTGTCTTGTTTTATTTTGAGATCACTTCCTGAAACTCAGTCTTTTGGCTTCTTGAACAGTTAGCATGTAGGGCCTGAGAGAGGAGTTGGAGGGAATGCTGCTCTGCCAGTGGGGCAGAGCAATCAGAGAGATGGCTCAAGATCTGTAGGGAATCACTTGGGCCTTCCTTGAGGGAAACAGTCCCAGGAGAATACCACAGTGGGGGGAAGGGAAGAGACTTCCTCACCCTACCCTACCCCCAACCAGGTGACATCAAATTATAATGAGAGTCCAGGGAAATCTCGAAGGAGCATATAAACCAGAAAAGGGCAACCTGATGTAGTGAAGGGTGGGGGAAGGACAGAAGGTAAAAAGGGGTGGGTCAACCCCAGTCACATTTCTTTCCTGGTTACCCAGAGCAAATAGCATAACCACTTGTGTTGACTGATTGCTCCCTTGTTGAGTTCAGCAAAGTCTTCTCCTAGAATTACAGCATGGGAAGGTACCCTAGGGATTATTTCGTTTAACTGCCTTTTACCACCAGTGGTACTGCTTCTACCACCATCATGACCTGGCATTCATATGGTGCTTTATGATTAATGAAATACTTTACACTCTCATTTTAATACTTACAGCAATGTGAGATAGTATTGGGTTATCCCCATTTTGAAGATGAGGAAACTGAAGCTCAGAGGGGAGAGAAGTGACTTGCCCAACGTCATATACTTTGGTAAAGGCAGAGCCAAATCTAATGTTGCTACAGGCCAATGAATGGAAAGTGGAAACAGGCTGGATGGGAAAGGGGAGGTGATGGGATGATTTGACCTGGCAAGGGTTTTTTCCCTTTCTCTTCCTCCCTGAATTTAGATTAAAACCTGTGTGGGTTCACATTCAGGAAAAAGACCACTGGTGACCATAAACCTGAAATTCTTTCTTTCAATACCACCCTCATCTCACTTCTATCCCAGCAACTTTCCTTTCTTTTCATTCATTTCAGTTGTGTCTGACTCTTGGTGACCCCATTTAGGGTTTTCTTGGCATATATGCTGAAGTGACTTGTCATTTCCTTCTCAAACTCATTTTACAGATGAGGAAACTGGGGCAAAAAGGTTAAGTGACTTGCCCAGGGTCACACAGCTTCGAAGTATCTGAGGCCAGATTTGAACTCAGTGTTCTGTGCACTATGGTGCCACCTAGCTGTTCCAACATTCCTTTGGTATTTTAAATCTACTGGAGTGCCTAGTTGGGACTTGTCTACATCAGGATGATAGGAGGAGAAGACATGGTCTTGTCCTTACGGAATTTATTATTGGTTGAAGAAGACTGAGCTTTGGGTAAACATTGACTGAACCCAGGTGGTAAGACAGAGGCAGTCAAGTTCAAGGTCTGCCTCACAATCCCATAAAGTACCTGGACTTCTTCAACACTGAGAGAAGAGATTTGTTGCCTCAGGATGCCCGCTGTAAAAGGGGCTGTAAAATGACCTCACAGTGTCTGGTTCTGGGACTACCTGTTAGAAGAAACTGATTATCTAGAATCTGAGGTCAGTGAGTAGATTTCAGTGGATCTATAAACTTAAATAGGAAAAAAATGCATCTTCATTTTTCATTAATCTCTACCTGAAATCTAGTTTTTCTTTCAATTACTTAGAAACCTTAATATGAGAAAAGCTCCATAGGCTTCACCAGACTGCCAAAGGGGTCCATGACATACAAAAGGCTGACCTCTGATCTAGAACAAATTCAGAACAGAGTGAAACCATGACCTTAGAGAATTAGTTGAAGGAATTAAAGATGCTCTTAGCATAGAGAAGAACAGACTTAGGGGGACATGATAACTGCCTTCAAAGTCACAGGGAATCAGACTTAGTGTGGCTCTACAGGGTGAAAACTAGGACCAATAACTCAAATTTACAGGAGGGGGATTTTAGCTTAGTAAACAGTAGGGTGTTGTTTTCTTGTTTTGATTTTTTTTTAATTTTGTAACAAAGTAAGAAGATGAGTGAGAAGATGAGTTCCTCATTACTGGAGGTGTTCAGATAGATCTGTATGATCATTCATTGGGTCTATTGTGGTGGAAATTCATGCCTTCATGAGGAGTGAGTGTTGGACTAGATTTCGCTAAGGTCTTTTTCAACACTATAATTTATTCCTGGGGTGGAGGGGAGGGGATGATAGCCAACAGGAAGACTTCCAAAAGCCACAGTAAAGGAAAGAGTCCCCAGTCCTTTCAGGGGCCCCTGCATATGAAGGGATGCTAACGTAATTCCAACAACTCATTTAAAAAAACAACCAACCTCCCAATTCTATTGGTTAGAGAGACAAAGATCCTGTGCAGCTTATATGGCATCCGGAAATATGAGTCCTGATTTTTAAGGTGAGTTTTCTATCTTTGAGGCAGCCAGGCTTGGACATGTCCCCATTGACTGCCACTCTCCATACAGGAGGAGGCTGTGTGGGTTTAGAGAAGCTTAACTCACCTCCTGCCTGGGCCCGAGGACAGACTGAGCCTAGTGTGGTTTCTCCTGCTGTGGTTATTCAGTCTTTTCCTTGCCAGCAGTTGACAATGGCCTGTTTCAGAACAGCAGGGGCCAGCCTCTCACTTTCTTGGCTCCAGGTTCTCTGGCAGCTCAGCTCTCTAGGTGGCTGCTCGGGGGAGGAATTCCTGCCTCAGGCCTGGGGCCTCTTGGGGCCCTCTGCCTCTAAGTAGGACACCTCCCCCACTACTTTCTAACCAAGGTAAATTTCAGTGGAACTGACAAGCTGGAAAGAGAAAGCTGGTATTGGGGCACAGTCTTTAATGTGGAGGAAAATTTTAGTGACCTCTGGGCCTGGGATCTTTGTAGCCATAAAGACAGGACAAGAGGAAATAGGCATGAGCAAGAGGGATGAAGGGTGGCCTTCCACCCTAAAAATGGGGCCTTCTTATAAAGGATGAAGGACAGGAACAGGTTTAGGAGACTGAGGGAGGGTTGGTCTAAGTTCAGCTGGATTGGTCTACTTCATTTTGGAAAACTCTATTAAGAATGTCTTCCTTTTACTGAAGTGAAATTTACTTCCCTCACTTTCCCTCTCCCCACCCCCAAAGTAATTCCCATCTCTTGGTCCTAGTTTCCCCCCCCCACCCCCCATGGAGCCACAGTGAAGAAGTCTGATCCCTTCAAATACTTGAAGATAGTCATCATGTCTTCTAAGTTTTTTTCTCTTCTATGCTTAGTTACTCAGGGCCCCTCAAACTGCCCTTTCTTCCTTCTCTAGTTCCTCCCTTATTTTTCTTATTTGTGTTTGTCTCTCTTTTTCTCCCCTCTCCCCTCTCTCAACATCTCTCTGTTGGTCATTTTCCATTATCTGCTGGCCCATGATGCTACTCAATCTCTGCCTCTCTGTTGCACAGTTGACTCCTATTGAGAATCAAGTCAGTTTCTTCTTGCCCTCTGTTCAGTAGAGATGAGGGTCAGCTGATGGCCATGTCATAGCCCTACAGACCCTTGGATATAATCATTGTTTCGTTATTATTGTCTAATACTATATATTAAGTTTTTTTTAATATTGCAAATGACAGAATATAAAAGTTAATGAATATCTGGGGAAGTGCTTATTGGAGATTGGAATAGAAAGAGGAAAATTCTTCCATAATTGTCTTTTCACCTCCCCTTTCAGCAGTAAGCACATGTCTAGACCCATATTGTCATTGCTCACCTTCTAATGAATCAATTTTCTACTAGTTTTTTTTTTTGGGGGGGTGGGGGAGGTATAGAGGAAGTATTGTTCAGTGTGGTTTTGGCTAATGTGACATAACTGGGGTAATGCCTTTGGGGAAATAGCCTGCTGTAGTAGTCTGAGGGCAGGCCTTAGAGCCAGGAAGCCGGGGTTCCAATTCTGCCTTTGTCCCATATGAGCTGGGTGATCCTGAGCTCAATCTCTCAGTGCCTCAATGGACTGAGACTCTAAATTAGGAGTTAGTGGCTGATTTGTGATGGTGGAGGAAGTTTCCACATTGCTATTTCTCACAACTGATGAAATCGCACCTTCCCTCTTTCCCCTCATTATCTTGCCATCCCTACATAGCATACTCAATGTATCAGTTGTTATCAGGATCTGTTGACTCACCAAAGTCATAATGATCCTTGGAAGGTTTTTTTTTTCTTTTAAATACACTTACTGCTTTTCCTATCTGAATGGAAATTACACAAACTGTGAAATCACATTAACCAGAGAAATAATATAGACAATATGTTCGACAAAAATTTTCATAAAATCATTCTGGGCAAGATGGAGAGATGTGGGCTGGATGACAGTATGTTGAGGTAGATCAGAGCTGGTGGAACAACCAAATGGGAATTAGAAAACGGATGTCAAATTGTATGAAAGTCTCTAGTTGAGAGAACTTTGTCATAGAACTTTGTCCTTTGTCCTGTACTGTTCAACATTTTATTTTTTTATTATTATTATTATTATTATTTTGCTTTTTGGAGGGGGGAAGGCTGGGCAATTGGGGTTAAGTGACTTGCCCAAGGTCACATGGCTAGTAAGTGTTAAGTGTCTCAGGCTGGATTTGAACTCAGGTCCTCCTGACTCCAGGGCTGGTGCTCTATTCACTGAGCCATCTAGCTTCCCCTCAACATTTTAAATAAGTGACTTGGATGAAGGCATATATCAATCATGCTTATTAAATATGCAGATTCCAAAGAGCTAGAGGGGTAGCTGATGGATCTGTCTGGATTAGGATCAAATAAGACTTTGATCAGCTAGAACAATGGTCCTCAAATGTTTTTTGGTTCATGGCACAGTATTCTTTGCTCAAGGATATGAGCTACAGTGAACATATAAACTGAAAAGAAGAGTTCTCAGGAAGTCAAACCTCCAGACATATGATTCAGGCTTTGTTGATATTCCTCTCTCTATCTCTCTTTCTCCTACTCCACCCCTCACCTTCTTTCTTTACTTCAGAAGAGGCAGCTTTGTGCCTCTTCTCATAGAGCTGCCATTGTGACCTTCCTGACACCAAAGCAGGAATAGCAACTGGGAACATTCATCTTCCCGAGTTCAAATCTGTCCTCAGTCACTTACTAGTTGTGTGACCCTTAGCCCTATTTGCCTCAGTTTCCTCATCTGTAAAATGAGCTAGAGAAGTAATGGCAAACCACTCCAGTATCTTTGCCTAGAAAACCCCAAATGGGGTTAGACATGACTGAAAACAACTGAACACCACCACCACCAATCCCAAACTGGGTAGTAACTGGGGAACATGCAAATCTCAAGGTATGGGGAGAAGGAGTTCATGTAATCTAAGTGAAATGGAAATGTAAAGTCTTACAATTCAGTTTTTAAAAATCAACTTTGGAAGTATAGGTTTGAAGAAACAAGGCTAGACGACATGTCATCCATTCGAAAAAGACCTGGAGGTTAAGTAGACTTCAAGCTCAGTATGAAACAACAGGATGACATGGCAGCCAAAATTTTTAAGTTGGATTTAGGCAATGTTCATTAGAAATCTCATGTCCAGGAAAAGGAAGGTCATGGTCCTACTGTACTCTTCTCTAGGCAAGTCACATATAAGAGACTGTGCACAGTTTAGAAAGAATGTTGCCAAGCTACAATGTGCCCAGAAGGGATGTGAGACAGTGCCATAACTGTCGGGAGTGACAAGGACATGATAGCTGTTTTAAAGTATCTGAAGGGCTGTCATGTAGAAGGATTACATTTGTTTTGCTTGGTCTCCGAGTATAGACTTAGGAAAAACACAAGCAAATGGCAGTTACATCTCTTTTAACTGAGAGCTGTGACCACTTCCCCAAGCCAGGCCATTTACAGCAGATAGGAAATGCCCACGCTAAGTTCGTGTCTCCTTCTGGAATCTTGGTTCTCTGCTAGTATCTTTGCAAACTCCCTCAGTTCAGGTCTCATCTGATCTATGGCCACAAACCCATTTGAGTTTTAGTTCCATCGATGCCCTCTCCCCTCGGCATCCCCTTCCTTGCTTAAATAAATATTCCCAGGGTTCTAAACAGAAAAGGAGCAAAGAAAAACTGTGGAAACAGAACTGATTTCAATCTTTTCCC
Organism: Gymnobelideus leadbeateri; assembly: GCA_011680675.1. NCBI lineage: Eukaryota > Metazoa > Chordata > Mammalia > Diprotodontia > Petauridae > Gymnobelideus > Gymnobelideus leadbeateri. The sequence continues at coordinate 650,445 of WOXC01010939.1, forward strand.
ATGCAAATCACAGGGGCTAGGCAAGTGGGAAAAGATAAGGACCTATACCCCATTGTACAACAAACTGTAGCCCAATCTCTCTTTGGTCTTCCCATATATAATTAATTTCTTCATTGTATACCAGTAAGTACTTCTAAAATATTTGAAAAGAGCCAGTTCCCAAGTTGTCTGTTCTCTTTCCAGGTTCTTCCACTGCAATCCCAGTAAAATATAAGCTTCTGAGGGTAGGGACTATTTTGGTCATTGTGCTATCGGTGTTCATCACAGTGGAAGCAATTCACAATTACTAGGTGAACTGAATTGAATCTTGTTAATTCTATTAATTTACTAAACAAAATATTCATGGAAAGAGCAAAGGAAAACTTGCACTAATTCATTGTACTGATCTGATTCAAAGGGCTTCAATTAATGACATTTGACTATAATCCTTATGTCTATTAGTGATCAGCAAGTTAGTAGAATATTACTAATAATAGTGGTTTATACTGATATTGCACTTTATACTTTGCAAAATGTTTTCCTATCAACAGCTGTATGAAGTATTATCCTTGTTTTATACAGATGAGGAAACTGAGGTTAAGTGACTTATAGAGGACTAAAGAGTAAGTGGCAGAATGGTACAAAGGAAAGAACCTTGGCTCTGAAGTCAGAGGACCTGAGTTCAAATTCCATGTCTGAGACTATGGACAACTCAGCCTTCTGGACCTCAATTTTCTCATGTGTGAAATGAGAAGGGTTGGACTAGAATTCCTTCCAGCTCTAGAGCTACAATCCTGTGAGTGTGGACTTGAACCCAGTTCTTCTGACTCCAATATTAATTATACCAGATTATTTTCAATTTTATTGTTTGTCCAATGGTCTGGTATATTTCCATTCCTTTAACCTCCATTCTTTACCCTCACTGGAAGGGAGGTGTTACCGAGAAGGTAAAAAGTCCTTGGACAAGTAATTTTTCTGGCCCCTGTTTCCTTATCTGTAAAATGAAATGATTTGTAAGATTAGATCTCTAGGGGGCGGCTAGGTGGCGCAGTGAGTAGAGCGTCTGCCCTGGAGTCAGAAGGACCTGAGTTCGGATCTGGCCTCAGACACTCAATGCACATACAAACAAAAACCTAGCCTTGTGACCCTGGGCAAGTTACTTAACCCCAACTGCCCTCCAAAATAAAAAAAAAAAAAAATTAGATCTCTAATATTTCTTCCACATCTAACATTGTTTGACACCATGACTATCATTCTTCAGGCTCTATATCCTACCTTCTCTGACTACCCAACTCATGTAGTCCTCCAACATTAGATCTTCTGTCTGTCCCCTGCCATCAATACTTAATCATTATCATCCCCTATATCTATATAGCATTTTTAACTTTGCCTGAAATGTTTAATCTATTATTTTATCCTTACATTATGAGGAAGGTAGATCCTCTCTTGTCTGTGTGTCTGCTTGAAGTGTCATCAAGGTATATAAATGCTGTCTTCTCCTCTATGATCCAACATCCTAATTATCCTCATGAGGGGCTTAGTAGATTAAAAAGGAGCAAAAAAATAAGGTATTAATGGACTGGAGTATCTCTAAGGTCATTCCTCAGCTCTGACATTCTATGATTATACAACATTATTTGAGTAAAGAGAAGTTTGTGGCTTGTCCAAGTTACACTACTAAGCATGGCCTAGCATTTACAACTTCAAAGTCCCAAGTTTCTTCCTTATCTACTGAGATACATTAATGTCCCTATTTACTGTCACTGGCAAATGTTCCTTTTCTTAGCTTTTATAGCCTTATGAAAAAATCTGGCAACTTTCTGGGTCTGAGTACTAGGGGTATTTGGCTCCCAAGAGTTTTAATCTTAGGTGATGAGTGGCAAGTCCCCCAATCCTCCTGCCCCTCCCAAACCAATCCTCTGCCACAGTGCCTGGCTTGGCAGCCACACAATAACCCTGCCTGTTTATACTGGGGCCTAGACAGACCACACTATCTCAAGGGCATACTAAAAAACAAAACAAAACAAAACAAAAAACCCTAACCACAGGAGCTAATCAGGATGCATTTTCCCTGAGGTTGAGAATACAGTAGGCATCCAGGATACTGAAAGGCAATGATTCCTGGTCTACTTTATTCTTTTTTAAAGCAAAAAAAATCAATTCTCAAAGAATTTTGAATTCTAAATTTTCTCCCTCCTACCTCTTCACCCATTCATTGAGAAGGCAAGAAAAGCAAACCCCATTACAAATATGTATAGGCAAGCAAAACAAATTCCTGTATTAGGCATGTTGAGGAAAGAAGGAAAGGAAGGAAGGAAGAAGGCAAGGAAGGAAAAAAATGCTTCAATCTTCACTCTTGATTCTCTTAGCTCTCTACCTGGAAGTGAATAACATATTTTATCTTATAAGTCCTTTGGAATTGTGTTAGGTCATTGTGTTGATTAGGGTTTCAAAGTCTGTCAGAGTGGTTTATTTTTACAATATTGTTGTTATTATATAAATTGTTCTCTTGGTTCTGCTTACTTCACTTAGGATCAACTCATACAAGTCCCCCTAGATTTTTCTGAAACTATTCCCTTCATCATGTCTTATAGCACAATAGTATTTCATCACATACCATAACTTGTTCAACCATTCCCGATTTGATGGGCACCCCTCAGTTTCCAATTCTTTACCACCACAAAAAGAACTACTATAATTATTTTTGTACAGATGGGTCCTTTTCCTCTTTCTTTGATCCTTTTGAGGTATAGACCTGGTAGTATAATTATGGGGTCAAAGGGATGCACAGTTTAAAAGCTTTTGGGGGCATAGTTCCAAATTACTTTCCAGAAGTTGGACCAGTTCACAGCTCCATCAACAGTGCGTTAGTGTACCTGTTTCCCCACAGTCCCTCCAGCATTTGTCTAAGACCCTTTCTGGGGCCTGGCTTTCAAGTCAAACAATAATTCTTTCATAAGAATCTGTCCCAAAGAAGCTTCTCAGTCTCAATGTGAGCATACTACATGACTCCATTCTCTCAGTTATGACTTCCCCCTGGTGATAGCCCATGAGCTGGAAAATAATTACCATTACAATAATAAGGCTTGGAATCTTGCTCCCCACTTTCCTAGGGGTATGGTAGGAAGTTCTATTCTGCTTTGGAATTCTCTGAGACTCAGTGGGTCCCATCAGGATAGACTTTCTTATGCCATTCCTTTCTTTTCTCCATTTTGGGGTCCATGTGATCATTGACACAAGGAACACAGGTAAGAATTGAGCCCTAGGGAGTCTCCATGAAAACTCCCAAAATGATTTGTATATCCCAGGCCAAAAATCCAGAGCTGGGATTCACAAAAGTGGAATCATCTTATATGCACCCTGGTCCAGAGTAGCCCACACTGTGACATATATATTATGTATTACAGAACATTTCCTGATTTCATTGGGTTTCAGATGTCTTATTGCCCTTTCTGAGGACAGCCCTGATGTTCAGAGGAATTTTTCCTCCTTCTCTTCTTGGAGAGTAGGCCCCTTCTGAAAGATATTGCTTTCAAATTCTATTTTGCATCATAGCTCAGGTCCCCTCCCCACCAAAAGGAGCACCTTGGTGATGTTTTTATTTGGTGAGGATTTTATGGCTCTATGACCTTACAGACAGGAATTTATAAGCTGAGCTCCTTGGCAGTTGGGAGTTGGTCTTTTATACAACTATGATACTATCACCTGTGCTTGATAAGTCAGGTGTATCAACAAGCACCGTCTCTGAGGCCTATAATGAGACATTTATGGGAACATGTCCTTGGCTTCCTTGAAACACTTAGCTTTATTTTCAACATGAAGAAATACAAATATAGTGAGTATAGCCTGTCCTTAAAGGCCACCTGGATGACCTACTCAACCCCAGGGAGGCTGAGCCTGAACTGGAGATAGTAGCAGCTTAAGTGTGATAGGGAGCAGCAAATCCAAAGGAAGCAATGATCTTCAGGCTAAACCACATAAAGCGCATTGACAAGCTATTACTATTTACTTCTACAGTGCTATTTATGTTGGACTTTAAGATGAGGCCAATGGGAAAATGATCATTATCTTCATTTTGCATTTGAGGAAACTGGATATCAGAGAAGTTATGATTAGTCCTTAATTACAAAGTAAGCATTTACGCTGGGATTCAATCTGATCCCAAGTCTAATGTATTTTCTATATAATGGAGTTGAGGAAAGTACCATATTCCTTCAAATAAAGGGCTAAGTATGCCACATCTTTCAGAGTGAGGCAAAAAGGGGCTGAAGTATTTGCTCTCTGGGGTTCCAAATAATATTTGTTAAACTGAATTGAATTGCCCACACAAAGACCATTTTTTTTTCCTGCCAACAGAAGGGTACTGGAATGCCCTCGATGAACTTCCATTTCTAAGTTTACAGTTTGGGAAGACTAATCCCAGGCTCTAAGTGCCTGCCAGCACCTCCCAGTGTGAAGAAGGTTCATCATTAGAAGGTTGGCCACCAGGTAATGATCATTCTCATCATCATTACTATTTACCACAATGATCCATGAAACAGACAAAAACCACAAAATGACCTACATGGAGCCCCCTTTTTTTTCTACAGTGATAATGGTGGAAAAACTGGGAGAGAGGGTGCTAAGAATCACACAATTCTTAGATCATCTACATTCACTGATTTAATTGTTGGTTTTCTCAGTATTAGATTTTTTCCAAAGACCAAATGAAGTGACCTTGCTTGAAGTTCCAGCTAGACAGTAAGGTAACTCTCCTTGGAGAGGTTAATAAAGGAGCTATTAGACTTTGTTTCGTCATGTACACTAACTGAAGAAGCTAACTGAACTGGATAAGTGGTTAAATGATAGGAACCAACAGTTCTCAAAAGAATTGCAAGCTATTAACAACCATATACTCCAAAGCATTAATAATATGGCAGATGCAAATCAAAACAACTCTGGGTTTTGCCTCTTACCCGTCAAGTTGGCAAAGATGACAAAAGATGGAAATAGTTAATATTGGAGGGGCACACAGATCTGCTATTGGTAGAGCTCCCAGATCTGGAGAGTAATTTGGATTTGTGCTGAAAGAATAAGTTAAGTGTTCGGGGCTGAAAGAATAAGTTAAGTGTTCGGGGCCTTACACACACACACACACACACACACACACACACACACACACACACACACATATTCCAAGGTAATTGAAGACAGAAAGAAAGATCCCATATACACCAAACTATTTATAGCAGCACTTTTGGGGGATAGCAAAGAACTGGAAAAAACATAGCTGCCCATCAATTGGGTACAGCTCAACTGTGGTACATGAACATAATACAATTTTATTGTACTATATAAAACAACAAATATGAAGGATCCAAAGATGCATGAAAACTTTTATGAAGTGACACCAATAGAAATAAGCAGAGGCAGTAAAACAACAAACACAATAAGCACAATAATGGAAATTAACAACAATGATGACAATGACAAAAACCCCTGAACACTTTAATTATACTGACCAAGTTTGGCCCTGAAAAAGAGTTCCAAAATTTCCCTGTCTTTTTGTAGAAATAAGGGAACACGGGTGTGGAATACGGCATGTTCTATCAGATGTAATTGATGTGTTGATTAGTTCTCCTGAGTCCGTTTTCTTCTCTTTCTTTTTAAAAGCCTTTTTTTTTTAATTTTTTTTTATTAATTTATTAGTTTAGTTTCAGTTAACAAGATTCAATTCCATAGTTCCTTGATTTTCAAATTTCCTTTACTTCCCTCCCCCCTCCCCTCATGACAGCATATAGTACAGTATAGGGTCTGCAAATGCATTCATATTAAACATTATTCCAATTGCAAAGGCATATTGTACTAGGTGGGATGAAAGATGGTAAGGAAGAAGTAAAACCAAACAATGAGAAGAACAAGATCATTTAGTTTGCTTCCATCAGGATTCAGGCTCAGTTCTTTCTAGTTATATCTCTGGATGGCGCATTTCTCACTTTCTTGAGTCATTCGGGATTAACTTATATCACTGCATTGCTGAAAAGAGTCCAGTCTGTCATAGTTGGTCGTCACAGATATGGTATGTCTGTGATTGTATACAAATTTCTTCTGATTCTACTCTTCTCACTCAGCATCAGTTTGTATAAGTCTCTCCAGGTAATTATGAAATCCGTCACCTCCTTGTTTCTTATAGCACAATAAAATTCCATTACATTCATATACCACAACTTGTTTAGCCATTCCCCAATTGATGGTAAAAGCCTTTTTTTATAAGAGATGGTTGGCTGTGTAGGGAAGGGCTGAGGGATATAATTGGAAATGAAGGTGATATTAAAAACAAAAGACATCAATAAAAATAATTAGATTTTTAAAACCAGCTAAGTGTAATGTGAAAGGAACCAAGATATATCTAGGTATTTCACTGGAAATGTGACTGTAAAATTACTTACTATTTATTGAAATAGCTGAATTAAAAAAGAGAGAGCTGCCTCTAAGTATACATGGTGAGCATCCTCATGATCATCACAGCTAGAATATAAACTAATGTCCATTGGTGAAGATGAAGAAATCGAGAAGTTTTATGAGGAACTTGTTAAGCTCCTCCCAACCATGTCAATACTCATTTTGACCCTTGGTTACTTCCAGGTACTTAGCATAAAGCAAGCGCTTGATAAATGCTTGTTGGTTTGACCTGAATATGAAAATTGATCATGCTTTATCCAAAAAATGGGATCTGGGAAGATATTAACAACTATCACTCCATATGCCTGCTCTTAAATCTCTCTATAAAATGAGAAATGGAAGTGGTCTAGGAATATATCAAGTATAATCTCAGTGAAAACATAAGAAATAGAAGCAGTGTTTTGCTGGTAGTTTTCTACAACAGACTTCATCTTTATAGTCACCTTGTGTGAGAAATAGAAAGAATGTAAGAGCCCACTGAGAACTAGCATGGTGTATCAGGTAGAGCCAGCCTGCAAGACAGGAAGACACAGGTTCAAATCATTCTTCTGACACATACTGGCTATATGATCCTAGGCAAGACACCTAACCTCTCAGTATCCCCATGCAATACTCTGAAAGCTACATGTAGCAGAAGAGTTGTAGATTTGTACTACCTCATTGAGTTTCCTCGTTGAGATTTATCTATAGCAATAAAATCACAGTTCTAGGCCAAATTAAAAAAATTGATCTCATGCTATATTTTATGACTAAGAAAGTGGTTGCTTTGGTAGAACAAAATGCTATATTTTAGGATTCTTTAGTGGTGGTGACTTTATACTAAGCATACACAGCCTTGAAATACTATAAAGCCTTTATAACAGACGTTTACATTTACAAAAGTGAGAAAGAGATCAATACAGCCTTCCATGATGAAAACACAAAGCGGACCCAAAAAAGTTCCTTGCCCAAGCTACAACATGCTGCTTTCAAATTAGCCCACTGGTGTATTTTGAAGACATACTGCAGAAATGAACAATGGATCTGGGCTCAGAACTGAACGGTCAATCTGGATTGCATTTGGGAACTTAGTGTTTTAAATGTTAAACTGTTTGTTGCCAAAAAGGATAACCCCTTTAGTGCCATCATTCTTCTAATAATGTCATTCAGCAGCATACCACAGAGCACCCCAATTTCAAAAGAATTAAGACTGAAAATCGTCATAAGGACAACAGAAAGATATACATGGGCACAAGCCAGCTACAGCATATCACCAGGGACAACTTATGCATAGGAAGAGGCATCAAAGACATTATTGAGGACAAATATGACTGGAAAGAAAGCATACAGTTATGGAGTCCTAATGAAAGACACCAGATACATGGCTCAGATGGTACATTTGGTATCCCTAAGACTCTGAAAGAAAAGAAAAAGGCCTTTTGAGGTTTAGGTAGATCATCTATTAGGATTTAGAGGGAAACATGGGCAAGAATTGCACAAAAGAAGATCCATATTAGTGAAGCAATTTTATATATATACACACACACATACACACATACACACACACACACACACACACACACATACACACATATACACATATACACACATATATCATAGAAATCATAGACTAAATACTAATCTCAGTCTTAGAGGGATTCATATAAGGAGTTTTTAGGCCTTATAAAGGCAGAATCATAAACCAAAAGCTGTACCCTCTTAAAAAAAAAAAGAGAGAGAGTATCTGGAAGGGAAGCATGAGGAAGACAAACCAGGAGCTGAATTCTAAGGGAGAGCTAAATCCAGAGGTGCCATTAATGCTGGACTGGCTAATCTTTGAGACTGTGGGGAACTGGTCAATTGGATTGAGATTCAGAACTCATATGTGTGACTCAGTTTCTCAGTATGGGTTATACTAGATGATCTGTAAATTTCTTTTAGCTATGGTATTCTACAATTTGATCTCCAGGTAGATTACCTATTTAGTGATTAAATTTCAGTCTGTTTTCTCCTAGATCTTGGCATGTTCTCCAGGCCCTGCAATCAGTCAGTGTAGGAAAGAGAGATTAATTGCACTACAGAATAGTTTGAGTTCAGTAAAATTACGAAGATATATATGTTGCAAAAATATATCTCTTTTACCATTCCCTCTTCCCCCTTCTCCATCTGTCCATCTTCTATCTGTTGTTCTAGTTTCTTTTGCATGTGCTATCAGTTATTGGTGGATTTCAGTGATTTGAATAGTGATTTGGAGGAGCAGAGATCAGGGAGAAGCTGCTTTCTTTTTGGGGGAAGGGCAAGATGACTCATTACTTGTTAGGATGCTGTAGAAAGGATTAATTCATCAAGCAGGTTATCATACCAGGTGACCTCTCAGGTTCATATCTGAGACTCCATGCTGGTATGGCGAGGGCAATACTGGTTCTCTAAGTCTGGAAAAGGACAAATATATAATTATTCTTCCAGCTTTCAAAGGAGGGAGAAGAACGGAACAATGAAATTTTAGGTCAGTGACCTTGACTTTTATGCTTGGAAAACTTTATCTAGAGTATATTAGCAAAAGAATGGTTGGTGAACAGCTAGAAGAAAAAGAAGTGTTGATCATAGAGAATGAGCATGGCTTCATCAAGAACAGGTCACACCAGACAAACCCAATTTCCTTTTTTGACAGGTTTACTAGGCAGATAGATAAAGAAAAATAGCTTTAGCTATAGCTATAAATAGCCATGGAAATAGTTTGCTTAGACTTTATTTTTAAAATAATATTTTTCCTAATTGCATATAAAAACAATTTTTTTAACATTTGTTTTTTTTTTTTTTAATTTTGAGTTCCAAATTCTTTCCCTCCCGCCCTTCCTTCCCTCCTCCCTGACATGGTAAGCAATTTGATATAGATTATACATGTGCAATCATGTAAAACATATTTCCATATTAGTCATGTTGTGAGTTTACTTAGTTTTAACAAGGCATTTGATAAAATAGAGAGCTCTGGGCTAGATGATAGAACAGTTAGGCAAATTCTGAACCGGTTGAATGGTCATACTTAAAGAGTAGTCATTAATGGGCCAATGTCATTATGGAAGGAAATTTCTAGTAGAGTGCCTCAGGCATCTGTGGTTGGCCTATGCTGTTCCACATTACTTTCAATGACTTAGACAGACATAAATATCATGTTTCTCAGATTTTCAGATGACAATATTAGGAGGGACAGCTAATATAGTGAATGACAAAATCAGGATCCAAAAAACTGTTGTGAAGCTAGAATATTGGGCCAAATCTAACAGGTGAAAAATAAAAGGAATAAATATCTAAAAGTCTTATACTTGGAATCAAAAATTCCACTATCGGGGTAGCTAGGTGGTACAGTGAGTAAAGTACCGGCCCTGGAGTCAGGAGGACCTGAGTTCAGATCTGGCCTCAGACACTTAACATAATAAAACTAGCCATGTAACCTTGGGCAAGTTACTTAACCCCAATTGCCCTCCAAAAGGCAAAAAAAACCAAACCAAAACAAAAAAACAAAATTCAACTACCAAAGTATAAGTTAGAGGTCTAAAAATGACCTTGGGATTTTAACGTACTAACAATGTGATAGGCATAGTGACAGGGAATGGAACTGTGATGTATTTATATTAGGAATTCTGGGAGAAGAAGCTCCCTCTACCAGAGCAATTTGCATTGGCACCTTCTCTGCAACTTGTTGTCATAGAGCATTGCTAGAACACACTTCCAGGATGTATCAGAAATAAGGTTTCATCCCAAATCTTCCTGGTTTTGAGTCCAGTTATCTCTCCATTATACTGGACTGCCTCTCCCGACTGTATTATATGACAACTAAAAAAAGCTAAGTTGAACTAGTGGAGTCCTAGTGCCTAGAGTTATAGAGATGCCAGTTCCAGCATACTTTGCCATGGTAATACTACACTTGGAGTATTGTGTACTTTCCTGGGTATCTAATTTCAAGAACAACACTGATAAGTTAAAGAAAGTTCAGAGATGGACAACTAGGATGGTGAAGGAAGGTCCTTGAGATTTTGCTACCTGAGGACTGGTTGAAGGAACTGGTGATATTTAGTTTGGAGAAGAGAAGACTTACAAGTCACACCATAGCTATTTTGAATGGAATTTGAAAGATAATCATCTGGAAGAGGAATTTGGCTTGTTCTCCATAGGTCCAGAAAACAAAACAAAGAGGCAGAAGTAGGTTTCATTCAAAGAAAAATTTCCTAACTATAGAGCTACCAAGAAGTGGGATGGACTGCCTTAGGAGCCCATTCAAACAAGGACGGAGGGAATATTTTTTAGGTATGTGTTGGAAAAGATTCTTAATGGTCTGGACTAAATTGAATCTCTGATGCCTTTGATTTCCTAACAAAGACTTAGATTATTGGGCTGTTATTCAGTCATAATCCTATTTGGGGTTTCTTGGCAAGATATTGGAGTAGGGAGTCAAGATGGCAGAGAAAAGTCAGGAAGTTGCCTGAGTTCTCCCCAGTTTCCCTTGGAAACAATGTTAAATAAAGCCACTAAAAAATTCTGGAGCAACTGAATCCACAAAAAGATGGAGCGAAATAATTTTCCAACCCAAGATAACTTAGAAGGGTTTCAGGAAAGGTCTGTCTCTTTTGGGTAAAAGGGGAGTGCAATCTAGCACAGGTAGTGTCTGGGAAAGTGAGCAGGAGGGTGTTAGCCATGACGCAGATCAGCAACCAAGGCCCCATGTTTCTGGCTTAGAAGCGCAGTGGCACAGCAGGCCAGCTGTGAAGCCTCCACCCCAGCATAGCAGGCAAACTTCCAGCTCTGGAACCCAGGGCACAACAGGCCTAACTAGGCTAGACCCCCTAGTGCAGTGGGCAAGCCATCAACCCCTGAGGCCCCAGTGGAGAAAGCCAGTGACCAGGCCCCCCAGTGCGAGAAGCTTGGGACAAGCACCTTGTACCCCAGGAACAGAGCTCAGCTTTTAAAAGTGAACAAAAGGGATGGCTAGGTGGCACAGTGAAAAGAGCACTGGCCCTGAAGTCAGGAGGACCTGAGTTCAAATCCAGCCTCAGACACTTAACACAAAAACTAGCTGTGTGACCCTGGGCAAGTCACTTAACCCCAATTGCCCTCCAAAAAGCAAAAAAACAAAACAAAACAAAAAAACCCTAAAAAATAAGAGTGTTTGGGGCGGCTAGGTGGCGCAGTGAGTAAGAGCGCCGGCCTCGGAGTTTGTATGACCCGAGATTAGATCCGGCCTCAGAAAATGAGCACCCACGCATAAATCAAATGACTAGCCGTGTAACCTTGAGCAAGTTACTTAACCCCAATTGCTTTAAAAAAAAAAATAAGAGTGTTAACCATAGAAAGGTAATATGGTGACAGGGAAGATCAAAACAAAAACTCAGAAGAGGACAACAATGTCAAAATGCCTACATGCAAGGCCTCAAAGGGGAATATGAATTGTTCTTAAGCCCAAAAAGTCCTCTTGGAAGAGGCCAAAAAGGATTTTAAAAATCAAGTAAGATTCACTTTTTTAGAAGAAAAAATGAGAAAAGAAGTAAGAGTCACGTAAGGGAATTATGAAAAAAGTTAGCAGCTTGGAAAAAGAAGCATAAAAGTTGACTAAAAAAGTGAATTGGCCAACTGGAAAAAAAATATGCTGAAAAAACAACTCCTTTAAAAGCAAAATTGGCCAAATGGAAAAGGAGGTATAAAAGCTAATGGAAGAAACTAATTCCTTAAAAATTAGAACTGGGCAAGTAGAAGCTAAAAAAAAAAAAATGAAATAGGAGATTTCAGACTCTGTTGATAAAAGACCAGAGCTGAACAGAAAATTTGACCTTCAAATACAAGACTCTTGAGAAGCAAAAAGAAAAGAAATAGGAAAGAAAAAAACAACATAGTATTCAATAAGGTTAATATTATGTCCCTGTGTGGGAAGATGATACTTGTAACTCTTAAGAACTGTATCTCTATTAGGGTAGTTAGAGGAAGCATACTTAGACAGAGGGTATGAATATAAGTAGACTTTTATTTGATAAGAAAAATTAAGAGACCAAAAAAAAAGGGGGGGGGGATTGTACTGGGAAAAGAGGAGAGAGGCAGAATGCGGTAAATTATGTCACGTGTAGAGGCATGAAAGACCTATTAGAACAGAGGAAGGAAGGGAAGAGGTGAGCATTGTTTGAATCTTACTCTCATGAGATTTGGCTCAAAGAGGCAATAACATACATGCTCATTTGGGTAGAGAAATCTATCTTACTGCATAGAGAAGTAGGAGGGGGAAGGAGGGAAAAAAAGGATGGGGGGGGGATTTAAACATTTAAAAAACAATTAATTCCAATACTATATAAACTATTTGGAAAAATAGGTGAAGAAAGAGTTCTACCAAAGTCCTTCTATAACACAAATATGGTGCTGATAACTAAACCAGGAAGAGCCAAAACAAAGTTATAGACAAATTTCCCTAAAGAATATTGATGCAAAAATTTTAAATAAAATATTAGCAAAGAGATTACAGCAATTTGTCATGCGGATAATAGATTGTATTCAGGTGGAATTTATACCAGGAATGCAGGGCTGGTTCAGTATTAGGAAAATGATTAGCATAATTGACCATATCAATAACAAAACCAACAGAAATCATATGATTATCTCAATAGATGCAGAAGGAATTTTTGACAAAATATAGCACCCATTCCTATCAAAAACAGAGTATAAGAATAAATGGGGCTTTTCTTAAAATGATAAGTAGTATCTATCTAAAACCATCAGCTGTCATGGGGATAAGTTAGAAGCCTTCCCAATAAGATCAGGGTGAAACAAGGATGCCAATTATCACCACTATTATTCAGTATTTTACCAGAAATATTAACTTTAGCAATAAGAGAAGAAAAAGAAATTGAAGGAATTAAACTAGGCAGTGAGAAAAACAAAACAATCACTCTTTGCAGTTGTTACGAGAATCCTAGAGAATTAACTAAAAAAAATTACTTGAAATAAAAACTTTAGCAAAAGTTGCAGGATATAAAATAAACCCACATAAATCATCAGCATTTCTATGTATCACCAACAAAGCTCAGCAAGAAGAGATAGAAAGAGAAATTCCATTTAAAATAATTGTAGACAATATAAAATATTTGGGAATCTACCTGCCAAGACAAACCCAGAAACTATACGAACACAGTTACAAATCACTTTTCACACAAATAAAGTCAGATCTAAACAATTGGAAAAATATCAATTGTTCATGTGTAGGTTGAGCTAATATAATAAAATGACAATTCTACCTAAATTAATTTACTTTTTCAGTGGCATACCAAACTACCAAAATATTGTTTCGTAGAGTTAGGAAAAATAATAACAAAATTCATCTGGAAGAACAAAAAAATCAAGAATATTAAGGAAGTAATGGGGGGGGGGGAATGCAAAGGAAAGTGTCCTATTCAAATCAGATCTAAAACTATACTATAAAGCAGCAATCATCAAAACTACTTGGTATTGGCTAAGAAGAGAGTGATGGCAGCAACTACTGGTGCAGTGAATAGAGCATTGGCCCTGTAGTCAGGATGACCTGCATTCAAATCCGGCCTCAGACATTTGACACTTACTAGCTGTGTGACCTCAGCAAGTCATTTAATCCCAATTGCCTTGCCTTCCAAGGAGGAGGAGGAGGAGGATAGAGGAGGAGGATGGATGGATAGATGTATGGTTGGATGGATCAGTGGAATAGGTTAGGTAAACAAGACACAGTAATAAATGACTATAGTAATCTACTGTTTGATAAACCCAAAGACTCTAGCTTCTGGGATAAGAACTTACTATCTGATAAAAAAAAATTTGCTGGGAAAACTAGAAAATAGTATGGCAGAAACTAAACATAGACCAACATCTCACACCATATACCAAGATAAGGTTAAAATAGGTACATGATTTAGACATAAAAAGTGATACCATAAGCAAATTAGGAGAGCAAGGGAATAGTTTATCTGTCAGATCTATGGAGAAGGGAAAATTTTATGACCAAACAAGAGATAGAGAACATTATGAAATCTAAAATGGATAATTTTGGTTGTATTAAATTAAAAAGGTTTTGCACAAACAAAACCAATGCAGCCAAGATTAGAAAGAAAGCATAAAGATGAGAAACAATTTTTACAGCAAGTAGTGCTGATAAAGGTCTCATTTATTAAATATATAGAGAACTGAGTCAAATTCATAAAAATACAAGTCATTCCACAATTGTTAAGTTGTCAAAGGATATGAACAGGCAGTTTTCAGATGAAGAAATCAAAGCTAATTATAGTCATATAAAATGCTCTAAATCATTATTGATTAGAGAAATGCAAATTAAAACAACTCTGAGATACCACCTCACACCTATCTGATTAGCTAATATGACAGAAAAGGAAAATGATAGGTGTTGGAGATGTGGGAAAATTGGGATAATAATGCATTATTGGTGGAGTTGTGAACTGATTCACCCATTCTGGAGAGCAATTTGGAACTATGCCCAAAGGGCAATCAAACTTTGATCCAGCAATACCTCTACTAGGTCTGTATCCCAAAGAGATCCTAAAAAAGGGAAAAGGCCTTATATGTACAAAAATATTTATAGCAGCTCTTTTTGTGGTAGCAAAAAAATTGGAAATTGAGGGAATTGGGGAAAGGATGAACAAGTTGTGGTATGTGAATGTAACATATATGGTATAAGAAATGTTGAGCAGGTGAATTTCAGAAAAACCTAGAAAAACTTACATGAACTGATGCTGAGTGAAGTGAGCAGAACCAGGAGAACATTGTATACGATAATAGCAACATTGTGCTATGATCAACTATGATAGACTTAGCTCTTCTCAGCAATACAGTGATCCAAGACAATTCCAAAAGATTCATGATGGAAAATTCTATCTACATGTAGAGAAAGAACTATGGAGGCTGAATGCAGATCGAAGTATACTATTTTCACTTTTTTGGTGGCTTTTCCTTTTTGTTCTGTTTCTTCTTTCACAACGTGATTAATGTGGAGATATGTTTACATGACTGCACATGTATTACCTATATCAAGTTGCTTACTGTCTTGAGGAGGTGGATGGGAAGGAGAAAGGAAGAAAAAATTTGAAACTCAAAATCTTATTTAAAAAATGAACATTGAAAACTATCTTTACATGTAATTGGGGGAAAATACTATTTTTGACATTTTCTTCTTCAGCTCATTTTACAGATGAGTAAACTGAGGCAAACAGGGTTAAGTGACTTGCCCAGAGTCACATAGGCAGTAAGTATCTAAGACTGGATTTGAACTAAGGAAGATGAAGCCTTACCTGACTCCAAGCCTAGCACTCTATCCACTGCACCATCTAGTTGCTTAACTAAATCCCGGGGCTGGACTCAATACACTTAAATCAGTCTCTAATAGGGAAAACTCAAGGCCTGTAGGATCATACACAGAGCTAGAAGGGACTTGAGAAGCTCTCTGGTACAGTCTACCCAAAACTTGGAGAAGCTGTGCCTAAGATCACACAGAGCCTGGTTTTGAACCCTGATCTTTTGACTCCAAACTAGGTGCTCTTTCTAATGTAGGAGACATTAGTAAACTTCCACTATAGTAAAAAGAAATAGTAGTTACAGGACAGCTGACACCACCACCAGAACTCACTTCAGATACCATGTGGTCCTCCCTGGGTAGCTTGGCCTAGAGTAGGTAGGGACAGATTCTTTGGCCTCATGGTTCTATGGGTACAAAGGGAAACTTTTCCAAAAGGAAAAATTTTAAAGGAATCTCATGGGAAAACAAAAGGAAATTAAGAAAGCAGAGAGTTTCCAGAGTACAGGTTTCTTAATCTAATTAACTAAAGTCTAGACAGGTTTTGCCAGTACCATTTGACTTAATCACTTAAACCACAATTCCTGTTCTCCATCTCAACTATATCTGGGTGTGCTCTGCTTTTCAGTGGAGATTTGTCTCTTCCACTTTTTGTTTTAGGCTAGTGCTTGGCTTTGGTTTTCCCAATGGCCTTCATGGTGGCCACCATCTTCCCTAGAACCTGTGTGCATTACATGTTGCACATCTAGCAGCAGACTCTTGTGTTTCTTTTTGTCTCAAAGTTCAAGATTCCTATGGAGCAGGAAGTTTTCCCCATACCTCCACTCTCCCCAGTTATACCTCATAGTGTCAAGAAAGCAATCACTACACTGTGAGCCCAATGGCAACTCAGGTTACAAGTTCTATTCATTTACTCAAGGTCTTTTAAGGAAGGAAGGAAGGAAACAGGCATTTATTAAGTACCTACTATGTGCCAGGCACTATGCTAAGTGCTTTACAAATATTTTATCATCTGATTCTCACAACAATTCTGAGAGTTTAAGTGTTATTATTATTCCTATTTTACAATTAAGGAAACTGAGGCAGAGTGACTTGCCCAGAGTCACCAGCTTGTAAGTGTCTAAGGCCAGATTTGAACTCAGGTCTTCTTGACTCCAGGACCAGTGCTTTATTCACTGGGCCACCTCGTTCCTCTGAGTCTTTGATGACTTAACTCTTAGGTATGTCTCCCAGAAGAATTATTTTTTTCACCCAGAATCCTGTTATTACTGGTTTACAACACTGAAATTATACATCATAAAAATACCAATTTCCTTTGGAATTAGGGAGGATTGTTCTCTTACACCCACCTATGCCACAGGGCCAAGTTTAAGAAAAGACAAACTCTGAACTCCTCCTCTTTTTTTGTTTTTTTCTGAACCTGGTCAGTATTGTATATTCCTTTTCCTTGTAGAGGTGGATCTGAAAGATTTCCTTCTCCCAATAAAAGACCCATTAAACTGTCTAAGGGTAGTCCATGTTAGTCTCTGGAGAGGGCTGTCAAACAACCAGTATTTGGCATGCTTGGGTGCAATTTTATCACATAAGCTGATTGCTATTTCTTTTTATTTTTTTATTTTATTTTTTTTTAAAGCAATTGGGGTTAAGTAACTTGCTCAAGGTTACACGGCTAGTCATTATTTGTGTGTGGGTGCTCATTTTCTGAGGCCGGTTTCGATCTCGGGTCATCCCAACTCCGAGGCCGGCGCTCTTACTCACTGCGCCACCTAGCCGCCCCTAAAGTGAGGCTGCATTTTCTTTTCTTTTCTTTTTTTTTTTTTTTTGAGGGCAATTGGGGTTAAATAACTTGCCCAAGGTCACACAGCTAGGTTTTTGTTTTTGTGTGCATTAAGTGTCTGAGGCCGGATCCGAACTCAGGTCCTTCTGACTCCAGGGCCGACGCTCTACTCACTGCGCCACCTAGCCGCCCCAATAAAGTTCCAGCTGGTTTTTTTTTTGTTTTGTTTTGTTTTGGTTTTGGTTTTTGGAGGGCAATTGGGGTTAAGTAACTTGCCCAAGGCCACACGGCTAGGTTTTTATTTGTGTGTGCGTTAAGTGTCTGAGGTCAGATCCGAACTCAGGTCCTTCTGACTCCAAGGCTGACACTCTACTCACTGTGCCACCTAGCTGCCCCGCTGATTGCTATTTCTTATAGATGTATCATATTTTGGTTAGGATTTTTAATTTTTTGTTTTTATTTTTTTTTTACTATCTATCAGCATGAGCCAGGAGGCAGGACTCTGTGTGTGTATGTGTGTGTGTATGTGTATACATACACATATGCACATATACATATTCCAGCAAAACAAATTCCCATGTTGGTCATATTAAAAGTATACTTCTTGGGGCGGCTAGGTGGAGCAGTGAGTAGAGCGCTGGCCCTGGAGTCAGAAGGACCTGAGTTCGGATCCGGCCTCAGACACTTAACACACACAAACAAAAAAACCTAGCCGTGTGACCTTGGGCAAGTTACTTAACCCCAATTGCCCTCAAAAAAAAAGAAGAAGAAGGATTCTTAACCTTAGGACCAGGGATACATTTCACAAGGCCTGAACTTGACAGAGAAATAAATTATATCTTCAAAAAAAAAAAAGTATACTTCTTGTTCTGCATTTAAGTCCGTTATCTCTCTGGCATAAGGTGGGTGGCATATTTTATCCTGGGTCCTCTGGACTTGTGATTTATCAATTGATTGGAGTTCTAAAGTTCAAAGCTGTTTTTCTCTAGAATGTCACTCATTCTGCATCAGTTCAGAAGTTTTCCCAGTTTCTCCTTTCCTCTAAAACTACTCGTTTTGCCATTTCTTAGAGTACAAATTCCATTATATCCATATACCATAATTCGTTCAGCCATTTCTCAATAGAGGAGTACTCCCTTAGTTTCCAATGTGGGTCTACTACAAAAAAATTGCTATAAATCTTTTTATGTATGTAGGCCCTTTTCCTCTTTCTTTGCTCTCTTTGGGTTATAGGCTTAGTAGTGGCATTTTTATTTTTTGTCATTGTTCAGTTATGTCTGACTTTGTGACCCCATTTGGGGTTTTCTTGGCAAAGATATTGGAGCAATTTGCCATTATTTTCTCCAGTGGATTAAGGTAAACATTATTTTCTCTAGTGGATTAAGGTAAATAAGTTAATTTGAACTCAGGTCTTCCTGACTCCAGGCCCAGTGCTTTATCCACTGTGCCACCTAGCTTGCCCCATTAGTGGCATACAGTCAAATATATGGTCATAGAGTATGCACAGTTTAATGACTTTTCCAAAGTATATATATCATGCTTTCAAGATTTCTAAGCTCTGCAGCAGCTGCTGGTACATTAATTGCCCCCAGGCTACTTCCCTAACCCTTCCTATAGAGTAAGAACCTACATTCTGGTTAGGTTGATGAAGACTAAGCCTTAGCCTCTAGGCTCTGTGAGGAATGCAGACCTACCTCCTTCTTCTAATGGCCTGGGTTTGTGTGTCTGTGCCTTTTTGTATTTCTACATGGCTTTCTGGGGCTTCTACAGCTCTAAACAGATGCATGAAAAAACAGTTCCCTTGAAGATCCCAGTGGACCAACTGGAGAAGTTGGAGGAATCTCCAAAGGAAAGAAGCCCCTGCCTGGAGACCCTGGAGGAGAGGTGAGAATTTCCAGCAAACACAAATTCCCTGAGGACATACCTGAAAGAGCATTTCCCAACATGACTGGAGTCACTTCCTCCTTCCTCCAAGTCTATCCTTGAAATCTGGAGAACTTGTGTAAAGATCATCTGAAGTACCCTTCCCCTCCCTTGTTAACCTGAGAGCCTTCTTAGCACTTTCCTCTCTCCTCCATACTTCTTGGACAGTACAAAGGTCTGGTTTTTAACACCCTAGTCTACTTCCTTTCCCAGACTAGCCTCAGGCTGTCTCTAGCAGACCACTTTCACTTTGAGCTGAGCATCTTCTGGGAGCAGAGCATTTCTAGCCTGTCTGGATCATGACCCTGGTTGAGCTTCTGGGGTCCTCACAGTCCTGTCCATCTGAACTGTTAAATTTCCTGCCTTGTACTCCCAGTCCACCATCACTCCCCCTTGACTCTACTCATTCCCCATGATTGCAGTTCCTATGACATAAGCTTATCCCACAGGTTGCCTGTTGAACAGAGAAGTGGAAAAAGGTTTGAGGTTGGCAGGGACTTCAATGAGGATAAAGTAGAGCTTGAGGGCTTTAGCCTTCCTAAGAGCCATGCACTTAGCAGGGCTGGGAGGAGGAATCTTCTGATGATGGTCTAAGAACCCCTGAATATTTGAATTAGTCATGCTCCCCTGTGCTCATATCCATACCCACAGAATAACTTTTATCTTCAGAACAACTGTCCTGGATCTCCAGAGCATAGCCAAGGCAGAATGGGGGAACAGACTTGGGTCTGAGGAAGCATGGATTTGGGAGGGAACTCAGTGGGTTTGTTATCCCATAGTGGAATGTCTTTCTTGCAGCGTACATTTACCTGAAGGCCTAAAGGATGAAGAGATAAAGAAAAGCAGCCTAGAAGTGGTGAGTCTGGGACCCTTGTCCCTGCCTTCAAGGAACAAAGCTCCAAGGGATAGGAGAAGCAAGAGCTGGGACCTCCCCTTGACACAACCTGAGATGCTAGAGAGCTGTTGAGGGCATAGAGGCTGGGTTCTGATGGTTTTGCAAGTCCACTGACAATGCTTTTTACATAGTGGCTGGCTCAGTCACCAGGGAACCAGGTGAGCATCAGACTCCTGTGCTATCTGGAGACTTAAGATAGTGTTACTCTTATGTCAACACAAAAGCATTAGGCTTTCCTCACTTGATGAAAGACTGCAAGTCCAAGTGATAGTTTTAACTTGTAGAGACCTGTTCAATACAGAAAACTACCATTCAGCTTTACTTTTGTCTTCCTGGTAAGTTACTGAGTTCCTCTTAGGGTCTGCTACCTGGGGATCTTGGGTCTGAGGCATTCTGGCTGGCCTCTGCCTCCCAGGATCTATAGTGTTTCAAACCTGCTATGTTTATTTGCAGACACCAAATAAATACAACCACCAATATCATAAGCTGTTCAAGGACATCCCCCCAGAGGAGACTGTTCTGAAAGGTGAGCTAATTATACCGTTTCAGCCTAGACTTTGTAGTTGACTAGATCACAGAGAATCTCTTGGATATTCCTACTCAGAGGTGGTCAAGAGGCCTTTCTCTTGGTAGTCTTTGAGGGGCAATGCACAGTGGAAAGATTTGGAGTCAGGATGAACCTTCAAGTCCTGGTTCTGACACTTACTTCTGACCAAGGGCTAGTCACTTTTATTCTCTGGGCCTTACCTTTCTCATATGTAAGGGTCATTCTAGCTCAGACATGCTAAGGATTTTATGGTGCTTGTAGATGATATTGGTGGCCCTTGAACATTTGTTGGTAAGGTCTTACTGAGCTAAGACATAGAGTTGAAGTCTTAAATGTTTCTTGTAAATTGCAAATGGATTTATAAATGTGAGTTTTTGTTGTTCATGTGGAAACTGCCGAGTTTTCTCCTCATTACCAATGTTTTTCAAAGGACTTTTCCTGCTACCACTGTGTGAGGGTAGAGAGCCAAGGGCTAGGGCTTAGTGGGGCCTCTTTGAGGTAGTGGAGAAAGGTAGAGAGCAAGGAATAGTAACACCAAGAAAAGGGCTTTGGAAGTAGAGGAAAAGAGGATGACTGAAAATTGTGAGCCAGCAGAACAGTGTAGCAGGAAGGAAAAGATGATGAGATTTTTCTGAAATGGGCTTTGAAAGGTATCTTGGGACAAAGCTTCTAGGATTCTGAATGACAACAGGCTACTTAGGGGGAATGGAAAAGTTTTGTGGGATTTTGGGGAATAAGGAGGGCATTGTTGGAGACAGAGAAGAGCAAGAGGTAAGTTATGTAGGAAATCTTACTAAATTTTTAAAATTCTGAACTTAAAAAACACCAAATAAAACAAGCATTTCCATATTTTAAGTGGAATAGAGAAAGAAGACTTCACATGAAGACATAAATCTCACTTAAATACAGTTCACTTTTCCTTTTTCCTTAATATAGGTTATTTTTTTCCTTAATAATACAGGTTGCTTTTCCTATTTCCTTAATAACTTCAACATGTAGCTGTCCTGTTTGTGTTTCTTTCTGGCTTGCCTTCTGAGCATTTTCAAAGGCTTCAATAACCCTTTTTTCTTTCTTTTCTTCCTTTTCTGGGATAATCTCTCACTGTGTTTCTTATTCTTCCCACCTCCCACTAGAAAAGAAGAAGAAAAAATAAAACCCTTATAACATATTGGCCATATCCAAAAATGTATGTGTGAAGAAATCATTTTTTAAATTTTTTGCTTTTGGGGAGAATGCAATTAGGGTTAAGTGACTTGCCCAAGGTCACATGGCTAGTTTTTGTGTTAAGTGTCTGAGGCCAGATTTGAACTCAGGACCTCCTGACATCAGGGCCAGTACTCTATTCATGTGCCACCTAGCTGCCCCTAGTTTTTGTATTAAGTGTCTCAGGCTGGATTTGAACTCAAATCCTCCTGACTCCAAGGCTGGTGATCTATTCACTGCACCACCTAGTCACCCCTTGAAGAAATCTTTAGAGACTGAAAAGAAAGGAACAAAGTAGGAGAGACTGAAGGGAAAGGTGATGACAGATTAGAGAGCAGGGTCTCCTGGGCCCTGTATCAGGTGGGTGTGACAGGATCACAATTTTAATCAACCAACCAACCAACAAGCATTTATTTCTCTGTGCCAGGCACTGTGCTAAGGAAAAGGGATAGAGAGAAAGGTAAAAACAGCCCCTGCCCTCACGGAGCTTACATTCTAGTGGGGGAGAGAACATGTAAATAATTAGGAACATACAAAATATATACACAAAAGATAGAAAGTAACTATTGAGAGGAAGGCTGTGGAAGCTAGAGGATGGAGAGGATAAAAAAAAAAACTACGGAAGGCAGCCTTGGTGCTAAGTCATGAAGAAAAGCAGGGTTACTAAGAGATAAATACAGGTAAGAGAGAGCATCCCAGTCATGGGGGATAGAGGAGGGGGATCTGTATCTTTGCTTTTGCTTCCTGGGAGGTCCTGGGGAAATCCAAAAAGAACTGAGGATAGAAAAAGCTATCGGATGAGTTTCGTCAGAGAGCTGGCCTCCCTGGGTCAGGGAACAGTGTGTGTGTGTGGGGGGGGGGGGGGTGGCTAGGGGCCCAGGGTCACTCTCTTTTCATACTGTGTCATCTGACTTAAGTCTTTTGTTTGTTTTTGGTGACTATGGGTCTATCTATGGGGATATATATCTTTGTATTTCTATATTCCAGTGTGTTCCTGTGCACTCCAAAGGGATATCCTCATACAAGGTCGTCTATATATCTCCCACAACTGGCTCTGCTTTCATGCCAGCCTCTTTGGGAAGGACATCAAGGTATGGTGGTGCTGCCCCCTTTTGGGGACTCTGTCTGCAATCTCTAAGCAACTGACTGCTTAGTCCAGATAGTCTGCTCTTTGAAACCACCTCCACAGCTAAAGATATTCAATAAGCATTTGTGAACTGAATGAATGAATAGCTGTACAAAATATAGTCACTTTGAGTGTCACAGCTCCTATTAGGGGCTAGAGAAGTATGTTGAGGAATTGAATCCTCCCTTGCATTCTGCTTCCCCCAAAACTTTGGGATAAGAGACCCCCTAGTCAGGCCCCTCTCATAGTGAACAGACATCCCAGAGACCAGGCAGGGTCTAAATTGGTCTATCTGATTCCACTAACTAATAAGCCTTGTCCAAAAAGTCCTATGAGATCCAAAAATAGATTTTGAATCATTAAAATTTGGCGTAGTTCTTGTATTCTCTAATCTTTCATGTGTGATAACTACCACAACATGGCTAACCATGTTTTGGATTAAGCAGAACATAGTTCCTGGCCACTGGACTAGCCAAGATCATCCTGTGTATGTACATGGCTTTTCTCCATCAAAAATGGAGGAGTGGGAATCAGGACCTTTGGAAGTGCTGAAGTATGTGTCTAGTTGTAAAGAGGGAAGGGATGGGAAATAGTTATTTTAAAGGTGAAACAGAAGAACTTTTCAGCTTCTCTGTAGGTTACATTGTTCTCACAAATGGTCCTTGTGGGTGGATACATGAGTAGACAGCTGGAAGGAGATTATGGAATGAATGAAAACTGCTTCTTGACTCTATCAGCAGTGAGAAGTAGAAAGATAGGACTGGGGGAAGAGAAAGGGGGAGTTAAAGCATAGAAACTATAAAAGGGAGAATCACCCCCTACAGAGTTTGTTTTCCTTTGCCCAGTTCCCAGCCATCAGGGGCTGAATATGTAAGGGGCAGTGTTGATGATGTAGGGGGTGGTGCCTTCT
Source organism: Gymnobelideus leadbeateri (assembly GCA_011680675.1). NCBI lineage: Eukaryota > Metazoa > Chordata > Mammalia > Diprotodontia > Petauridae > Gymnobelideus > Gymnobelideus leadbeateri. The sequence goes on from WOXC01010939.1 coordinate 674,532, forward strand.
GACAAGGTGAGGGAGGAGGAATCCCAAAAGAAACTTGCTTCTCTCCCTTCAGGTAGTCATCCCTGTGCTGTCTGTCCAGATGATAAAAAAGCACAAGATGGCCAGACTCTTGCCCAATGGACTGGCTATTACAACAAACACAAGCAGAAAGGTCAGTGAGTCTTCACACCCCTCATCAGACATCTCTTCCCTCTTCCCTATGTTAGCAGGTATTACCCTTTCAAGACTGGGCATTGTTGAATGGAGGAAGCTAGGTGGCACAGTGGATAAAGTGCAGGGCTTTAAAAGTCTGATAGACTCATCTTCCTGATTTTAAATCTGGCCTCGGACACCTGCTAGCTGTGTGACCCTGGACAAGTCACTTAACCCTGTTTGCCTCAGTTTCCTCATCTGTAAAATGATTTGAAGAAGGAAATAGCAAACCACTTTTGTATCTTTGCCAAGAAAACCCTAAATAGGGTCAAAAAGAGTCAGACACAACTGAAAACAACAATTGTGTGTGGGTTAAAACACCTACCCAAAATTTAATCAAGAACTCAAGAGGCTTCTCAAGGTAGGAACAAAAAGGATTTATTCAGTTCTTGCAAGAAAAGGGTGACACCTCAACCAGGATGGACCAGTGGAAGGAGGCAGGTTACAGAAAGCAAACTGAGGCTAGATAGCCTGATGCATACAAGCCCTCCCACTGACCTTGCCCTCACTGGTTGAGAGCTCGGCTTCACAATGTAGCTCAGGAATCTACCCAGATACAAGGAGCAAGGAAACAATCTCCAACCAATGAAAACCAATGAAAGCATTTAAGACCTTATTTGGCAATGGGTGACAGAAGGGGAGGGGCAGGCCTGCTTGTAGCAGGAGCCCAGCTGGAAGTGGGGGTCTCCACTGTGTGAGAGGGCTCTCACTCATTCCACTCCCGGTCCTATGAGAGCGAGCAGACCTGATGAGCCCACAGATTTAGTACTCAACATGCAGAGGCGCTAGCGTCCTGCATTCCCATGCTCTCTCCTAGAACATCTCTGGGTCGACAGCTTGTCTTAGGGGTCCTCACCATACCCCATACAACTGTTATACAGCTCACCACCACCCCAAGGCCAGCCAGAGCTCCCCAAAAAGACCAGCATGGCCCCACACCATCCTTCCTCTCACAGTGAATTGTTATGTCAGATCTAAAAATGTTTTTTAAATTATACTTTACTGCTGGCACAGAGGCCAATTATTCTGTGCCCCTGCTGTCCTAAGCTGTGCCCAGGAATTCTAAACTATGGAGAAGGTACTTCTTTATGCTAAGAAAAAAAGAAAATGGTCATTATCCTAAGAATAATTGTGCTTTATTACTTTCTATGATAAATAGGTTGTTTTTTAACTTGACTTTCAGCCCTAAGGTCAGATAAATCTAGATCCTGCAATCCTTTGGGCAAAAGCAGTAAAGTTCTGATCTGACCCAATTAATAAAAAAAAAAATCATTAAGTGCTTACTATGTGTAAGGCACTGTGCCAAGTTTGGGGATACAAAGAAAAAGCAATATAGCAGTCCCTGCCCTTAAGGAGCTCACATTCTTTTTTGTTTGTTTGTTTTGTATATTTATAGTGGGGGGAAGTCGGGGCAATTGGGGTCAAGTGACTTGCCCAAGGTCACATAGCTAGTATGAGTTAAGTGTCTGAGGTCAAATTTGAACTCAGGTCCTCCTAACTCCAGGGCTGGTGCTCTATTCACTGTAACACCTAGCTGCCCCAGGAGCTCACATTCTAATGGGAGACAACATGTATAAATCAAATTCCAAATCTCCTAAGAGAATTAGATCCTATCCAGGGCTCACCCATGGGTAACAAACTTATGAATATTTTTTGGCCACTTCACCTCCCCTGTAAGCACCTATCTCCCATCCTTGGCATTGTTCCATTACTAAAGGGTCTTAATGTTATCAGTTTATTGTCTGTTTCAGGTTTGGACAGCCAGTAAGGCTTATAGTGCCCCTAGCAAGGTTTGCATTCTCATGGGAGACCCTGGAAGTTCAAAAGGTCTTCCAAATTCAAAGGGATTCAAATGTCTCTAGTGGTTAAATTGCAGCCATTGTGATAGGCCTACAGAAGTTATCTTTTTAAGCTGTATGTGTGTGGGAGGATTCACAGATTCCTTGACTGTATCCTATGGCAGATTACCAACATTAGAGCTGGGTTTTCTTTCTGAGGTGGTGTCTGAGGGACAGCATGACCAGAAAAGGTATTGTTGGCCCCCTTTGCTCATTGCTATTTCTCTTCTGGATCCTAGTATATTTTCGTGTCACTGATCTCAAGGGACAGCGTGTATGATGTATTGAGGAGAGTCTGCACCCACCTGCAGGTAATGTTGGGTACCAGATTCCTCTGGGAGCTGGCCCTGCCTATAGCATAAGCCCTATGGAGGCAGCCCTTCTCACATATTCTCTCCCTGAGCTAAGGCTTTTCTAAGGGAATGAAATTCCCACTCTTTCTCTGCCCTAATACATGTGGTAGTAATACTGGCAAGCAGAAGACAGGGAAAGGCAGGGAGGGCAAAGGAGAAGATAGAGTATGAGTATCCCTGCACTGGATCTTAAGGGACTAGCACTTCCCACGAAGGCCATTCCTCCCCTTTGGCAGAGTGGGCTATTTGGTCACAACAGCTGTTTGAATGGTTTTGTGCTCTTGGGTGTACATTATGTGTGTGTGTTGCCATCCCTGTGTCTGTGTGCATGTTCATCTGCTTTGAAGCTCAGTCTTATCTAGTAAGCTTAGGTTTCTTCTCAGACAACCAAAATGGTTTCTTTTCCCTACCTTCACCTTCATTTACAGCAAAGGTCCTTAACCTTTTGTGTTTCATGGACCTTTTGGAAGTATTTGGTGAAGCTTATGGACGCATTCTCAGAATAATGTTTTTAAATGGTAAAATAAAACAGATGGGTTGACAAAAGGATACCAATTATATTTTCCTATCCAAATTCACAGACTCCCTATAATCTGGGATGATCTAAGGTGCTATTCACTCCAGGTGAAGAGCTCTTGATCCAGGTCTTCCAACCTCTATTTTAGGCTTTGGAAGCAGCAAAAAATAGGAGGAAAAAGAAGGATAAAGAGGGAAGGAAGGAAGGGAACCCTAGAACATTTCCCTCTCAGAAGCAGGGGAGCAGAATGAAGGTTCTGATAAAGAAGCATAGTTAGTTGTCTCTTTCCCTGTGAGCCTTGCTCCCTCACGTTAGACTGGAATCCCCAGAAGCTAGACCCTCAGGATTTCTCTGGAAATGAAGTCCCATGGAGTTTTAGCTCTGGAGAGATGGTAACAGTTACATCCTTTATTCCACAGCCTTCCAGTAAGAAGAGTCTGAGTCTAAGAGAATATCCAGATGAACCTGACTCTGAGTCTCTGGTGAGATTTGCCGGTGGGAGCAAAGGGCTGTTGACCCACAGGGACTCTAGGAATGTGAACATCTAGGGAACAACAAGGTTACCTGTTCAGGGGACCAACTACAATGGAGTTAAGGTCAAGATGGCTTTGGTCAATGCCATCAAAGTGGGGACATCTGTTAGCAGAGTTGTTAATTAGGGTCCTGTTTAAACTCCATTGTCACCTATTGGAACTGAACTGATAATGTATTCCACTGATTAGTGTAAGTTAGTGGGAGGAAAGCTTGCTTGGATTTCCTAAGTATGTATGAATTATTCTTTTCCTTTTATTCCTTAAGGAAAAGTCCAGGGATGGGGAACCTGTGGCCTCAAGGCACATGTGGTCCTCTAGGTCCTCAAGTGTGGCCCTTTGAATGAATCCAAACTTCACAGAACAAATTCCCTTAATAAAAGGATTTGTTCAATAAAACCTGGACTCAGTAAAAAGGCTGCACCCAAGGACCTTTAGTGAAATTTTCAGTAGGTCATTGGTCATGAAGGACTGAAGTTCAGAGGAGTGACTGGGGCTGAATATATAGATCTGTAAGGCGTCTGCACAAAGAGCTACTGAGGGAAGCATTTTTCCGTTTCATTTTGCTCTGCTGACAGATGAGGCTTCCTCATGCTTAAGGGACTAATGCAATCCCATGTTTGCTCTGTCTGTCTGGTAAGATCCCATGTTCAAATCTAGTAGGGCGAGCAGGGCTTAAGCAAAGTCCAGTGACCAGCCCATGTCCAGGTCAGGTCCCCAGGTGTGCTCATCAGAAAGATGATTTCTCCTTTTAGTTTTGTTTGGCTTTGCCAGACCTGTGATTTCTTCTGGGTGAGGAACTCCCTCCTCTGATACAGACTGGCACCTGCTCTGCAGTTTAGAATACAGGAAAGCTGCCTGGGGCACTAAGGAGTCACTGGCCCGTGTATGTCAGGGATAGGGTCTCCAGCCACCCTATTTCCCCTAGCCTCCAACATTTTTTTTAGCCTATTAGCCTACCCAGTTAAGAAAGGCAGTGGCTTCTTGCTCTCTTTGGAAGTTCATGTGCCAGCATACAAACTGCCATTAGATATCTTAAAGAGGGACCTGGCTATCCCGTATCATAGAGCAACATGAGAACAGAAGGTATGGGGCAGGGGGCGGTTTGGACTCAAGAACGAACCTGAGCAGTGGCTTTGAGGTGATACTGACAGAAAAAGTTTCTAGGTACCAAACATTTAGCTAAGAGCATTGGTTTTAATTCTTATGGAATATTTGAGGAGGTGGTCTCATGTTGAATATACTGATTCTCCCTAGAGAGTCATCTAAATCTGCTCAGGAGTCTAACAAGGATTAGGGCAAACTCCACCTGGCTGATCCAAGGTAGAGCATGACTTGCTTTTTTGGATTCAGCTGAAGGAAAAATGCACTGAGCCTGGTTAATTTTTAAGATAGCATCACATTATACATCAGCAGCTTTCAGTGAAATTGTTTTCCATTGATACAGGGAAAATCAGGAAGGTCTGAAGAAGGGGAGGGCTTATGAGTGGGTTGTTTATATATCTTGGCATTGTTCTGACTAAAGAAATGATGGAACTGGTACTTTGGGGCATTTGGGGGGCATTGCCTGGATCTGTTTTCAGCTTATACTGAACCCTGGCATTAGACATATTCCAATGGAACTTTCCTTATCCACAGCAGGAAGGGCATTTATTCACTTTTACTTTAAAGATTTAAAGAGAGCTGGTTTGAGTCAGACAGTGAGAGACAGTGAGCCTGGAAGATGGTAGGAGCACATCTCCTTGTTGTCATGGTGATGGCTTCCCACAGCTCTGAACATACCCAGGGTAATGGTTTTCTGAGAGAACTTTGAGGCCTTGGCCCAATTCCCTATCTTAGAGGAGCCTCCTAGGCATGGGGTGGTGGTAACTGTTTTGATGGCAGTGGTGACACTGGGATTTCTCTCCTTCTTCATAGGAGGGTCTTGTTCCAGAAAGGAAATGGAGAAAGATGTCCCCAACTTCATTGTCTCTGTCCCTCCCTGATGATGTCTTCCCCTGCATTCATCGGGGATCTATGAACAGCCTGGGCACCAAGGAGAGCTCTTTCCCCTCTGAGAAACCCCTGGCATCTGGTGAGCTGGGGAGGGGCTGGGATAGGATTGGGGTTGCCTTTGACCCATTCTCCCCTCTCCTCCCAGCTCATTTGTATAAACTTCTGAATTCTGATGAGTCTAGAAAATTGAGGAAGAGGAAAGGGGAGCAGGGAGATATAGCAAAACTAAAATAAAAATATTTAGACTTTGTGTCAGGGAGGGAAGGCAGTCTTTTATGAAGAGTAGGATAAATCTGTGTGACAGGCCTCTCTGGGTAATCTGCATCAACACTTACAGTGAACCAGCAATTGTCCCCACACCCACCTCTAGTTTTATAGTGTTAGCCATGGGGGTGGGAGGGCTTTCTAATAGCTGTCTGGATACTGCTGAAAGCCCTGCAACAAAACCCATATTTAAAAATCCTTATTCTAGTTAAGAACCCAGAGAAACAAACTTGGTTCCCAGGGAAAGGACTGGAGTTGGGATTCCTTGGGCTGTATCCTAGTGACAGGACTTTATGCCAGGGAGGCTTGTCTTTTCTACAACAGCTTCTGAGGAGATTCTGTGCTTTAATGGGAGTGGGAACTGGGCACACCACACTTATGAGTTCTGTTGCACTTCCATTTTAGATAATGCCATCCACACAGAGGAGGAGCTGGAGGGGGAACCAGAAGGCAGCCCAGAGCTGAGGCCCTGGGACTATCAGCTGCTCAAGGTCTTCTTTGTACTGTAAGTGGTATATGTGTACATGCTGTGAGGGCCTTTGGGTATGGTGGGGTGGTCTCAAGAGTCTTCCCTGGCAGGCCTCAAGGTCAGCTGAATGCTGAAACAGGAAGGTTGTCCAAAAGCATCTAATCCGATTCCCTCCTTTTACAGAGGAGGAAAAACAGCCCTAAAGAGGTGAAGCAGTTTGACTAAGGTCACAAGGCTAGTATGCTTTCTTATTTCTTTTAACTATTTTTCCTCGTACCAGGAGGATCCAGGCTCTTCCTTAGGATTTCTCCTGTGCTCTTCTACACATTGTAGACGTTTGTAAAGGTCACCTCCCAACTCTTAGTGTACCTACTTATTCATTTTCAAGCTAACTCTTTGGATATTGTAACAATAATGTGCACTGTGGGTAACATTCCCTATATCTCTTGTGAGCCTTGATAAGGACGACTCCACTGCCTAAGTAGGAAGGGGATGGCTAGAGTAGTAACATGATAGTTCTCATTGGAATCTGCTCATTACCCCTCTTCCCCGACTCATGCCACACACTTTGGACTTGATAATTCCTGGCTTTCACCTGCATCTACTCCAGAGGTATCTAATTATTATTATTATTATTATTATTATTATTTTTTAATAGATCAGACCTACAGATACAGGGAGAGGAATTCCCCTTAACCTAATGCAATCCTCACTTTTTCATCCTGGCAACTCTTGTCCATTTCCACAAGTTCTTCATAATGAGTCCACTTAATGGGCTGGGGGTTCTTCTAGGTCTTTAACATTAGACAGGTACCAATGAGGTAGTTAGGCTGTCCATATTTTATCCCTTATTCTCACTACCTTTTATGCCACTTCTTGCCGTGCCCTACTTATCACCACGTTCTTTGAGTTACTCCAATTTGACTCTTCTTTTTTTTTTTTTTGCTTTTTTATTTTTTTGGAGGGGGAAGGTAGGGCAATTGGGGTTAAGTGACTTGCCCAAGGTCACATGACTAGTTTTGTGTTAAGTGTCTGAGGCCAAATTTGAACTCAGGTCCTCCTGACTCCAGGGCTGGTGCTCTATTCACTGTACCATTTAGCCACACCAATTTGACTCTCCTTTTTGAGACATATGACTGTCTTAAAGGCAGCAAGGTGGTTAGATAATGGATGGAATGGTAGGCCTTAAGTCAGGAAGATGTGGGTTCAAATCTGGCCTTAGATTCTCCTAGCTATGTGACCCTGGGCAAGTCACTTATGTCTGCCTCAGTTTCCTCAACTGTAAGGTAGGGATGATAATAGCACTTACCTCCTAGGATTACTGTGAGGATCAAATGAGTGATTATTTGTAAAGCATTTAACATAGAGCCTGGCATATAGGAGGTTCTTAATAAATGCTTGCTTCCTTTCCATCCTCATATGACCTTCGGTTTTGGGGCAGTGAGACAGTACAATGGATGGAGCACCAGACCAGAATTAGGAAGACCTGAGTTCAAATCTAGTTTCTGACACTTCCTAGCTGGAAGACCCTAGGAAAGTCACTGAACCTGTTTGCCTCAGTTTCCCCATCTGTAAAATTGGGAAAATAATAGTACTTACTTCCCAGGGTTCTTGGGAGGATCAAATGAAATATCTGTAAAGCACAGTGTCTGGCACATAGTAGGTGCTATATAAATATCAACTATTATTATTATTACTACTATTATCTTGCTATATATTAACAACAAAAATACAAAAGATTGTAGAATTAAACTCTCTCAGTTTTACCTATCAAAGACTCTTCTATGACCTCACCATATGTGTAGGAAATGCTTTGCTGGAGGAGAGCCTTTAAGACTGCATTTTGCTTGGTAGAATCAAATAGTTTTCAAAATAATCAACAAACAAAAATAGTAGGATCACATATGATTTGTGCCTTTCAGTCACTTATGTGACTGTAAAGAGGTGGTCTTCCATAATGCTTTTTGTCTTCTCATTTTTTGTATTTACCCATTAATTATTTATCCATTATCCATTAATTTCTTTTTAAAAAGACATGATCCATGACAGAATTTCTTCTGTGAAAGCCCAACTGTTCCATTCTCATTTTTTCATCAAGCTTATCTGAGATACATATATAGATCAAAAGTAGATATATGGATTGGTAGTTATTGATAGCCTTTTGAGCTTTTAGCTGTAGTAATACCCTCTATGATTTTTTCCAATTCATTATCTTCCCCCTTTTCAGATATCTTAAGAATTAGTTTCTCAATATCCTCAGAATTACATAGCCTTTAGCTCCAATTTCTCCCATATTAGAATGTAAGATTCTTTACCTTAGGAACTATCTTGCTTACTTATATTCATTTCTCCAGTGCTTAGCACAGTGCCTGGTAATAAGTACTTAGTAAATGCTTTATCTAATCTACTTATCTATGTATCTGGTCTAATCCAACTGCTTCCCCACCCCCCCCATTTTCTTTAAGGCCATTTCCACTTCTTCATATTGTACATCAGAGACTGAGATGTTTTGCTGTCATGGATGAAGAAAATAGTTATAGAAATGCTATAACCATTTCACATCTGGAATTTCTGCCTGAGGGTCCCACTGGTCTCATTAGTGCCTGCCTTACCTGGTCTATTATTTCAGGGAGGCCTCTGAACTGCTTCAATTCATTCTTTATTCCCTGGCCATATTCTCAACAACAGTTTTAGCACTGGCTTTATACCTCTCCCACACATTCTAGTTCTTGAACCATAAAAGGCATATGTCAATCTACGACTCTATGGTACCATTCCTAATCCCTGTGATTTTCCTGACCAAAATGACCCTCCCTAACCACAATTCCTTTATGTGTATTATCTTACCCTATTATAAATGTAAACTCAAGAGCAGGAACTGTCATTGTCTTTGTACTCATATCTCTGGCTCTTAGCACATAATAAGAGTTTAATGCTTTTAAATTCACTTATTCCTACATATGTGGGAAGTTCCCAGTTTCATCTTTAGATGCTCTTAGGATGATTTGACTTAACTGAATCTTACATGAATTTGTTTTTTTCCTTCACTCATTTCCCTATTTCATGAGGTAATAATCTCCCACTTTCTTCCCCTGTAAGATTCTACAAAACTGGTATTATCCCTTCACTGTTATCTCTCTCCATTTGGCAAGGACATAAAATGTTTGTTGGCTAAGACATTTTCTGGGCTTTTTTGCCCTTGTTATAGCAACTGTTTTACATATGTAGGAACTGATGTTGATGTCTTTTCCTTTACCCATTTTCCATTTTTTTGGTCTTAGTAGTTTGTTTGAATAGGCCAGACAGGAACTATTTTTATATATACACATGTATGTATCTGTCTATATATCTGTGTGTGTATATGTATATGTATATTACTATATATTATAATTTCTTCTGATTTGGCGCTGATTTTTATCTTTGTTCTGGCAAGTCAGTGGTCTGACTGAAGAAAGATAGCTGATTTAGGAATGACTCCTACATCAACAATTTGTGCACAAAGGTAAAATTTCATCTTTTGTGATGTTATTCAAGGTTTCTTGAAGAAAATATTCTGGACTTGTAGGCATGAGACTTTTCTACTGCCAATAAGCCTTTACCCTCTTTTATTTCTTAATCCTGAACCATGTTTTCGTCATTTCCCTTAGGATCTGCCTTCTGGTTCTATCATCATCTTACATGGCATTTTAAATCTTCCCATCTTCTCAATGTCCACTTCTGCACTGATGTTGCCAAATATTAAGGGATGTGTTGACTTAGGGTGGAGGATCTTGGGAATTCTTTGTGAACTTTCTCTACTTCTTCATCCTCTGCAATAAATGTTGGTGCATAAGTCCTTTTCATTTACTCATTCGTGGTGATCTTTTTGCTTGTGTCCATCATGAGCACTTCCAGGTAAGACGAACATGTATCTGATGAAATGACATTTCTTCTTGTCCTCGGGTGAATGTTGAAAGCAACTCTACCAATTTCTGTCTTTGAGGACTGGCCTACTTAAGTTTGGAGGGGATAAGCACCAAAAAGTTGGCAAGTGGGTGACATATTTTTGGCTATAGAAAATCATACAACCTTTTACTAAGAGATGAAAAAATTATCATTTCTCCAATGAGAAACTCATAGTTATCCTTTCATAGCTGCAACTTTCTTTTATATTCTGGTTTTATTTAGAATGGGAATGTACCAATGTTCGCATAAATGTTTATTATCCTAAAGATGGGGTGAGTCTTAGCACCTTCCCTCCAGGGTAAAGCAGTTATTAGGACTCATGAAATCTCAAGCCTTGGGAAATATTTAAACATTAGTTTAGCACTAGAATCAAGTCAGAGGACCTGAGTTCAATTCTCAGCTTTCTCTCTTATTATCTGTGTGACCTTGGGCAAATTTCTTAGCCTTTCTGGACCTCAGGATGACTTCCAAAGACCCTTCCAATTATAAATTTATGATCCTATGATCAAAAAGACTTATTATATGTGGGGAATTTTTTAGTATGAAAATAGGTTAATTGCCTTCTCATTCCCCCCCTTCCTCAAGTACTTCTCTTTTCTCCCTTGATCCTGGGAGTGTTCAATACCCTTAGGCCCTCTATGACAGCACTTACGGGTTACATCAATATACTTAAAGCTCAGGCTCAAGGAAATCAGAGCATTGCTCACATTTAAGAGCAGGGAAGAGTATCAGAGGTCATCTGGTCTAACCAAAGTCTATTAGAGCTCTTTAACCCCCTTACTGTCTCAGACACAGACATGTCAGGAGTAGCCTCTGAAAGAACAAAATTATTTGAAGGGAGTTAGCATGATGTAGTGGGAAGAGCTTCCTATTATTAACATTTGGGTTATAGTCCTGGGTCTGCTACTGGATGGCTTTATGACCTCAGTCAAACCACTTGAACTCTTGGAACTCTATTTCCTCATCTCTAAAATGGGGATAATAATACACAAGGATCATATAAGATTATGTGTATTTTTTAAGTGCTGTGTGGCACTTTATTATTATCAGCAGCAGTATTATAGAAAAGTCCTGAGAACTGTGAATTCCAGAGATGCTATTCGTGATCTCAGGATGTGAACTGAGGGAGGGTGGGAAATAATCTGAGCTGCTCTGTAGCTTCAGAATATAACCATTTTTGTTTTAGTTTTGAGAAGCACAGGGACTTGGTCCCTTGTAGGGGTTGGTCTGTGGAACATAAATGTATTGGGGTTTAAGCTCCTTGTTTCTAAAAAATCTTTATCTGAAGACTAAATTAGGCTACAGCAGGACAGCTGAGGGGCCTGGCAGTCCATAAGCAGGGAGTGAAGGTGTTGAGAAATCAAAGATAAATATACAATGAGGGTATGAAGGTATCTAGATTACATGGTTCTCTTTCTTTAATATGCAAACTTCCTAGGCTTTGTGGCTATTTTCACTACACTATTTATAATTTAAGCCTTTCTGGGCATCACTATAAGTAGTGTCACTCAATTGGCCTTCAGGAATATGGAACTTGGGGCTCAGAAAGTCACTCAATACCCACTAGACCTTGAGACTAATGAAGTAAATCCTAATGGATGTGGTAATAGAAGACAACAACCCTTATAGATGCTTGGCTGGGACCCTTTCCCAAGGTAGCCAAAAAAAAAGGTCTAGGTGGTTGCCTGGTATGTGGTAGGTGACTGTAGTTTATTGTGTTAGGCGTCTTGTTCCCCTCTTCCTACTAGAAGGAAATGAGACCTCATTCGAGAAGTACACCCAAGTTCCTCCTGAAAAGCTTTGGTCTTCTGTTCACAAGGCCCTTAATAGTCTGAAAAACTCAGAGATATGGGATGCTTTTCTTTGGAGGGATTGATCCCGATATTGTTTGCTCTCTTGTTACCCTAGGATCTGCCTCCTGGTTATATCATCATCCTACATGGCATTTCGAATCTTCCGGCTGGAGCAGCAGCTATACTCTCTGAACTGGGACTCTGTCTCCCATAGACACAGGTGAGATTATTCTCTTCCCAGGACCCCAGGGAGACTCATGAAAAAGTGATCCAGACCAAGTCCTTATTGTCCTTCTTTTGGGCTCCAGGTGGGCTATGATCCGTGGCTCCTTGACATCCAAGCAGGCCAAAGTATTCTTGTGTGTGTGTGTGTGTGTGTGTGTGTGTGTGTGTGTGTGTGTGTGTGTGTGTTGGGAGGGTATGGGCAGAAGAAGACTAAAAATCCCCCTTGGGACTTCGATCTTAAGACTTGTCTATAAATTCCTATGTAGAAAGTGAAAGACTGAAAATCTATTCCTGCTATTTTCCTCTTACTCGATCTTCTACCCACCCCCACCCCCTTGGTGCTCACCCACAGCCTGTTTGCTGGTTATTACCTTGAGTCTTGGGTTCTTTCCCTGTGGCAGGTGACAGCAATGGAGTTATACGTGTCCCATTTCCAAGAAGGGAGCCCTTGGTGTTGAGATTCCAACATAGTTCCCCCTCAGTTTGTGTTGCTGAAATGCCAAGAAGAGAGTCTTGATGAAAAGAGTTCTAATTTTCCTGCTACCTTGAATGGCTGATCTGAAGTACCTGTTTATGAAGGAATCTTCTCCTAGTCTTATTGGAATCAACTCAGCAGATGGAGAAACCAGCTGTGGGATCCTGTGCCTCAGTTTCAGCTACTAGGAGCAAGTGGGGGAAACAGGCTAAGCTGCTTCTCAGAAATGGGTGTTCTGGGAAGGCAGTGTTTATTGGAAAAGCTCACTGTATTTGGGCATTAGGAATAGGGTCTCATCGAGATAACTCCCACTGTTATGTCTCTCACTCCACTTGTCTATGGGATCTAAAGACTGAATGTCAATACTGCTCATTCCTTTTGCTTCCTTTCACCTGGAGACCTCAGCTGTGCCCAAAAGAATTAATTCCTGTGGGCCCCCTGGAAGTCTTACCCAGACCAAGCTGAACATCTGAAGCCAAAGGGCATTTTGCTGCTGGGGTAACTAGACATGAGCTCAGGACAAAGCTGACTTGGAAAAAGGGAAGACAGACTATGCTTCTTAAGTGGAGGGGGAAAAGAGGCAGCAACAGAAGGTGGGTTATGCTTGTACTTGTAGACAAGCCTAGTTGTGCCTTGCAGCCTGGGGCAAAGCTGGAAGGGCAACAAGGAGAAGATACAGCAGCTTCTGAGGGCCATCTGGGGAGCAGTAGGCTGTGGGAGGAAAAGGAGACATCCCAAAGGATTTCTTTGCTCAGTCTGTGTCTATGTTAATACCATTTTCTATGCTTCACGTGGAGGCCAGGGAACAGACAGGCCAGAGGCAACTGGCAAATCAGTCAGGGCCAATGTTTTTGCTTGAACTATGTGAGTCATCATCCGAGCTAAACTTAGGTATAATAAGCAAAATTAATAATTGTGCCTTTAATCTATACTCTTCTTGAATATATATTTTCAGCTCTCTTTCATAAATGGGAATCTGGATTACTGCTTCATTTTCTGGAAACTCGAGCTGGCACTGATTATTAGGGCAGTGTAGCCCTTACCTAAGAGTCTCCTCTGGGAAGAGTAGACATCCCATGGAGAGAGGGAAGCCTGTTTCACTTCCCCTTCCCTCACCCCCAAATTCCATTTAAATAATTTGCAGCATCATTTCTCGGGCTTAGCTGCTTCTTGGCTTTGGGCACCTTGTTTTAAAGACTCTATATGGTTGATATTTGAATTAAAACATCTCCCAGATTTTTCTTTTTTGGATCTTCCAGCTTTCTCCCCAAGTCCTTCCGAACAAGATTTTTTAAGGAAACAATAATCCTGATCTTCCCTTCTTTGGAGAAGGGAAAACAATTTTTGATCTCCCAACAAAAAATAAGCCCACAACCTCTTCCTGAGTGCCTGAGAGTTGGGAGAAGCAGAAGGAAATAAAGTTGGCTAAAAAGGTGGCAACTTGTATCATGAACCCCAGTGCAACAGACCTGCTCTCACAATTTCTCTCATTTAGCACCCTGCCCCATTCCCTATTCCTGTAGTTTCCCTCCCCTAATCTTTGACTAGCTTAGCCCCAGGGACAGGCAGGGAGCCTACCTTCTCTTCGTACCATTTGAGTTCAGGCCAAGAAGGAAACTGAGGAGAAAGGAACATGTCAAGTACATCACAGATGATAATACAGAAATTCCCACCCTGTGAACATTGTTAGCCATCCTCCCCTTCCTCAAGATTTCTGAGATAGGCTCCTTGACTACTTGGGATGTTCCTTTTTGGACCCTGAGGAAAGAAAGTGGGAGCATCAAACTTTGAAGTGGGTACATAACTGAAAGGGAGCCCCAGCTTCCTGGGACACTGGACAGGCATTCCAGAGAAAGGGTGGGGTGGGGTGTGGGGGAAACGATGCTTGTGAAACTTCCCTGATTGAACTTGGTAACCTTAATCAATGCTGCTGTAAACACTAACATCCTGCCCCTTCTGAGGAGCTCCTGAATCTGTCACACTACCTCCAACTCTCCTCTTGTCCTAGTCCTGGGAGGATCAGACAGCACTGGGAAGCTAAAGCCACCTCAGTCACTGAATCCTAGAGTGCGAAGGGACCTCAGATGTTGCCTAGTTCAACCAGTACTGAAGCATGAATTCCCCACTGAAGAGCCCTCAGCAAGTGGCCCTCCAGACCTCTCAGGAGAGGGAGCACATGACCTCATGCAACAGCCCACTTAATTTCTGGGAAGCTCTGAGTGTTAACAAGTTTTTCCTTATATTGGTCCAAAATTTGCTTCTCTGTAATCTCCACTTGTTGGTCTTACCTCTACTTTCCGGGGCCAAGAAGAATGAGTCTAATCTCTCTTTGAAATGAAAATCCGTCAGAGAGTTGAAGACAGTATCCATATTCTAAGTCTTTTCTTCAAAGCAAACATGCCCAGGACTTTCAAGTTTCCTCACCAGCCTGACTGGCCTCCTCAGAATGTGCTTCAGCATGTCCAGGTCCTTCCTCAAATACTGTGCCCTAGACTGAACAGCTTTTAGATTCTATTTTCTGACCGGGACAGATTACAGCAGAATTCTCATCTCCTGGATTCTGGCCACTATGATTTATGTTAATGGAGTCGAAAATCACCTTATGTCTTCTGGTTGCCACATCACACATCGACTCATATTGCAGCCCACTAAAAACTCCGTATTATTTTCATGTGAACTACTTTCTATTGATGTCTCTCTCCTTCCTCCTTCCCACCCTGACCTGGGCAGCTGATTTTTAAAATGCAAGTACCGCACTTCATACTTAGACTTCTTAATTTCATCTTGTTAGCTGGTGGACAGCAGGATTGGTAGCTGAGCACTAGGGGCAATACGGAGTTTTCTATCATGATAACTTTGTAAACTATAAGTATTTATTACACAGACATGCTTTGAATTGGATGTTCTTTTGATTTCCTAGGAAGATGATCCAACCAGATTCTTTGTTGTCTGGGGAATGTGGGTGGGTATTGCTGAGAATATTTCAATACAGTGTGATGTAAACAAATGAAAATATTTAAATTTTTAAAAAATCTGATTTTGCTTGTTTTCTGTGGCTTGTTATTGACTCTCCTGATAGGTTTCCCTGCACCCAGAAAGTAGTGGGCCCCAAATCATCTTCCTCTCTATGTGCTGCTGCAAACCCACTGGAAATCTAACCCAAATTTAAATTTTATGGGATGGGATTACTACTGGAAAATACTATGGCCAGAGTCAAAGCTTGTCTTACTACTCATAGTTGCTAAGGATGGTGACCCATATTGTATACCTCCATTTCCCACATCTGTCATAGAAAGCCTATAGCATTTTCTAAGAATGGATAGCACGCTGAACTTGGGTTAGGTTTGACTCTCACCTAAGAAACAATAACTATCTTAAGTTTCTTTGTGTATAAAATGAGAGACTTGGACTCAATGATCTAGGCCCTTTTCAGCTCTAAATCTATGACCCTATAATATGGAGCCCACATTCCAGCTTTCGATTTGGGTGAGTTTAGAACTGGTTTAGGTAGAAATTTAAAGTATCAAACTCATAGGTACACCCAATGATCCTTACCAACACCCTAACCCTGGATTCAGAGATTAAATTCCAAATTAGGCAATGCTACCATTCCTAAGATGTCACTACCCCTCCGAAATATGCAGGCCTGTGTACTTAAGTGAGACTTGAGTGTGGGTGCTGTATCCAAGTGTTTTTGTCTCTGCTAATCTCTAGAGACAGTCAAGATTCCTTGATGATATGACCAACTTGTATGCACATTACACTTCTTCCCAAGAACTGGAAGCACATAATTAACAAGGCCAGTTAATATCCAGGCCTCACCTGGGGGGATGGAAGGAATAAATACAGAAAATTCAGTTCAATATTTATTTAGCATTTACTGTGTTCAAGGCATTGGGCTAAGTGCTAGGGATATGAATCTTTTTTTTTTGAGGGGGGGGTGAAGGCAGGGCTATATTGGGCTTAAGTGACTTGCCCAAAGTCACATGACTAGTTTTTTATATTAAGTGTCTGAGGCCCGATTTGAACTCAGGTTCTCCTGACTCCAGGGCTGGTGCTCTATTCACTGGGCCACCTAGCCACCCTAGCAATATGAATCTTAAGATATTTTTCTAGGGTTCATCAGTAGCAGCTAATTCATGAAGGGGAAAAAATTCTGAAGAAAAATTAGATCTAAGAATGGGGATGGGTTAACTATCAATAAAAACTGTCCATTTTACTGAGAAAGAAACAGGTTCAGAGAGAAAACTGACTTGCTGTTGCTGATGGGGTGGGAAACTGGTGGTTGGCTCATTTACTATGGTTCCACAAGATGGTCCACAATGAAGAGAGAGAAAAATGTTGGTAAAGAGAACATTAAATGTAAGTGGTAGGAGAACATGGCTCCCTGTGAAATAAAATTTTTTTCCCCTGCTGTCCTGGGAATAGGAATGGTCCTGACTGGGTTTTTGGAATAAAAATTTTGGTAAGAACAGAAACCCTATATTTATTTCTAAAGGAGAAAACTAGCCTCAGCACAAAAAGCTACATGCCTAAAATTTTAAAATTTAAATTGTCAGTGGACTCAATGGCCCAAAGCTTTTATTTTCTCTTTTTCTTTGCACTGACAAAAAGATCTCAAACCCTTATGACAAATCTGTAGTCAAGTCAAACAAATCCTCACACTTGAGCACGTCAAAAACGCCTGTCTGGTCCTGCATCTTGAATTCATCCCCATTCCGAATGTGGGCAGCAGAATTCAGCCTCAGTCCTTTGGACTTGGGGTTGGTCACTCAACTGCTCAGGCTGTCTTTAAAATGTTATTGTATAAATTATGCTCCTGTTTCTGCTTATCTCATTCTTCAGCAGTTCACAAGGCTTCTCAGATTTCTCTGAATCTTCCCCTTTTTTCAGTTTCTTATAGCACACCAGTATCCCATTACATTCAGATACCATACTTGTTTTCAGTCACTCTCCATTTGGTGGGTACCTTCTTAGTTTCCAGTTCTTTGCCACTTCAAAAAGAACTGCTCTATGTCTTTATGTGTGAGTCTTCCCTGTTTGTTTTATCTCCTTCAGGCATAGGCCTAACAGTGGTATAGTTGGGGCAAAGGGATTGTATAGAGGAATGAGGGAGGGAACAAACATCCAGTAAGCACTCACTGTATACCAGGTACTGTGTACTTTATAAATACTACCTCATTTGATCTTTACAACAACCTGAGATAGGGGTGCTATTATTATCCTTATTTTTCAGAGGAGTAAATCGAGGGAAACAGGGTTAAATGACTTACCCAGGGTCCCACAGCTAGTTAGTATCTGAGGCTGGATCTCAGCTCAGGTCTTCCTGACTCCAGGATTGGTGCTCTATCCACTGTGCCATCTAGATACCCTAAAATTCTAGGTCATGTTCAGGAAGGAAAGAAGGAAAGAAGCACTTATCATTTACCTCTTATTTGCCAGTCACTATCCCAGATACTTTACTAATATTATCTCATTTGATCCTCACAATGACCCTAAGAGATAGGTGTTATTATTATCCCCATTTTACAGTTGAGGAAAATGAGGCAGACAGAAGTAAAATGACTTGTCCATGGTCACAGAGCTAGGATGTGTCTGGGGCAAGATTTGAACTCGGGTCTTCCTAACTCTAGGCCTATCACGCTATACTGCCATACCTATTTGTCTTACTGGTTAGGATGAGTGGAACTGAAAGAGAACTTGGATCATGGACCACATCACAGGACAGAGTTGCAAACAGTCCAGGAAACTAATTCCACCCTCTTTTTAAAATCCTACCTCCCCCTCTAAGTTTTAGGACACTGTCCTACCACACACCTAAGAAGTCGTGTATTGGGAAAAACTCTTGAGAGGGCGTGTTCAGCCTGTCCCAGGCTGTCACTTTTCTGGAAGAGAGCAGTTCTTGGTGCCATACAGGATTACCTGGGTTATCATCAGGTATTGAATGGGATGACAGACTTGTTGAGCAGAGGGAGGGTGCAGTCTTTGCATGCTCTCAATGGGAATATAACTTCTATCAGTCCACCAGGTGGCAGCAAAGATCACAAAAGATCCAGGCCCAAAGGACCCCATATGCAAACTTTGTCTTAAACCCCAGGGCTTGTGAGCTGGGAGGAAGGAGGTGCAGGTTTCATTCTTCCTACTGGGAGATCCTCCCACAGTGTTTTTTCCCCTACCTCTCTCCTCCCAATGCAGGAATGTATCCTGGTCTGGCCTTTCTGAACCTTTACTCCTACAACTTGGACAACCTGGCTCCACCTACTTTCCCATAATTATAATACATTATAATACATTATTTCCCTCTTCAGTCCAGGGAGTTCTAGGAACTCAGCATGCCATCTCCTTGGCTTAATGACTTCCTCCTCATCTCTGCCTCTTACAATTCCTAGTTTCCTTCCAAGCTCAAGTACCACCTCCTGTGCCTTTCCTGATCCTCCAGAAGCTGATGTGTCCTCTATAAAAAGCACTTTATTTTGTATATTCTTATACCAGTATGTGTTATCTTCCCCAATAGGATATAAGCTCCTTGAGGACAGAAACTAATGCATTTAGGTCTTTGTATAACCAGCACTTAGCACACAATAAACATTCAATAAATATTTACTGATTGACCCCACTATGTACAAAACACTAAGCTAGGAGCTGAGGGAGATAAAAATATTAAAAAAAAATGTGGTCTATGCCATCCATTCATTAAACATTTAGTATATTGTGCAGTGATATGCCACAATCTTAGCAATATAAAGTACTTTTTAAGTCCTTATAAGAAATGCAAAGTGCTATGAGAGTTCAGAGGAAGCGCTCACTTCCTTCTTGGGGGGTGGGGGTGCCCACAGCTACTGTCCCATGGAAGAGGAAATCCATCCGCACGGAATCGTTTGGTCCTTCCTGGTTCCCACTTCCTCTTCTCCCTGCCAGAAGTTTCCTTTCTCTTTTACTTCCTCCTCCCACAGGTAAATTAAAATAATAGCAACAAAAGCAGTTTGTTTTGGACTTCTGTTTGGAGGCATTCCAAAGTTCAATTTGGAAAAAAAAAAAAACCAGTATGGCTAAAGAAGGATGTTTGTGCCTCTGAATTCCCCTCCCCAAGAATAACCTTCATCTCCCAGGAATGGACTGCTCAGGCTAGCCTAGCTCAATCTGGTTGTCAGATAAAAAGCATGGAGAAGACAGCAAAAAAAACAAAATAAACAAACAAAACCACCAAACCCAGAAAACTTGTGTCAAGGGGAATATTTGGAAGAAGGATGTCCTTGTAAGTTTCCCTACCCCAATCAGCCCAAGCGGATGGCCCGCCCAGGGTTTCAGCCATGTTGCTAGAGTGACAGCACTCTGCTGGATGCTAGACTGACTCAGAAAATGAGAGACCCCCTAAGAGAAGTCCTCGGGCTCTAACCCAGCTCCGCCTTGCTGCAATATTGAAGTAGATCCTTTTTGAATGTTACTCCAAGGCTCAGACTGTTCTTAATCTACCCCCACTAACCTTGTTCTTTTATGACTGATAAACTGGGAGAAAGCCAGAGGTGGCTTTAAAAAAAAAAAAAGACATTCCCCTTAAAGGGCCGTTCCTGGTTTCAATGAGCAACCTTAGAGATGAAGGCAGAATTGTTAGATCCTGAGGAAATCAGGAAGGGACCAAAGCCTAGGTTTCTCCCTAAGCTTTGATTTGTAATTTAACTTGACTCCTCCCCAAGAGCTCAAACTCATTCCCTTTAGCCTAGGTAAGTGCACAGTAAAATACCCAGCTTTGCCCTGGTTATCATGGGGTGTCTACTTTAAGAACACTCCCCTTCTATTTATTGTCAGATCTTTATCTGAAAGGAGGGGTAAGGATAAGAAAAGAAAGTCAAGAAAGTTAAAGCATTGTGTGGCAGAGCCCCAGAAAGATCTGCTCCTTTGTCCCTGAAGCTGTAACACAAATTCATAGGAAAGAGAATTCAAATTCTAAATATGATTATCATGCCACTTTTCCTATGAGGTCTCAGCAAGGTCATTGCACTGAAAACTCCAAGCTGGCAGAGGTCCTGGACCTTCCAGGAAAAAGTGATTTCTTCCTGTTGTTGCTGTTGTATAGCCCTCAGTGACACCTGGGGAGTGAAGAACACACTACACAAAATATTAAGTGCCCCAGCTGCTTTGTTCCTGCCTTCCCTCTCCCAGAGGCTGCTGGGCCATGATCCATTCACCTGGATTGAGGCCAGGTACTGGCTCTGTTGTATAGATTATATATCAGGTCCCCACTTAGGTGACCTCTCCCCAGTAAATCCCACCCTGTTGACAAAGCAGCAAAACCTCAGTGAAGGAGGAACAAGAACCACAGTTTTGATGAATCCTTCATTTTCAAGTAAATCTCCAAGGACTACATGAGGTTATTGATGCCTGTGCTTGGTACATTCACACAGCCCAAAGTAGAGCCAAGAGGAAAAGAGAAGTTCTCAGAGAAAAAAAAAAGGGAAATGGTACATTTAACTAGAAAAACACACCAAATACTCAGTAAGAATGAAATCACAGGCACATAGGCACAGAAAGCTGGCCACCCATGAATGAAATGACCTGTCAACATTAAAGGCCAGAATTCTGGTAAACAACAGTAACCCTTTATCAGACCATTATCCTAATCCTACTGAGCTCTTATCACTGGGTAAACAGACTTTTATCAGGCATTCCATCCATCCCAAGCTTCCCATTTCACCAATAGGAAGTAAGACACAGAGGTTAACTAGCTTGCTCAAGATCACATAGCAAGTAACAGGCTAGAAGGAGAGCTCCGGCTGTTAGACTCCCAGTAGAGCTGACTTAAGCTCACCAATGCTTAAACTTGACTTTTCAAATGCTCTTCACAAATTGTCCTTGGAGGTTGGCATAGGCATTACTGTGTGAAAATGTAGCACCAACTGGGAGGGGGTCAAACCTTGCTAGAAAATGTGTTAATTGGTGTAGAATTTCTAGTGAAAGCTTTTCTTTGCTGCAAGTTCCAGGAATTCTCTATTAGCTTACAAACCATAGTCTCTCCAAGCCATACAGTAGTTCAAGATAATTTCCTAGTTATTTATTGAGCAGCTTTTATTGTGTTCAGCCGAGCAAGAGAAATATGATATGGAGCCTGTTCACAAGGAACCTTCCGGTTGGGAAGAAAAGACACACAGATGAAAGTGACATAAGAGACAGTATGAGACTGTATGAATATAGGTATAAAGAATGCCATAGGAATTTAGAGAAGGGAGCAATTGTGAGATGGATTGGTTGGGAAGGGTGGAGCTCAGCTGGGTTTTAGAAAGGTGGAGGGGGAAATGACTTGAATATGGGAATGAGGAGGGAGGGAAATGGGGGGGGGGAGAGAGTAAAATGAATGGAGAAGACACAGTAGAGACACTGACTTGGCTGGAACAGGGGGTTGATGTTGGTGAATTAGGTGAGGTCAGGTCACAGACAGTCTGAAAGTTGCCTAAAGAGTTTGGATTTTATTTAGGCAAAACTTTTTGCAGAGACAGTCACTATAGAAAAAGCTCTAGCAGAGTACTTGCAGATATGGCATAATCTTGCAATGACTTTATAAAAAGTGTCTAGCACTAATTTATTTAAAGGGGCAACTAGGTGGTGCAGCGCACTGGGCCCTGGAGTCAGGAGGAACTGTGTTCAAATTTGCCTTCAGACACTTACTAGCTGTGTGACCCTGGGCAAGGTACTTAATCTCTGTTTGCCTTAGTTTCCTTATCTGTAAAATGAGCTGGATAAAGAAATGGCAAACCACTACTGTATGTCTTGACTTTTTCAGTTTCCTGATACCTCGAGGTAGTAAGCTCCAAGGACAGTGGAACAACAGACAGAGAACTGACCTGGGAGTCTGGAGGACCTAGCTTTAAGCTCTACTTTTCACATATACTGACTGTGCGCTAACAGCGAATTAGGGATTCTCTAACTGGGCAAAATCAGAGGTCTAGTTTAAAAAAAAGTGTCAGACCAGAATAGGGACTTAGAGGGCAGAGATGCAATCCACAAATGCCAAGAAAACCCCAAATGGGGTCACAACAAAGAGTTGGACATGACTGAGCAACAAACTCCTTTAAAAGCTCCTGCACAGGGTGCTGCTAGGTGGCACTGTGAGTAGAGCTCTGACCCTGCAGTCGGGAGGACCTGAATTCTGAACCAGCCTCAGACACTTAACACAAAAAAACTAGCCGTGTGACCTTGGGCAAGTTACTTAACCCCAACTGCCCTCCAAAAAGCCAAAAAAAAAAAAAAAAAAAGCTCCTGCATAGAACCACTTTGACTAGCTTTAAAAAGAACTAGCCTTTCATTTCTTCCACATCTAGTCTTTTCAGTTTAAATTCACTGAATAGACTTGGTCACCAAGCATTTACTAAGTGCCAACTATGTACTAGGCATTGTACTAAGGACTGGGAATAGAAACAAAGGCAAAAACAACACTTGCCCTCAAGGAGCTCTCATCAATAGGGGAGACAACATATAAATAACTGGGCACACAGAAGTTCTATACAGAGAAAATTAAAATTAATTTCAGAGGTAAATGTACTAGCAGCTGGGGAAAGGCCTTCTTTGGAAGATGAGGTTTGAACTGTCTTGAAAGAAACCAGAAATTTCAAGAGGTAGAGAGATGGGAACAGAGAGCATTCCAGGTCTAGGGGACAAACAGTGCTAGGCAATGACACAGGAAATGGAGTGTTGGGTTGAGAAGAGTAAGTTGCTTAGGGTGCTTGATTGTAGTATGAGGAAGGGAGTCCAGTGTAAGAAGACTAGAAATGTAGAAAGAGGCCAGACTATGTAGAGCTTTAAATACCAGAGAACTTTAGGGAGTAACTGGTGTTTACTGAGTAGGGCCAAGTGGGAGGAGAATGAGTATGAATAATTCAAATGTCATTTCCCTCTTAAGTCACAGTGGAATTGAAGGGAAGAAACCTTTCTGCCATCATCCCTAGTAAAAGAAACCTGGCAGCAGCTTAAAAGGCTGAAGAAAGTGCAGTGGAAATCCTTCATTCCAGATTCCCTTCCCAATTTTCTGAAGGGACAGTATTTTCCAAAGAATGAATGGTATGACAAAAGAGTACTCTCATTTGTGAACTGGGTAGAATATTTAATGTTAGGACTGTCCCAGAAAATCCACAAATACAGTTTAAAAAAAAAAAAGGCCACCTACAAGGAAAACCCAAATCAGCAGAACAAAACATAAAACAAGAAATTATAGGAGGGGGGGGAATGATGAAAAAGTGGGGCTCCAAGGAAAGAATGGGGATTTTAAAAATATCTGAAGGAAAGGACAGTAGCAGAAACCCAGATGGGAGAGCCAAGTGTAAAGCACAAAACTGGAGGTGAGAAGTGCTAGAACTCTAAGAAAGTGGTTTCAAAACTTGAGGCTCTGCAGGTGTGTCTTGACTTTTTCAGTCTCCTGATACCTCGAGGTAGTAAGCTCCAAGGACAGAGTGGAACAACAGACAGAGAACTGACCTGGGAGTCTGGAGGACCTAGCTTTAAGCTCTACTTTTCACATATACTGACTGTGTGCTAACAGTGAATTAGGGATTCTCTAACTGGGCAAAATCAGAGGTCTAGTTTAAAAAAAAAAGTGTCAGACCAGAATAGGGACTTAGAGGGCAGAGATGCAGTGCTGCCTATGGAACTCAGTTCATTGTCCTTTGGGGTCTGCTGGGCCTTGGGCCTGGCACATCACTGTTGACCAAATAGGCACTGGGGCAGTCCCTTGAACAGCAATTAGCAAGTGAAGACCAACAAAATGGTTAGGATTACTGTTTGAATTGTTCTGTCATTATAAGTTTTTTCTCTTGGCAAGATCTTTTGGATTTATTTGTTGAATTCAAGGGTTAGTCAGTCAGTGAACAAGCCTTTATTACCTTTTATGTGGTAACCTTTGTGTTAAGCTCTGGGGATACAAAGAAAGGCAAAAAGGTGGTTCCTGGTCTCATGGAGCTCCCCAGTCTAATGGGGAGATAACATGAAAGCACAAAGGGAGATCAAGAAAGGTTTCTTCCTTGCCTTCCCCCTCCAAAAAAAAAAGCAAAAAAAAAAATCTTGTCCATTTGGGGTGGCTAGATGGTACAGTTAATAGCCCTGGAGTCAGGAGAACCTGAGTTTAAATCTGATCTCAGAGAATTAACACTTACTAGCCATGTGACTTTGGGAAAGTCACTTAACCCCAATTGCCCTGTCTTCCCCCTCAAAAAAAAAAAAAAAAAGAAAGATTTCTTGTAGATGGGATTTTAGCTGGTACCTGAAGGTAGCCAGGGAAGCCTGGAGGTGGAAATGAAGGAGAGAAATTCAGGCATGGTGACAGCCAGTGAAAATGCCCAGTCAGGAGACAGGATGTCTTGTATAAGGATCAGCAAGGTCAGTATTGCTGGACCCCAGAGTATGTGGGGGTGAGGTATGAGAAGACTGGAAAGGTAGGAGAGGGGCAGGGTTTGAAGGACTTTGAATACCAAACAGGATTTTAGATTTGATTCTAGAGGTAATGGCAGGACACTAGAGTTAACTGAATAATATGAGGTGGCATGGTCAGACCTTTGCTTTAGGAAAATCAATTTTATAGCTGAGAGAGAAAATGAACTGGGGTGGGAGTTGGAGATATTTGAGGCAGGGAGGCCAAGAGGAGGCTACTGCAGTAGTGCAAGGTGATGAGATTCTGCACTGGTGGGGGGGGGGGGGGCGCGGTACGGAGTATATATGAGGGTAGAAACAACAGGACTTCAGAACTGATTGGAGACAAGGATGATATCTAGGTTTCTAGCCTGGATGACTGAGATGGTGATGCCCTTAGTTGTACATAGGGAAGTTTGGAAGGGTGAGAGTTTTAGAGGAAGGATAGTAAATTCTGTTTTGGACACACTGAAAAATGCTGTTTTAGGTGGTCCATAGATTCTGTTGCAGGGAAGCAACAGGATGGAAGCAGTATTTTAGGAAGATGTTTGAATTAGAGGAAAAGAGGAATTAAGACACGACTAGCTAAAAAGGAATTGCAATAGCACTAGAGATCTTTGGCTATAAACTCTAAGGCATAAGCAATGTGCTCTGGATACACTGGCAAGGTGGTGACCAGATTTTAAAGCTGTGTCTTCTTTCCACCCCCAGAAACTCATCTTACTCACCAACCACAGAGGTTTCCTCAGCCTGCCTGTAGAATTTGAGCCCATCAACCAGAATTGGTATTGATCTGTGGTTTTGCATCCCCTTCTCTTTCCAAAAGCGTCTTCAGCCTTTTGGCAGCCCACATGCCACTGGTAAAGTGGGTGGGGAGGGAATGCAGCAATGTAGCCTGGCCTGCCAATTAAGGGATTTGATTACCAAGATGTCTCTTCTGGGCAGGGCTGCTCCACTCTACACACTGCCTAGTCTGAAGGAAGCCGCCTCCACATCAAGCCTTTAGCAAGACATTTTAAGCCCAGAATCTCATGACCAGATTCAGTTTCTTTTACTGTGGTTTAACAATAGCTCTTTCTCCAGCAATATGCAAAGTTTCGTTAGTAATATGACTTTGGGTTTTTGTTTTGTTTTTTTTTCCAAGAGGGCTGTTATGCCTTGGGCAGTCTGTGAAAGTTTTAGAAGTGAATGAGCTACAAGTCAGGGAAGGATGATTCAGTTTTTTCTTTGGTAAATTGTTTCCATTTTCACTTTTCTGAAAGAGGCGGAAACTTGAGCAGATGCTGCTTGTGATTTGGATGCTGTTCAATTCCTCTCCTATGGGGTGAAGGGTTTTTCTCTGTTCACTAGCCACTTGATTTCATTTGTGGATGACTGGCATATAGTTACATGGGATAAAAAACCCTTGGTTTGCCCCAACTAACACATGGTGACTTAACCGAGCTATAGTATTATTATTTTTCTCCAGCATAATGTTGGTCTAATTCTTTCTTACTGTTTATACTGATGGCGTCTATAACCGCCCTTGGTACTTTTAACATGTTTGCTTTTCTCTGTGTAAATAAATTCCATTTAAATGCCTCCAGCACTTGACCCTTCCCTAACTGAAGTTCATATCTCTTTTTTGAATTAGACATTTACACAAATAATCTAGTTTCTATTCTTTTCTCAGCTTTACATCGTTATTCATTTCTCATATTTTTTTGATATCTATTTTGTATCTACTTGTACAAGTTGTTTGCCTGATGGAATGTAAACTCCTTGGGGACACGAATGATTTTGTTTTGGTCTTTGTTGCCCTAGCATCTAACACATTGACTGATACACAGAAGGTACTTGAGAAATACCTGACTTTTTGGTAATTACATGGTTTCTACAACTTCTTCTTCTTCTTTTTTGAGGGCAATTGGGGTTAAGTAACTTGCCCAAGGTCACACGGCTAGGTTTTTGTTTTTGTGTGTTAAGTGTCTGAGGCTAGATCCGAACTCAGGTCCTTCTGACTCCAGAGCCAGCGCTCTACTCACTGTGCCACCTAGCCGCCCCTGTTTCTACAACTTCTTTTAGAAAATTCATTAAGCAGGTTGTTGTTGGTTTGTTGTTGTTTTTTTTTTTTAATTTCTCACAAAAGAACCTATGAGAAATAGGAAGTTGTTGCAAATATGGCCTCAGTAGGTCATACATAATTAGCCTCTCTGACCCGTATTTTTTGACTTAATCATTTTAAAATACATAAATGTTGAGACTAAATTACTTCCAAAAGATTTGAGAGTAATTCAAGTCTCTTTTGTACTTAACTGATATATTCTTCAACTCATGCTCTCTTATTAACACTCTTCTGAAATATTTAAAATAAATGACATATACTAAAAATGTTCAAATGTGATTTGCTTCTTCCATCTCCTGCAGCCTTTCTGTGTTCCTAATGGTTAATCCTAGCTTTCAGACAACATCAAACACTAAGCTTTTTTGTTTGTTTGGTTTTATTTTGCTTTATGGAGGGCAATTGGGGTTAAGTGACTTGCTCAAAGCCACATGTCTGAGGCCGAATTTGAACTCGGGTCATCCTGACTCTAGGGCCAGTGCTCTATTCACTGTGCCACCTGGCCACCCCAACACTAAGCTTTTTAAGGGATGTGATATCCCTAAAAAATATGGGCAGCTAGGTGACACAGTGGATAGTGTGTCAGACCTGGTGAATTCAAATCTGGCTTCAGAAACTTAGTAAATGTGTGACTGTGGGCAAGTCACTTAACTGCTTGCCTCAGTTTCCCCATCTGTAAAATGAGCTGGAAATGGAAATGGCATACCATTCCTATATCTCTGCCAAGAAAAACCCCTAACAGGGTCACAAAGGATTGGACATGTCTAAAAACTACCAAACAACAAATCTCCAAAAATAAATGTTTGCTGAAAACTCAATACCAAAAAGATTTCTGCATAAAATGTGTTCTACTTTCTATGAGAAGCAGTAAAGCTTAGTGAACTAGGAATTGGAAGTCTGATGAATTTTTAATAGTAATTATGTCTGTGACATACTATATATAAATCTGAACAATTTCACTTTCTACTTCACAGGAATGCCCATTAAAGTAAACAAACCACTGTGGATATAGCATGAACCAACATCATAAAGAATCTCAGCAATTTCATAAATCTTAGCTTATTGAAATAATTAGGAAATTAGTGCTAATGACCAGGTGTATATATACTCATGGCTGGGTGTTTTTGTTCTAGAATGGTAAAAAGAAAATCTACCTGTGCTCATTTATATTTCAATTTTTGTATAATACACTTGAGTTTATATCATTGTGAAAATTCATGATAGAAGGAAGTGTTTCTTGTTCAAATAAACAGTCACCCAAATATTTAACCAACCTATCTCTTTGGGGTCTAAAGCAGATGTACTCTGTAGAGAGCAGAATTCTGTAGTGCCATGGAAAACAGCAATAAAGCAAAGTGACATAGTCATTGGTATACCTAGGAGTCATGATTATGTTTGACCCATTTTAACACCCAGATTTCCCAGGACATGAATCACAAGGCTGCAAACTTCCTAGGAGCTCATTTAATCCATCCTCCTGCTTCTAATTTTCTTTTCAGGAAAGGGCATTTCATTGCTTCACTCAGGAAACAAATGTTCCAGTTATTCCTCAAGTCAAAGTTATATTTTATGTCTAACCAAGACAGACTCTGTTCTTCTCATGTCATCTCCCCTGTGATTTCTGGAGAGTTAGCTCAGGTTTTCTGAAGAACTAAAGCAGTTATGTGAATAATCACATTAACTCCTATAACAAAATTATGCATCTACAGTCATATTCCTTTTAATACAATGTGTTTGGTTCTTTGGTAGGCACTCAAAAACCAAATATATACTAGTATCTACCACCAGAAGTCATTGAGACCAGGCTAAATTAAAATATTATTAGAAATAATCTTTCTCCACACATCTTAGCTCCCCCTAGTCCCTTAAATGTGGTATCATATAAAAATGGCAGGTACCCACCTGCATGAATTATGGTGTGACATGACACCTGCTAAAGGATCACAAGGTCACTGTCACCCAAGTAACACTAACATTTATATGAATGGCATTCTGTTGGAATTTAACAAAGGGAGAAAACTTGTGACCCCAGTGTGATAACTTGGGTAACATACGCTTTTTTTTTCGGGGGGAAGGTGTCTTAAGAACATCTTGTTCTTCAGTTTAATTCAACAAGTAAATTCATTGCTGGGAAGAAAACAAAAAATAAAGAAAAACTGCTCTCAGTTGTATTAATCTTCCAACTGGATACATTGTTGAACTGCTCTCAATGACATTTTTCATAGTGTAAAAATGTCCTCATCCTATTGCATCTCCTAAACCTCTAAAAATATTGCTTTGGCTTAGTAGGGCTCTGCCTCCTCCACAGCCTTGAGGATGGGACTTCTCAAGTCAACAGTAATATCACTTTTATAATCTTTATCTAGAAACCACAACTGTAACATATCCCTGGACTCTGACTTTTTGATACCAATACTCCCTGTTATCCTGGTGAGCTTTTCTTATGTTCTCACTCCTTTTTGCCTCTCAATCCCTCCTTGTGGTTCACCTAACCCATGGCCTCTACTTCACCTCCATTCTCCTAGCTGCTGAGTGAGAACAGTGGCCTGAATTGTTTCAAGGTGTGATTCAGTATGAACTCCCTCTTTGGCTAAAAGAAACTTTGTTCATCTCTTAACAGTCAGTCTGTGGTCAAGTTATTCTGGATGATGGGGGTGGAATACAGGGTCAAGTTTAGAGGTGATTAGAACAGGTTTCATGATTGCAGCTTAGCTCTGTTTTAGTAGTCTTCTACCTCATTCTAGTTAGGAACAAGAGACATGCATATGTATCCTCTAGGTTTATGACATACTTTATAACATACATCAAGCCCTTTGAAAGTACACTGGAAAACACCACCACACACCAGTGATTGGGGTGGGGAGGTATTTCTCTTTATTTTTGGTTCCAGATAATGTTTACATTTTGAGCCAAAGGAATGGTTTAAAGTGGTGATTTTTTTCTTTCTTTTTTTTTAACATTCTTAAAAATAGCATAAACTTTTGATACAACAATAGAATCTGAATGAACCAAAACAAATCCCTTCTCCCAGAATGGGGAGAGGAAGAAGAGGAAAGATGCCACAATCATGAGGCAAAAGTTATTTCTTTGCACTGGGTCAACAAGCCAAGAGAGTGTCAAGCAGAACTTTGCACAAAGTAGGTGCTGTGTGAATGGTAACAAATGATGAGCCTAAGAAAAACTTTTGACGTTACAACGTAGAAGCCAACCTCTACAATGGCAATAGATTAAATCAAGAGGTTAACCAACAGCAATTTGTTTAGCATAAGATTATTCAATATCCCTCTTTTTTCTAGCACTCTAGGAATCAGACAGAGTAGGTTGGTGAATAATTTCATCTTCCTCAAAAATTTGCAAAGGTAAAGGAGCCAGGGAAGCTTTCTTGTAGTGAATAGCAAATAGCTAAAATAAACAAATAGATAAAACTGATTCCTAGCTCCTTAAAGCTTGACTGAGGTTTTGTCATTATCAGCTTTAGTTTCCTTGCTCATTTTGTATGCAGGGCCTGGACTATAACAGACTGTGGGTTTTTTTTTTCCTGTGATTTTCCATTTCTGCTATTTTAGTGAGTGCTCCCTTGTTACCATGGATCTTAATTTTTCTAGACTGTGAAAAAAAAAGTTGATTTATTTCTATTTGGCATAGACCAATTATGCGCAAATAATGTACTTCAATGGCAGATGGATGGTTAAATGTATTTGATCAATAGTAAAATGAAAGATTTTTGCAAAGACTACTAACCAAGCTTTGAAAGTGACTGGTTTGGAGGTCTTGATGCATGCAGTTAAGCTACTTTCACAGCCTACAGTCCCCTGAAGTTATGGTTAAAATGTGGCCTTTCACTGTGACAATTATGGCTGAGAATCACATTCTTTTAGGAAGAAGTGAGAGGGCATAGCCTTGACACCTCTGCCTTGGGTGGAGAATCACAGACTACTAAGAGAATATAAACAAAGACAAACAGAGAAGGCTGAAATTCAAGAAAAGATGAAGATAACTGCACTGCATGAATCATTTTCTTGCAAGTCTGGAGATGAGATCTTTCCATTCTGCCCTCTTCCTCGTGATATACATAGGCGTGAGATGCTGCAGCCGTGGCTCCGGCTGTCCCTTAAAGAAGCCCTGACACAAGGCCTCTGTGTTACAGATTACGTACATTCCACAATCATAGCTGTTTTGTTGAGCAGGGGCTTTCTCTTCCACAAATGCTACTTTGTCCCCTCTTTTCCCCAAAAAGCCCTCCAGTTTCCCTGCTACCTGTCTTGCATGGACAGAGTTGCTCCTGCTATGTGAATCAAAATGGGAAAATCTATTTTTGTCTTGGAGATAAACCAACAAACTCCAATGAGTTCCCCCAGCTGCTTGATTGGAGTTATTATTGATGGGTAAGAATACAACTCTTTTGTGGGGTAAGTCAAGAGGCTGAAGGAACATGGTGATCTCCTCTGGGCTGGTGGTACACTTGATGAATTGGGTGACTTCTGGGCTGACGAAACACACTTGGTCTGAGCAGTCATGGAACTGGTCACTAGCAAAGTACTCAAAAGCAAATCCAATAATATGGTCATTAAGCCAGCTGGGAGGATCCAACAGTGAGACATCTGATTCCCGTAGTAAACTGTCCATGTAACTCAAAACAACAGGGTCCATTCTGCACAGAGACCAACTGGAAACAAACGCCAAGAGCTGAAGCAAAGGGCAGAAGACAATATTTACTGATGTATATCCTACATAAAGACTGTTGAGAAAACTAAAACATACTTGTAGGGAACTTGGAAGAGCAATGGACTAGATCAAACCACCTGTGTTATAGTTCTTATTCTACCACTAGTTAAGTGTTTTGGGCCCCAGCTTTTTTATCACTTGAAAAAGACAAATTAGTAAGATCATGTACTGCCCTCTCTAAAAATCACAGGGTTGTGAAACTTAAATGACATAATTTATATAGGTGTATAATTTATTTGCTATATAACTCTAAAGAGCTACATAAACATTGGTTATTATTACTACCATCCCTATTTTGTGGATGGGAAAACTGAGATTCATAAAGGTTAAGTGATTTGCTTAAGGTTACACAGCTCTTAAGCAGGAAAACTAGGACTAGAACCCAGATCTTCTGACTTTGAGTGCAGGGCTCTTTCTACTATTGTCATAAAAACAGCTAACATTTTTATAACATTGTTATAGTATACGTTCTGAAGCATAACAAAAACTTCTAGAAGATAGCATTATGGAAGAGCCCTTTCTTTTCCTTGGAAAAGGGAGTTTACTCATTCAGGAATTCCCTATACCAATGAAATCACAGGTCTAGCCCTTATCCTTTCAATTTTAAAAAGTACTTCATATATATATTTTGTCATTTGATCTTCAAAACAATATTAGGAAGGAGCTACAGATTTCTTATCATTCTTTTTTTAAGATGAGGAAATTAAGGCTTAGTTAAGTGACAAGCTGACATTCACAGATCTTGTGTAAGGTGGGATTCAAACTCAGCTCCCAACTCCAAGTGTATTGTTATTTTTACTACAACACAAATCATAGCTCTGCCATTTACAACTTAAGTCATCTTGGGTAAGTCATTTAACAACTCTGGGCTTCAGTTTCCTCATCTGTAAAATGAGGGGGATGTATGAGATGATCTCTTTAGGGCCTCTCTACCTCTCAGGTCTATCTGTACCATGTTTCTTCTCTACAAAACCTTTGTTTAAATAGGAATAAAGTTTTTAGGCTGCCAAGATGCTGACAGGCTAACTCTGTCACACAGTGCTGTCATAAAGAAAGTGCTTTATAAACCTTACAGTCTTATTGTACACCAATGAGCTATTTGTATTTAATGTCAGATAAGATACATCAGCAAATAAGGAAACAATTTTTAATAATGCATCTAGAAAACCCTACTAAGTATATGTTTTACTTTGTCTCAAAAGGAAAAAAAAGGTAAAAAGTAAGCACAGCCCCCTTTTCTGCTTTTGGGGTGTGGAGACTGATCTAGCTCCTTGGAAATGCTTGCATTGAGTTAGGGAGCAAATCTGTTCCAGTATTTTATCCTTGGCACTAGGCGCCAGTGGGGTGCTTACTCCAGAAGGAACTGTTTGTTCTTTCCCTGAATAAGGAGGATGCCATCATAGGAAACGTCAATATGTTGTCAACGTACACAAATTAGGCAGTTTTGAATAGTACTGGATTTACAGTATCTTCTGTTTTCTACAGATAAATGATTCCAATAATAAATACTTAATGTTTTTATAGAAATTTCCTTTGCAGTCAAAGCTTAATAAAAGAATGAATCTACTTACTTATAATTATATTCTTAAAGTAAAATAGTTAGTAAAGTTATTACAAAACACTAAATCATCAAAGATTAAATGTGTATGATTTTTACAGGACTTTGATTTGATTATTAACCTAAGAATTTAAAAGAGCACTGGACTGGAATAAGGAACTAGATATTAACTAGTTGCTTGGCAAGTCATTTAACTTTTCTATGCCTGTTTCTTCAATCTAAAAATGGCAGAATTGTATTAGATGATCCTGAAGGCTCTTCTGGTTGTAAATTCTGTTGAGTCAAAGTTTAAACTTTCATGCAATTCTTACATTATAGGGACTTAAATAAATAACTGTGAAAAAATGAACGAATTAATGTTTAAGAAGTGGTGGTTAGATGTTACTTAAAGAAATGTTTCCTACTGCAAAGCTTGTTAATGATTTTCAGACCTAGTTAACATGCTGTGTTTGTTGTTCTGGTTGTTTTTTCAGTAATGTCTGACTCTTGGTGACCCCACTGGTGGTTTTCTTGGCAAAGATACTGGAATGGTTTGCCATTTCCTCCTCCAGTTCATTTTATAGATGAGGAAACTGAGGTAAACAGGGTTAAATGACTTGCTCACAGTCACATATTTACTAAGTTTCTAAAGCCAGATTTGAACTCAGGAAGATAAGACTTCCTGGCTTCTAGACCCAGCACTTCATCCACTGCATCACCTGTTCAAACTATGCCATTTAAATAGCAACTACTGAGCAAGGAAGAAAACCATCCTTATATTTACATTTAAAAATAATGTAATTTCAATGTTAATATTTAAAAATCAAATCGTATCTATACTTAGGGAATCTTATTTCTCTGGTATTTTATACATGTTACAAAACACTAAATAGTGGTTAAATATCAGAATCATTCATTTCATAGAACTGCTTCTTGTAATATGGTTTAAAATCATATTATAATGAGAATGTTGCAAATAAACTAGAGCAAAAGAGTGAAATATATTGAAATCAAGAATTAATAACAGTATTTACATACACTTAACAGAATATGTGTTTTTACCCCTTGAAAATGTGTATATGGCTGTCAGGAGATGAGAACACCCTTGTTGTCTGTTTTAGTAAATAAAGGTTCACTAAGGAAGTCTAGATTTTTGACTCTTATTCCTTTGAAAATTTATATAATATGTAAAATTTATTTACATATATGATGTAAAATAATCTTTCATGTGTAGATCTATATATATATATATAGGGATGTACACATATACATGCATACACATACATTTTAAAAGGATAGGAGTCCAAAGTCTAAACTTCCTTACACATTGTAAGGATTTATTTACTAGAGCAAACAATAAATTTACATAATCAATTTAAATAAATTATATAACAAATCACTTAATAACAGTGTCTCCTATATCTATCTACACATACAGCCCCTTTATACATACATGTAGAAAAGGCTGTTATTGGTTTTTATATATTCATATCAATACATTTTATATTTATCATATAAATGTGTATATTTAATAAGCCATAATTTTAATATATTTACATATACATATATAAAACAGTACCATTATGATGTCATCATAAGATATCATACAAAAAGCAGTAGCTCTGCTGCTGCCCAAGAGCTCTTATTTTTCAAATACAGTCTTTGGCTATTGTACTATGTAGCGCTTAAATCTAATTACTCAGAAATATCCTAACTGCAACTGATGCTCACTGTAACGTGATACTCTAATTGCCAGTAACATGATTCTCCATATTTAATCGAGGCATAAGTGCCAGTTGTGCATTAGTGGTCAAGTCATTCATTGAAGCTAATAACAATTTTGTCTATATGATGACGATCAGGTCTGAAGTATAATCCAGCATAATCAAGTAAAGAATTTTAACATAATTTCACTTTTTAAATCAACTTTAGAATTTTTGTTAGGCAGTATTTTGAAATCAACTAGCCTGAATTCCCACCTAACATACGAATGCCTGCCTGCTAGATGGTCATCCAGTGTCTGTGCCTGAACAGTTTCTGGGATGGTATCTTCTCTGTTTTGACACACAACCCACTTTCCTAGTTAGACCCTATCTGGAGTATAATATTCATTTCTGGGTGCCAATCTTATGAACACTGATAAGAGGGAGAGTGAGCAATGAAGGATGGGATGGGCCATGAGTATAGACCCTATGAAAATTGGCTAAAGGAATTGGACTTGGTTAGCATGAAGAAGAGAAGACTTAAGGAGAGAGGAAAGTGGGTATGATAGCTATTTTCAAGAACATGAAGGGTTATGATATAGAAGAAAGATTAGTTTTGATGTCAGGAAAAACATCTAAACAAGAAGAGCAATGCAAAAGTGAAACAGGTTGCTTCTGGAGGTAGTGGTTTCCTCCTCACTAGAGTTTTCAAGCCAAAACTAGACTTACTCTGTGCCCAATATTGTGCTAAATGCTAGGGAGACAAAAACAAAGGTGAAGTCAGTGCTTGCCTTCAAAGAGCACACATTCTAACAAGGATGCTTAGAAGGGGATTTCATCAGATAAAAGTTGGACTAATTGTTATCTGGGGTTTCTTTTAACTCTGGAATTCTGTGCATTTTGGGTCAACTAATAAACTGTTAGAAAGTGCCTCCTCATAACTCATTTACAGAATATTTTAAGGTCATGCATTACACTGATTATCATTTGATTTCCTTAGCAATCTCATAAGATGAATAATGTAGCAACCCCTGGGAGCTAAAATCATGTGTATTATCTTCAATTTAAAGCTGTGAAAACTGAAGCTCAGAGTTTAAGTGACTTGCCTGAGGTACCACAGCTGGAACCCAGGCCTTCTTCGGTCTAGTGCTCTTTCCATTACACAATATGGATTCCCTGTAATAGCCCCCAACCAACAATAGCCCTAGTTCTGTTTTCAGAAATAACAGTCAAATATAAACCCTTTTCCATATGATAGCCTTTCAAATAATGAGATAAAAAAAGATTTAAAATAGATAACATATGCAGAGTTGCTGAGAATTTCCACATTAACATATGGACAATGGGTGGAATATTGTCAGTTTCAATGCATTTGCATCTGTAGTGCCTGACCCATAATTGATGCTGAATAAATGCTTGCTGAATTGAATTTATTAGCTGAATTGAATAAATGCTTATTGAATTTATTTGCTGAATGAAATACAAATTTTATCTTTTTCTAAGCACCATTCCATTCAGATTCTTTATTACATTACTGTGTTCCTCCATGTGGAAAGCCAAACTCCAAATCAACTTAATCATTAAGCCTCTTAAACTGGTACTAAAAACTTGCCCCTTTTTAAAAAAACCTTATTGCAATGTAACTTGTCCTTCTAATGTTCTAGTGTTGGCTAGTCCCTCTTAAGGATTTCCCCCCTCTGAATAACAGTTACTTAATCTCTATATTTTAATTTTACTGAAATCTGTTATTTAAAAAAATTACTTCTGATTACAAAAAAATCATATATTTGATTACAATTCAAATATGACATTATGTTGATACCATAAGTAAGTTTTCAAGGAACCAATTGCATTTTTGTTCACCAGATAGACTTTTCATAAGAATTTTCAGCAATATTGGTAAAAACAAAACTCTCCAAAGCAAAAAATCTGAAACAACCTTAATAAGCTAGCAAGTAATAGATGGTTACATAGAATCAAGGCAACAATACAAAGAAATAATACAACAGAAACACTGGTTTCTGTGAACCCAAGCTGAGGAACTAATGTTAAAAAAAAAAACAAAACATTATTTTACAACTCAATACTGGCTTGGAAATTAAGGCAGAATTGTGCCTGAGATATTGGCTAAAATTAAAATAGATAAATGGAATAAAGAGAAACTCAAATTCAAGGGTATAAGTTTTCAATAAATTATTACTGTGAAGCTGCTCATGTGGTTTGGTGCCTTAGAAAGTTAGTGTGACTTCTAGGGTTGTATCCCAAAGATATCAGAGAAGTGGGAGGAGGACCCGTATGTACAAAAATATTTACAGCAACTCTTTTTGTGGTGGCAAAGAATTGGAAATCAGGGGATGCCCATCAATTGGGGAATGGCTAAACAAGTTGTGGTATATGAATGTAATGGAATACTATCATGCTATAAGAAATGAGGAGCAGACAGACTTCAGAATAACCTGAAAAGACTTATATAAATTGATACTGAATGAGAAAAGCAGAACCAGGAGGAAACTGTATGCAATCACAGACACGACATATGTGTGAGGAGTAACTTTGATAGACTGGGCTCCTCTTTGCAATGTAAGCTTAGAAGACAACTTCATAAGACTCATGATAGAGATATCCACATCCAGAGAAAAAGCTGCAGTCTGAATGCAGACTGAAGCAAACTACTGGCTCTCTTACTTTTTCTTGTTTTGTTTCCTCTTTCCCACTGATCATTCCATCAGTTATAATTCTTCTTTAACCTGTCTAATGATTAATATGAAGGTATTTGTAGACCCTATATTTGATTGCATGCTACCATGGTGGGAGGAGGAGAAGAAGGGGAAGAACATTTGAAACTCCAGGGACTGTGGAACTGAATATAGTAAACTAAAAGTAAATAAACAAATTAATTTTTAAAAAAGACAAAAAAAGTGTAAAACTCTGCTATGATAATACTAATGGTTCTCAGCAGAATATCTAAATTTTTATAGATTGGTCTTAAACTGGGTATTTGAAGGTCAAGAACATAGCATCATCTCCCTTTTTAATTATTAATGCTCAATTGTTGCTTATAGTCATAAGTATTATAGAAATAGACTGATAAATGAATTAATTTTGATAAAAAAAAGCAATTCTAGTATGCCTCCTAAAACAGTAATTTAAAGTTTGTTAACCAGTTTTTAGCTTAATATTTATATGACAGCACAAATAGAAATGTTTTCAAAAAGAAAGTTCAAATATTTTTAAAAATTAATTATTTTCAAAGCTAATCCTAAAGTTAGTAGCCTAAAACTGCATTTGAAAGGGGTCATTTCAATTTGTATATATATGAATGAAAGAAAGTGGATTAGATTTTGAAACTGTGTCCTAAAAATGTAAAACAATTACACACAAAGCAATTTCCTTTGTGATTTAGGAAATATGAATTCATAAATTTCAACATCCACACAAGATGACAGAATATCACTATTTTACAAGTGGAGGAAATCAGCTATCAATTTTTAAAAGTATTTGATATCATGCCTGACAATTTTATTAATACCTGGTGGTGGAAGATTGACACTTGACTGCTTCCATTACTTTAATGTCCTATTTAGGAGTAGAAAGGTGAAGGTAACCTCTTGAGATTCTGCCTAGACCCAAGGTTCTAAGATTCCCTCTACTTTACCAGGCATAGTTATCAATGGCAAAGGGGTAAAGAAGTAAGTACCAAAAGATTAACAGTTCCAGTCTACTATCAGTCTTCCTTCAACCTCTAGGACTCAAAATATAATTAAATTATAGCTATCTATATCTATATGAAAAGCAATTTTCTTTTAGATGGTTATGATTATCTTTTTCTATCACAGAACTATCCTTTGCTTGGAGAACCTCCTATGCTCTACTGTACACTAATTAAGTAAAACCCTATTAGTCTAAACAAATTAGGAGGAAGGCTAATTAGAACTAGTCCCATTTTAAAGACACTGAAGGTACAGTAGAAACAGATGGAATTTGGAGTCAGAGGACTTGGGCTTGAATCCCTTTGTTGCTGTTTACCTATTGTGAACTTAGGAAAATCATAATTTCTCTTGGCCTCAGTTTCTTCATCATTAAGATGGGGGTACTGGGCTAAACAATCTCTCCACTCCAAACCCAAAGGACTAATAAAATACTGAAGTTCAAAGAAGTTAAGAGATTGGTCCGCGGTCAAATAGCAAGAAGTGTCCTAGTTAAGAGTTGAAAATAAGTCTCCTGACTAAATCAATCATTGCATCTTCTATGTTTTCTAAAAACATGGAAATTATTTTTTTCTAGTATCTACCTTAGCAAACCAAAGTTACAAAGTGTAGCCCAGCAGAAGGCTCAGATTTAATGAATAACTCATTTGTATTCTGCATTGCTTAGTATGCAAATTGTACTTGTAAAAACCTTGAAAACTCTTCTTTTAAAAACGTTAAACGTTTTCTTCTTAAAGATGATTTATCTTCTGCAAATCTTTTCAAAGACAGCATAAACACTAAACTTCTGCTCTGTCTTCAAGTTATCTAATTATTGGGTTCCAAACTAATTAGGTTTACTTTGTATTGAGAAAAAGTAGTGGCTGACTTGGTCTATAATATAACTTTTCCTCTCATAAATGTCTTTAGCTTTTTTAAAAATACTGTTTACCTAATAAAATTTGAGTTAAATGAAACAAATGTAACGAACATTTTGCAGTAATAATTGACCAAGGTTGTTAATATAAACTGGTTACTAAGCAATGTTATTTTTTTTTCCTCAGTGTCTTCAACTCAGGCTAAAGGGAAAGTCATCAAATTCAGGTTTTGAAAAAATAAGAACCCGGGCAGCTAGATGGCCCAGTAAATAGAGCACTAGCCCTGGAGTCAGAAGCAGCTGAGTTCAAAACTTGCCTCAGACACTTAACACTTACTAGCTGTGTGACCTTGTGCAAGTCACTTAACTGCAATTGCCCTGCTTTACCCCCTCCAAAAAAGGAGAAAAAATAAGAACCTATTATCAATAATTATTTCATGAAAGTACTTATTTCTTTATTGGCAACACTAAGTTTAGGGTCAAAACTGCCCTGGGGATATTTAAAAATTAACAAGTCAAAGATGTTTTTACAAACATCCACAAGAAGATATAGCACTTTAATAAAGGAGAATGTAAGAAGGAGAATTAGACAAAGAGCACAACTTAGGTAAAGTTACTTTCAGAAAGGTTTTCTCCAATACATAAAATTCTTTAAAAAGCTTTTCAATTACCCATTGTTATCTTTTCTTTACAGAAAGAAAATATGAGAAAAGGTGAATTAATTCAATCAAATACTCTCAGCTGCTGAATAAATCAAGACTTTCATAGCTTGAAACTATACCACTACAATCACTTTGGTCTTTAAAGAAGTTTTTGGGCAACAATAATGTAGCATACAAAATAGGCAGCCACTCTGGGCACCTGGAACAGAAAGACAGTGAACTCTCCTTAGAAACTGAGTTACCAAAATCAGATTTTTGGCACTATTATATTCAAAACACAACTGGGTGATTACTAAGAGGGCAGAGTGAGTAAAAGCCTTGAAATTAAAAAAAATAAAATTAAGATGTCAAAACATTTTATGCATGACAATTTAAAAGATGTTGAAGTTTGGACTGAAATATGGACATTTATTTAAATAGTTTTGAATCAGACATCTTTGTAACATCCATCTCATCTTAGAAAACCTTTTATTAATAAGTTTAAACAGCTACAGCTCATTTTAGGACAACAAATTTAGAGCTGGAAGGAACTTCAGAAGAATATTTTGCTCTCTAGTTCTCAATTTACCACACTAGTGTCAATACTTCAGTTCTGAACAGTTGGTTCTGACAAGGCTACGGAAAGTTCTTGGGGGGCTCCGCACACTTGTAAACTCATTAATGTGGACAATCCTGCTGTGTTAATCATCAACACCATAATTGATAAATTTAGAGATTCCTGGGGGCACTAGGAGAGGAGGAAAGTTGACAAGGTTCATAGTACTACAATGTATGTAACGGAAAAACTTGAAGCTAGGTCGTTTAGGCTCCAGGGTTCACTATCCAGAAAGGCATTACATAACATACCTAAGTACTGAGGATAAACCATTCATGAAATAGCTTTGAAAAGTAGATTTCATATTCAGGTTCAGTAAAGATTACCTAGATTTTAAAAATATTAGTTTCTTCTCAATGTATAAAAATAATCTCTTCTCATATAAATTATTTGGGAAATGAAAAAGTAACAAAGTTTCTTCTTCCCTCCTCAGAGGAATCTATACTGAGTGAGCTTTAGAAGGCAATATTCCAGCCCTAAGAATCCATTATGTCAGTTTCATCTGTGAGGCAACAGGGTTTTAAAATCTTTTATACAGAAGTTCACAGTGTTATTATTTAAAACACAAAGGGGCTTGGATTCCTAGCTTGTTAAATGTTGGAAGGTACCTTAAGAGTTCTTCTAATCTAGCTCAACTTTATTCAAGCAAAACCATCAGGAATACATTTACTGAATGGTATCAGTGTGTAAATACTACTAAACCCTTTATACATTTATAGCCACAATTTATATGGCACTCACCACATACTTATCTAGTTACTTGTTACATATTTCTCATTTCTAGGAGTATAAATTGCTAGAGGACAAGTAACACAGAGAAGATTTTTGTACCAGTCCAAACCAAATATTTCCGTAGCCAGGTAGTTGCTGTGGATATTGCCATCCTCATTTTAGATAAGGGGTGCAGTTACACAGCCCAACTCCATTCTCTAAATCCCGCACTTTTTCCACTAAACTACAGAGTCTAGTCTTTTGGTTTAGTGGAAATACCAATGAATTAGGAATCTGATGACCCAGGTTCTAGCCTAGTTCTGCCACTAATTTGCTATGTGATTCTGGTCAAATTACTTAAACTCTCTGAGCTTGTTTTCCCATCTGTGAAATGGGGACACCTACTTCACACAGTAGCTGTGAGGATCAACTGAGGATGCCTGTGAAAGTATACCGTAATTGTCCAATATTATACGAATGCAGGGTAATAATAAATATCTGCTGATTAAAATAATTATATGTTTGTTGTTGAAGAAAAATATCTAAAATAGGGGGCTTGTGGCTTACCACATATTAATGACATATAAACTGATTTTTTTTAAACTTCAAAGCCTTCTCCTAAATTGGGGGTGGATTACAGGAAGCTGTTTAATAACAGCTGAGATAATAGGTTGAACTCTTCTAATGAGGAACCTGAACCAGGATTCCCCTCCCCCACCCCGGGTGATACACGAAAGGGTTAAGCCCTTCCAGTCTCGCTTATTGGGGGCAGAAGCTGGGAGAGCAGAGGAGGAGGAGGAAGAACAGCTGCTCTTCCTATGACTGCAGTGCAGGTCAAAGCCTGGACATTGCTGGCAAGGTCTGGACAAGCTAACAAATATACAAAGTTGCCTCCTGCCCTGTGATGCTTGGCGGGACACACGCACTCGGGCGACAGTTGTCCCAGGGCGGCGTCGCCCAGATTCTCGCAGATCTAACCATGGGGGTGTAGGGAAGTTTACACTACACAAAGTCCTAAGCCGGGCGTCACTTTCTAAGGGAGCTGCACAATTACTGCGCGGAGAGAAAGCCCAAGAAGCCGCTGCCGGAACAGGTAGAGAGTCAAAGGGGTAGGGTGGCCCCGACATGCCGCAGGGCTCGCGCGGAAGGCTCTCGACCTAGCGGGGAGCTCAGCCCAGGCACCGAGTCCTTCGCCTACCCACGTGGGGCGGCACGGGGGTGGGGGGTGATTCAAGCCTGGGGCACGCTGCCCTTCCCTCCCCCTGGAGTTGGGGCCCCTTTCCCGCACCAATGCTGACTCGGATTTTTGGTGTCACGGACTCTCCTCCCCGATCGGGTGACAGACCGCGGGAAGAGCGCCTCCGGACCGGGGAACCCCCAGGAGCCGCGGCCTGGCTTTCTTCACCGGACCTCAGAAGAGACCGGCCGCCAAGAGCGGGGGACAGGGGCGGGGTCAGGGACGGGCTACCTCGCCTTAGCCCACCCCACCCAAGCGCGGAGGACCCTCCTCGGCCTCGCAATACCGGCTTACACCGGCTGTTCCCGCCCACTTACCTGCCTCGGGCTTCACCCCCCGGGACGCGCCTCCGTTTTGGCCCGCGCCAAGCCCTCCCCCCTCCCC
Organism: Gymnobelideus leadbeateri; assembly: GCA_011680675.1. Taxonomy (NCBI): domain Eukaryota; kingdom Metazoa; phylum Chordata; class Mammalia; order Diprotodontia; family Petauridae; genus Gymnobelideus; species Gymnobelideus leadbeateri. Next base: position 717,736 of record WOXC01010939.1, read on the forward strand.
CCCAACCAGCAGTTAAGGTAGCACCGGCTTCCCGTAAAGCGAGGGCAGCCGTCGCAAACCCAGGTCCGGCTCCTTCTCTACGCGTCCCGCCTTTGCGACATCGTGCTTGGAGGAAGAAAGTCAGGCGTCTCTAAGAGTCGTAGTAACAGATTAAAAAAAAAATGTGGAGTGGAGGCGGGGAGTGTCCTACGCAAGCGCGCCATTCGGAGAGGGGGGGTGAGGGCAGGGCGTGTTCGGGGAGTCTAGGAGACTGGCGAAAAGGGGCGTGGGAGGGGTGCGCGTGCCTGTAGCGGAGCCCCGGAGGGAGGGGCCGAGGAGAGGAGGCGCGCGTGCGCGCGGTGACCGGCTAGCGAGTAGGCGGGGGCGCGGACTTAACCGAGAGCGGGGGACCGCGTAGAGAAGGCAGCGGGGCCGTTGCCGGCACCGGAGTCAGGGAGCCGAGGAGCGGCGGCGGCGGCAGAGGAGGGAGCTAGGGGTGCGGAGAGCCTCGCGGCGGGGATGAGCCCGGCGAGGGTGGAGTCGGGCTGACAGGGCGGCGGACGCGGGGGATGCGCAGCGGCCAGACCCTTAGGTTTCATCCTTCCCCGAGCCCGAGTCCCACCGCCCCGGCCCCGGCCCGGGGGCGCTCCTGGAGGCCTCGCCCGTCCTGGGCGGGGGGGCTCCCGCCGAAGAGGTGGCGGCGGCGGACCCTGCGGCGACTCCGAGGTAAGAGCCGCCCCCGGGGCCAGCCTGCCCACGTCTTCTCTCCTCTCCTGCGGCGGGGCTGCTCGGCCCGCGCCCCGCCCTGGCGGCGGGCCGACTCCGCCTGGCCACCCGGTCCCGGCCGGCCGTTGAGACTGTTGGTCCGGCCTCGGAAGTCTCGGGGGCTCCGGGAGGGGGCGTGTCTGGGCCGCTTGGGGAGGCCGAGGCAGGGCTTGCGCTGGGCCGCCCCAGCTGCGGGCGGGGAGGGGGCTGCGGCTCGCCAGCGAGCTTGGGCGCGCCGGCCTCGCCCCCCGGGTTCGGGGCGGGCTCTTCCAAGGTCACCCGGCGGCCCCCGCCCCATCCCACTCCACTCTCTGCTCCTCGGCGTGACAGCTCGGGGTGCGTGGGGACCGCAGGAGGGGGGGGGGGCAAGTGGCCTCGGCCCCTGGAGCAGGCAGCCCTTGATGTCACCGAGATCTGTCTGCACGGATTCACCTGCTGCGGGGAAGGGCTTGCTGCGGAGCTGCCTTGGCACGTGGGGCATCCTCTGTTTATCTTTTTATTTATTTATAAAGCGGCGTCCTTGTGGGACGGATGCTGCGGTTTTTCCTGAGGGCTCTTTAGGTATCACTTTTGGATGCTTTGGAGAACGAGTGTCGTAGCTGTGGCCGAGTCCCTAATATTTAAAGTTAAAATAGTAGTGGATTTGGGAGGCCACTGCTGCTCCTTCGTGCTGTCTTATTTTTCTCTGAGGAGCAAGTGCAAAATGCTGCACTGATGTCATTAGTAACAAATCTGGCTGCTTGTAAAGCCAGTCCTCCCCAGAAAATGCTCCTTTTCCTGAAGCTTAGTTGATTAAGAATGATTGAACTTTCAAGAGGTTAATAATGCATTTATACCCAATGGCCCAGATTAGAATTTACTTTTCAAGATAGTTCTCTTGTAAGCATTAACTCATTCGTCTGGGAGAACTTAAGTACCGTTGTACGGTAGGAGGAAATAGAAATACTTTCCTTCCGTTTATAAGGTATTTTGTGTTATATAGTTAGGCTGAGTAAAATAGCAAGCTTTTATTCCAAGTTTATTGACAGTTATATGTTTGCTTTTTTCAGTAGTGGTTGTATCATGAAAACATTTTCCTGGTGTTTGTTATAGTTTAGAAACTCAAGAATGTGATGTAATTTAGAGAGAATTTGAAATTAATCACTAAATTGCTATACTACTAGCCTGTGTGACAGCTGGACTGGATGACATCAAGGGTCTTTTTTAGCTTTAATTCTGCTCCATGTTCCTGCACGATTTGGTGTAGAATTAATATTTTAACATTAACAGTAAAATAAGCATATTCTGCTTTTTTGATAGTTTTTCCTGTGTAACACATTAGCCTTTAAAATAAATAAATACATTGAACATTTCTAAGGAACTGGAATTTGAAAAGTCTATCGTCCAAATTATTTTTCATTGATGGTCTCAGGTGAAAAAAAAAACTGCTGTTGCTCTAATCTTTCTAGATTTTTCGTCTGGGGAAGCGAAAAATTCCAGTGCTGCTTGTCATGAAATGAAAACACAGTCTTTAAAATTGTCGTGTATTGTTTAAATTATGCATTCTTTATAGTGTCTTGCTACCCTTATCTTTGATATTCAGCTGTAGCTAATTCTTTCCTTTCTCTTTAGAGTTATCTAATATTTGATAGTCATCTGAAGCTTGTAAATTACAGATTGTGTCCAAAAGGTAATTTTGGCTCTTTGACATTTATATATAAATTTTACAGGTTGTGATTTTTGAGTAGTCCTTTTTATTGATATTGGATTGAACGTTGATGTCATCAATGAAATGTATGATTAAGAAATAGAAAATGTATTGGTCTTATGATGAGATGGAAGGATAACAGTTGTACTACAAGCTCATGTGCTCCAAAGAGATCATTATTCTGTCAAGATTAGGCAAAGAAGGCCTCCTAGTCAATTGGATGGGTCCGTTTTGTAAAACTTATTTGAAAGCACAAGAATTCACACCAGATAGGTAGGTATGGTTAGGCGGTTATCGGAAATATCCACATCAGTGATATCTATACTATATAGAGAGATCTCTCTCTGTGGCTCATTCTCTCTCTCTCTCTCTCTCTCTCTCTTTTTCTCTTTCTCTCTTTCTCCCCCTCTCTTCATATACATAATACATATATGTATATATATGCATATCTACATGCATACCTACATAAATTTGAGTAAATTGAACTAGCACTAGCAAGACAATAAATAGAAAGGTCAGTTTAGAAAAAAGTTTTGAAAACTTGCCAACATAGTGTGAAATTCATTTTTAAAATAGAGATATCTTTTTATTTAAAAACCAACAATTGATACTTTACATTTTTGTTTATGATTTTGTAATATTAACTGAGGAAGTCTGAACTAATACTTGGAGGATGATTTCCCTGTTTTCCCTCTTTTCCTCCTGTCTGATATGATTTATATGACAGGGCTTTTCTTCATACCAAAAGAAATGTTGATTTGTTCGTTGAAAGCTTGGAATATTTAGATTGTAGGGATCTTGGCAGTCTTGGCCACAGCTTCTTTCTAGGGTTGGATCCATTGTGTGTGTGTGTGTGTGTGTGTGTGTGTGTGTGTGTGTGTGTGTGTGTGTGTGTAAAAGGATCGAGCACCTTTGTAGATGTTTAATCTAGTATTGCATTTTGAAGCACTTTACAATTTTACAGCATGTTTATACATTTTGATTGAATAACCAAAAATATGTTGACAGTATTATTTAGTTCTTGATAAAGGGGAGTGATTGTCTAGGTCTTTTGTATTTTTTCTTAACGTGAGGGATCTGGTAGAAATTAGTAATACAAAGTCTTCTTTATACTATTTCTCTTCCTTTTAGAATCTGTTCAGTCTCTGATAATACATTTGAGAAGGATTTCATAAATTTTGAATACAATTTGTGTACTCTTTATCCTCTAAGATGAACAGTTAAAAATAATTCTAAAAGCACCACATTAATACTCTTATGTATTTGTGAGCACTTATTTCTGAGGAGTTAAATAGATGGAGGGACATTTGGTCCCATAGGAATAAAGACTGACAACAACAATATATGGGGCTGAAAATGAAGACCTTTGTTTAAAACAAGCTAATTCATACAGTTAAACATATTTCCTAGGGAGAGGAAAATTTGACTTTCAGTTTTTAGGCTCTAATCTTTGACCTGAAGATATCATTGAATGACATTTGACTGATAGCAGAAAATCAGTTGCAGAGTTCTGTGGTATCTAGTTAAGACAATCCAATGGCCTTTTCTCAATCCTCATTCTCCTTGACCTCTCTTCAGTCTTTGACATTCACTAGTATCATAGTCTCCTTCTTGACACTTTGTTCTCTCTGGTTTTTAGGACACCCTCTCCCTTTTGTCTTCCTCACTATCCTACGGATCCATCTTCTTTGCTGAATCCTCTCCAGAACACATTTTCCGTTAGGTGTCCCTCAAGGTTCTGTCCTGGGACCTCTTCTCTTTCCCTTCTATATTACCTCTCTTGGTGATTTCATCAGCTCCCATGGATTTAATTACCATCTATATGCTGATAATTCTCAGATCTTTCTAACCTGTCCCAAACTCTGCTGACCCCCAATTTCAAGTCTCCCAACTACTTTTCAGATATCTCTAACTAGGGGCGACTAGGTGGGGAAGTGAATAGAGAACGGGCCCTGGAGTCAGGAGGACCTGAGTTCAAATTCGGCCTTAGACACTTAACACAAAAACTAGCCATTTGACCTTGGGCAAGTCACTTAACCCCAATTGCCCTCCAAAAAGCAAAAAAAAAAACCAAACAAACCCCAAACCAGATATCTCTAACTTGATGTACAGTAGAAGTCTTAAACTCAGTGGGTCCAAAATGGAATTCATTATCTTTCCCTTTAAATCTTTCCCACTGCCTAACTTCCACATTACTGTAGGGAGCAACACCATCTTTCCAGTTCTACAGGCTCACAACTTAGGAGTCATCCTGGATTTCTCAGTATCTCTTACCCCTATATCCAAGCTGTTGCTCAGGCCTGTTGATTTCACCTTTGCAACATCTCTCCAATACACCCTCTTATTTCTTTTGGCACTGCCACAACTCTAGAGGGTCTCTTAATAGACAAGAGCAGAATCAGGAATTTTAAGATTTTGTTATATGCTTTATTTCAATTGTATGAATGCTTTATTTTGTATTTTGTCTTTTCAGCTTTATAGTTACAATAACATCAAATCATTTTTTTGAATGGCAGGAACAATGGCATATAAAAATAAATTTGCTGAAAATAGCACATTTTGAATGAAATGTAGTATTACATAGTGGAAAGAAAGCTGGCCCCTGGAGCCAGGAAGATCTAGGTTCAAGTCCCACCCACCTCTGATACTAGCTGTGGCACCCTGGGAAAGTCATTAACTTCTTGGGGCTCTAAGCAGTTCTCTCACACTCTTTAAGTTGCAGAGAAGGTGCTGACCTATATTGGTAAGTGGGATTTTCTCTTTTAGGAGTTCCTTATACTAATGAAATCCCAGGTTCAATGCTTATCCCTCAGCTTTTGAATGCTTGGAAAAGGTAGAGTTCTTAATCATCTAAAGCACTTTAAAGAAAATGTTTTGCCTCTAGGTCTTAAATGTGAATTATGATCCCAGCATATTTTGGCAGTGGGGTCATCCAACGGGCAGCTGCAGAGCAATGTTACATGTACAGTGAAGAACCAGTTAGCTGTCTTGAATCACAGACAGCTGGTTTTCTGAAATGCCCCTCTTTTATTACAAATGTAATGATCTTTAGTTGTGTTTTTCTCTTAACATTATCTTTTTTGTGACTCTAAAGATGTTGATAGCCCGACTTCTTTAGAAATAAACATGGCACCTACTGTTGCTAATTGTTTAGGATGTGCTTGGCTGCTCCTTAAACAGGAATTTTCTCCCTCCTTGTCTCTGCTTCCTGGTTTTCTTAGCTTTTTTCAAGTCTGTGATAAAATCTGGCCCATAAAAAGTCTATTCTGGTCCCTCCATAATGTTGGTACCTTGTGTAATTATCTTTAGTTTAACCTGTCTATTATCTTGTTTGTCCATAGTTGTTTTCATGTTGTACCCCTACCCTACTCGCATTAGACTGGGAACTCCTTGAGAGTAGGGAATGTTTTTTGCCTTTTTTTTTGTATCCCCAGTATTTAGTATAGTGCTTATCCTATTGTAGTAGGTGCTCAATAAATACCTGTTGACTTGACTAAGCCACTTATTTTGAATAATATGGCAGCATGGGGTTGTGAATGGAAAGACTAAACCAGTCAGCTCTGGAGTCAATTAACCTGAATTTAATCTTTGTTGGAGCACACACTTGATGTAATCTTGGCAAGTAAGTCAACTGACCTCTTAATTTTCTCATCTGTGAAATAAGGGTAGGAAAATACTTTAGATCTTAAAATACTGTACAAATGGGAGTAGTTCTGGGAGAGCAAGAGGCAAAAGTATACATCGGGTGACTTCTTGGAAAAGTAAAACTTTGCTCCCAAAAGGAAGCAGATCATAAGGTATGAAGTGTTTGAACTGCATTCTTTTCTCATTGTAAAAAATTTCAGAAGGTACTTTTCTTATGTGTATCTCCAGGTCAAAGATATCGTTAAAAGTTCTGAATTCTTTCTGTTATTGAGACCACTGGACAGTTTGTTAATTTGATATAATTGTTCTATTTTGACATGTAGTATGTGGTCTTATGTCCTGTTTTGTAATAACATACTTCTGTGAATCATTCACTGACAAATTGTATTGCTTGCTGTTTCAAATTATTTAAGACTTAATTTCATCCATCAATTACAGTTCTAGATGGAAGTAAAACATTGGAGAAATCATTTAGGTGACTTGCATGCAGTTGTTTACAGATGCTTGAGAACATGCTTTCATGAGTAAAAATGAACACACCGCTTGAGTTTTGTTTTATGCTGACTTATTAAATTTTTGCTTCTTAAAACTTTATTTAAATATGTGAGTTTTAAATATTAATGTCAACTTAAATCCTTTGGATAGTTTTCTTCCCTTTCCCCCCCTCCCCAGCTTGGTCTTTATCACAAACTCCATTTATTTTATTTTAAAAGTTCATATATCACATTTGTGGATGCAAAGAAATTTCAGTTTTTAGTCATATTTAGCTTATTGTATTTACTATGTTTGTTGTGGTTTTACTTCATTGGACACAACTTTTTCCTAAAAGCCTAATGACTCCTTTTAATCATTGAAGGATACATTCTCATCACCAGTAAGAAATGTAAACTTAAAGACCCACAAATTGTCATTAAGCAGTAATATTTACCATATTAAGTAAACACTATCCTGTTGTTTAAGCTATAGAGTTTTACATTTGCTGTGTGTCAGCTTGGGTCATTGGTGGTAGTAGAACAAAGGAGACCCAGATTGAGAGCTGGGCCAGGCCAGGAAGTATGGCACGTGATGACTAGCAAAAAGTCAGAACCAGAGGTTGTTAGTGCTAATACAGAAATAGTAGGGTGGTATTTTTTTTAACTGTTCTTAGTTCTAAGGGCAAAGCAGAGGTTAGACTTGGGGTTCCCAGCAAGACTGGATGGAATACTGAGTGTTGAGTAAAAGCAGAGAAGCATGGTTTGATGGCCAGAGATCCAGTTGGGGTGGAGAGAGAAGGATTGTCTTGGCTGTCTCCTGCTTTAGTTGAACGACAAGGTGTGTGCTGCAGGCTTTTGTGGTTGCCTTTATAGAAACAAAGATTGTGTTAGAACTTATCACAGTTCTAGTAATATAACTCATATTGATTTGATTTATGTCTTTCTTTGTGATTTACAAGGTGCTTTCCTCTTAATCTCGTACAATAACATCGATAATCTTGTACAAATATCATTCTTGGTCTTCATAAGAATAAATTGAGTCTCAGAGGTGAAGGGACTTGCCTCCTTTGTCCAGTGGTTAGTAGATGTCAGTCAAGGCCTTTTTCCACTTCATTACCTTGACCCCTCTGTATTCCAGTTCTTAAAGGTATCAGGCTAAGGTAATTTACCTTGCCTGGAATATCCTCCTACAAATAAGCAGCTTGTTGAAATCTTGCCCTGTGTAAATTCTATCTTTCTTTGCTGTCGGTCCAAGGCTCCCCCTCCCCAACTTTCACAGCACCTTCCTTTCATATTTATATATGCTGTTCAGGGGGTCTGAGCTCAGAACTCCTTTTTTCTCTGCAGCTTGCCAGTGATTGAGGTAGGAATTGTTTCACTTTTGTCTCTACATTCTTATTAGCAAAGTCCCTGGTAAATAGCAGTGCTAATTGATTGCTTATCTGTTCTGTTTCACTGGTGTACTTTAAATTTTTTTTAACCAGTACTAAATAGTTTTGATGATTACTGCTTTATCATTTGAACTCTGGAAGTGCTATTTCTCATTTTTTCCTCTTCCCCCACCCCCCACGCTTCTCCTTGAGGTTACAGTTTCTTTAGATGAATTTTGTTGTTATTCTGTCTCTTTCTGTAAAATAATTATTTCATAATTTGTTTGGTGCAGCACAAATTCTATAAATTAGGTTACATGGTATTATCAGAGGCAGTGTGGTATAGTAAGGTTTAAATTCCTAGTTTGATGCTTTATTAGACTCTGGGAAAGTTACTTTGTAGCTCTTAAGGCCTTGTTTTCCTCATTTGTAAAAAATGAAGAGGTTGAATTTGATGACCTCTAGGTTTCCTTCTAGCTCTAAATCTATGAACCTGTGATCATTTTTCTGTTTATATAACCCAAACACAAGCAGTAATTATGACTCCAATTCTTTGTTATTTCTTTGAAGACTATTTTGTAATTGTTTTTATGTCTTGTGTTTTTGTAGACTGTTGACTCCCAAATATTTTATGCTTTTATAGTCATTTTGAATATGATTTCCCTAATAACATGAGGTTATTTTCTCATGTTATTTTCTTGTTGCTATACAGGAATTCTAATTTTTTCGTTTATTTGTTTTGTGTATTGTTTTTTTTTTCTTTTTGGAGGGCAATTGGGATTAAGTGATTTGCCCAAGGTCACATGGCTAGTTTTTTTGTGTTACATGTCTGAGGCTGGATTTGAACTTAGGTCCTCCTGACTCCAGGGTCAGTGCTCTATTCACGCTGTGCCACCTAGCTTGCCCTGTTGCTATTTTTCTGAAGCTGTCAGTTTCAATTTTTTTATTTTTTTACTTATTTTTCAGGAGTTTCTAAACATCTTGAGCTATCTGTAAATTAACTGTCCTTTGCAAATTTTTATGTGTTTACTTTTCTTTGCTTATAGTTGTTACTTGGAATTCTAGAAGAGTTGTCAAAATAGGGGAAAGGAGACCACAGTCTCCATATTTATTCTGTAATTTAAAAAAGCACATCATTGGTAGCTGTTGCTTTTAAATGCATACTTTTTATCATATTAAAAATGGTCATGCTGTGCCTATTCTGTGCCTTTGTATTTTCAGCATAAGTTAATGATATACTCTGTCAGATTCTTTTGCAGCAGTTGATAAAATCAATGTGGCATGTAGTAGTTTAAAAATTGTCTTCACTCTGGCTATTTCATGTGTTGCTGCTGCTGCTATTTCAACCTTTAAAGCTGATGGCTGGAGAACACACCTGGTTCTGGCTGGAAGCCACTTGGTTCTGCCTTCCTGGACCATGAATCCTCATCTTGCTTTTCTCCTCTACTACCTCTGCCACTTTTTTTGCCTTGTTTTCACATACCTTCTCTCCCCTCGTCTACCTTTCTTAGTTCTGAGAACTGCAAACAAAGGAATTCTACTCTTGTCTCTGGAAAGGCCAGGTTACATGACTGCCTTATTGTTCTACTTATCATCTTTGTGACTTCCCATACCATGGTTCCCTTTCCTTGAAACTTCTCTTGTATGAGTGTTATCTCCCTCTTTAGAATGTAATCTCCTGCCTTAATGAACTGATGCAGTGAAATAAGAACTATGAGAACAGTTTATACAATAACATTATAGTGAAAAACAGCTTTGAAACAATTTAAAACCACTGATCAGTGCAATGATAAACCAAAAGAATCAAGATCAAACATACCATTCACCTGATAGAAATGAACTTTAAAGGCAAATAAGACATGTATTTTCAGTGGCTTAATGAAGGAAGTGAATTTATTTTGCTGGGCTATGAAGCTATATATTGAGAGATTTATTATCACCAGTTTAAAAAGAAATTGCTAATTTGGGAGAGGGAGGAGTAGTAAGGACAAATTAATTTTAAAAATTGTTACCTGAAAAGTAAAAATACTAATATACAAAAATAATGCAAAGTTTTTGAGGGAAGGAACAGTTTTCTTTCTTTTCCTTTCTTTCTTTGTATATCTCCAGTGCTTAGCACAGTGCTTGGCACATAGTAAATACTTAAGTGCTTTTATTGATTCATAATGTTGATCCATTCCTTTAGCTCTGGTATAAATCTATTGTGAATTATTCTTGAAACAATCTTCTAATCTCTTTACTAGATTTTTATTTACAATTTTTACAACAATAATCATTAGTGTTGGTGGTTTATATTTCTTTCTTTGCTTTTCTCCTTTCTTGGTTTAGGTAGTCCATTAGTACCATATTTGTTTTATAAAATGAGTTTGGGGAAACGTTTTCTTCCTCACCTTTTGAAACAAGTTTATGTAGCATTGGTATTTGTCTTCATCCTTTTCCAAATCCTGACTCTATAATACTCCCATCATTTTTCTCTGTTCCTGTTACAGAATACCACTCCAGAAAGTCACACAATGATATTGATTAGGTCTGTTGCAAATTTGTTGTATGAACTCCAGTGGTCCTCACTCCTTTGCATTCCAGTCCTTTTACTCTTTCTTAAAGTATCACAATCCCTGTGGCTCCTTTTGCAGGTTCTAGTCACATCATCCTTCCTGTCTCTTTAATCAGAAGACCTCACTTTATGTTTTACTGAAGAAAATGACACCATCCACAAAGCATTCCTCCTTTCCAGCTTCACATATGAAATCGCCTCAAAATCCTCCCCCAATGTCTTCCTTTGCTTTACTTTTGGAGGATGAGGTTGGCTCTGCTTACCAGTGGCAATCTCTCCTTGTGGTTGATTTAGTAGTAGCAGGGTAAGGACAGCATGGTAGGAAGATGGCAAGGGTGAAGTTTAGTAGAGGTGCGGGGCCAGGAATGGCTAGATATAAAGAGCATAGCACTTGAATGGGAATTCAAGTGGTCTTCTGACCTGGTCTGACCTGGTCCTTTCTTTTTCTCAGTCTATACTTGTTTGTCCTCTCATCAGCTCCTATAGATAAAACTGTTATCATTGTACAGATAATGCTCCAATTTTCATATCTAGTGCTACATAAACATCTCTCTCCTTGCTCTTTATTCCTCCATCTCCAGGGCCTTACTAGACATTTTTACCTGCATGTTCCACAGGCATCTCAAAATGTATCTGAAATTAAACCAAAATTTCCTTCTAGCCCCACCCCTCCTACCTTTCCTATTTTTTTTTTTTTTTGAGGATATTGACATTCTCCCAGTCAACCCAATTCATAACTTTGGAATCATACTTGTTCTTTTAGTCTCACTCTTTCCCCCTCTCCTATATCAACTGTCAAATCTTATTGGTCCTCCCTCGTCTGCATCTCTTACATTTGTACCCTTCTGTCCACTCACAAGGCCACTACTACACTCCAGTTTAGGGCCTCTCCAAAGCTATTATAGTGGCCTCTTAATTGATCTGTTTTCCTTCTGCAGTCCATCAGTATTCCTAATTCATAGGTCATGTCATTCTCCTGCTCAAGAAGTTTCAGTGGCTGTTTGTCACTGTACAGAGACTTCTGTTTGGCATTTAAAACCTTTCAGATTTTAACCTATATCTACTTGTTGATTACGCATTCTTCTTTCATGCCAACTCTTTGTTCTAACCACACTGTCCTTGTTCTTGATATATGACAATGCATCTTTTACCTCAATTCTTTTGAACTGCTGTCACCCATGCTTGGAATGTTCATTCTCTTTATCTCTGCCTCTTACAGTCCCTAGCTACTTTTAGGGCTCAGTTCAAGTCCATTATCCTTAACAAAAGCTTTCCTACTTTCATGCCAACTAGTGGTATCCTACTAACCTCCATAATTTTGTATTTATTTGTCTATATCCTGTATTCACATACTTTAAATGTGTTGTTTTTCTCCCTTCCTTACCTTTGGATGTAAACTTCTTAATGGCATGGAAGAACTATTACAAATTTTGTTTTCGTATCTTCTGTGCTTAGCTTAGGACATAGTACATGATAAACACTTACTAATTGCTTATTGGTTGATGGAAAACCAGCTCCATATCCATTATGCTATATGCTTCTCAATTGTAATACTACAGTATGTGCTATTTATGTCTGCATATTTTCTCCATTATGTTAGAATTAGATCGTGAACTATCTTGTTTATTTTTGTGCTTTCCTCACTTCTTAACATAGGGCCTTTTCACACAGTAGGCTCCCAATGGATGTATGCTGAGTGAGTGAATGGTAAATTTCCCTTTCCTTTATCATAAGGTCGAGTGGGAAAATTTTGTTTAGAATTTTATTTACTCTTTTTTACTCTGTGTTTTCTACTCAATAGATTAATAAGCATATATTTAAGTGCCTCCTCTTGGATGTACTAATGTAAGAAAATGTCTTGACTACTACATACTTAATGCCCACCTCTGAAGCTTGCTTACAATTCTTGCTTGGAATACAGTCTTTTTTATTTTAACCTTCTATTTCTACCTATTTGCCAAAGCCTAGTCTCACTTGTTCCGCACAACTTTCCATGACATTTAATACCTTGATGTCTGCCTTTCCCAACCTCTTTAACTGTGCTGCTCACATTTTTGAAGACATAAGACAGCTTCATTGTACATGGCAAAGAGCTACCCATATCATCCTTATTAGTTCCTGAAAGCTTTAATGTATTTTCCTGAAGATATACCACAGACTATATATACCAGTAGTTAATTTCAGTCACTAGCCCAGTGATTATATGGTGTAATAAATACTCTGGCTTATATAATAATGAATTTATATATAAGCAGGCATCACAAAAGAACTAGATAAATAATAGAAGACGTCCTGTTACGGGGATTCCAGTCTTCCATTAATACAGTGATTATCAAAGTGCTATCTGGAGACCTCCAGGGATCCCTGAGACCCTTTAGGAGTTTCAAGAGAGCAAAACTTTTTTCACAATAATACTAAGATGTTATTTACCTATTAAGATACTCTTCCCTTTTCCAACTACATAGCTGGGTGAAGCATGATTTTCTTCCTATTTTATTGTTGTTCAGTCCTTTCAGTCATGCCCGATTTCTTCATTACCCTATTTGGGGTTTTCTTGGTAAGAATACTGGAGTGGTTTGCCATTTCTTTCTCCTGCTCATTTACAGATGAGGAAACTGAGGCAAACAGGATTGAAGATTTACCCAGAGTCACATAGCTAGCAATTGTCTGGAGGCAGATTTGAATTCAGTTCTTCCTGACTCCATGCCTGTTGCTTTATCCGCTGCACCACCTCAATGCTTTCTATACTTCAAGCAAAACAACATATCACAGCAGACTAACTGTAGAAGCAGATGAGATTCCAGCTGTCTTCAATTAAGTTAGACATTAAGGAGAATAGGAAAAATGATGTTTCTCACTAAATTTTTCTGTTATGGAAAATAATTTTTCATAAATATTTGTGATTTATCATAACATAATAGGGTTATTATTTTAAAATAATAAATTAATATGATAAAATTTTGTCAGTTTTAATTTCTAATAAAGTAAATGTCAATAGCTCTAACCCACATAAAAACTTGAGGACTTCTGCTGTGGTATAAAACAAAAATTTAAGTGTAAAAGTCAGCTCTAACTTTCAAATGAAAAAGGAGCATACCAGTTTAAAAAAGTGAGTACAGAAAAATATTAATGGGTTAATATATTGTAATGAGAACCTAGATGTGTTGTTAAGGCTATGTAATGTCCCTGCTGCTTTATGCTTATGCCTCACGAATCATGTTTTTATGGGATTAATACCCCTTTTGGACAAAATCAACACAGAACATCCATTCTTTAGGGAAAGAACCATCACTGGTTTTTCATTAAGTTAGATTATCGCCAGTTATAAAGGACTAAAATTGAATTCCTTAGGATGCCCAGTAGATCAACAGATGATGGTGAACTTCATGAAGGTTGAGATTGATTTGTAGGGGAGAATCTTAGGGACGCTTATAAACTTCCAAAGATTTTTAGGTTTCACAAGATACCATAGTCTTTGCATTTCTGATTGTTTACTCTGATAATGATTCTGACACAACCTACTTAAGGTAAACTTGAGTGTTTTGTTGTACATTGGAATCTGTAACTGCCTCCAGCAAACCCAAGTCAGAGATCAAGTCTCTAATTTCTTAGTTTTTTTACTGATGGCCCTCCCTAAATATGCAGTCTGTACTGTTGGTTAAATTCAGCAGCAAACAGTATTTATCTGTAAGTACCTATGTTCAGGGCTAGGGATTAGGACAACAACTAAATAGTTCCTGCCCTCAGGGAGTTTGTATTCAACTTTTTCCCCACCAAAAAATTACCTTTTATACTTTTTTTCTTAATCACCTGCAATAGAACTCTCTTGAAGCTTTTTTGTGACTCACCTTATGCCAAATCCAGTGATCTTTTCTTCATACCCATTCTTTTCTATCTCAGACTCAGTATATCCCAAACTGAATTAGTCTTTTCTCTTGGATGGCCCCATTTCTTTTAGTGGTAGCAATATTCATTCAGCATTCTAGGCAAGAAATTATGTAGTCCTTTTTTACTCTTTTGCTTCATTTTGTTATTGAATCTGTTACTTCAAAATTTCAGTAGGTCTCGATCTCATCAGTGTGGGTATTCTTCCCATTGTTGTAGATTGCAAGCCATCTGTGTTTTCCTATCCTAGGGTGACCCTTGTCTATATCTCCTTGTATTTTCTCCAAAAGGAATCCACCCAAGGTGACTTTTACTCTAGATGTCTTCACTTTGGATGAGTAGTAATGCAGTAGTATGTGGACTGGCCATATTTCTACCTAGCCACTTACTTTTCTGGCCTTTTTTGAATGATCTCTTACCTGGTTTGTCTGCACAATTCATTGGAGTAATATCCCGTAACTTATTTTTGCTTACCATGTGATGTACAATTTTGACCTTTCAGTGATTGTAATATTCCATGATTTTCAATCATACAACATCATTGCTTTACCATTTCCTTCCCCAGTTTGTCTAGAACCCCTACTAGGTGGTCAGGTAGAAAGTTAAAACCTGTTGTTGCTTGATTACTCATATATCTCATATATCCTGAGACAGGAAGTACCAGCTTTCTTCTTCTGCTAAGATGGAAGATCACCTGACCTTAAGCAAAGCTGCCGTGCTATTGCCTCCCCTATTCCTCTAGACCTTACTATCTTCCCTAGTTTATGCTGTTTTGAAACCTCTCATCCTCTCCATTCTCACCTCCTGATGCATAAGCAGCTCTGACTCTTCCCATCTAACCTGTTACCATCATTTTAGGACTCACAGGCCTTTCCATCCACCCTGCCTTTTATATATTGTCTCACCCAATTGGAATGTACCTGGGATTAATAGCAGCAGGGATTATCTTGATTTTTTTCTCTTCAGTACACATTTATTACATACCTGCTATATGGTAGGAACTGTGCTAAGTCATATGGATTCAAAGAAATGCAGAAGAGAGCTCATAGTCTCAAGGAATTTACAATTTAATGGAGACAACATGGAAACAGATTGGGACAGAAAAAAGATATCTACAGGATAAACTGGAAACAGTCAACAGAGGGAAGGCACTAGGATTAAGGCTGAGATTGGGAAGGACTTCCTGAAGAACAGTGGTATCAAGCTCAAATAGAAACCAATCCTTGCTGCCCCAGATTGACTTAGAAAACCATAAATTAAGACTACCTATGTTGTCTTTTTATTTTTTTGTTAAACATTACCTAATTACATTTTTATCTGGTTCAGGTGCACTGAGGAGTTTT
This sequence comes from Gymnobelideus leadbeateri, assembly GCA_011680675.1. Taxonomy (NCBI): domain Eukaryota; kingdom Metazoa; phylum Chordata; class Mammalia; order Diprotodontia; family Petauridae; genus Gymnobelideus; species Gymnobelideus leadbeateri. Next base: position 733,437 of record WOXC01010939.1, read on the forward strand.
TACCTACGTTTGTGGACCACGAATTTGACACCCATGCTGTAGATCAGTGCTTGGCATATTGCTTAATATATATTTTTTCATTCATTCAGTATTGATGTTACAGGAATAGGGTTTAGTTTCAGAGTAAAACCTGGGACCATTCACTATCCAGTGCAAAGTTACTCAGTTAAAGGATTTATTAAATTCTTATGTACCAGGCACTGTGGTAGGTACTGGAAGTGCAAAGGCAAAAAATGTTAATAGCTGCAGCTCTCAAGGCCCTCACATATGTAAGTATATACAGAATAAATGTAAAATAAATAGAAGGTGGTTAGGGAGAGGGAGGGCATCAGCAGTTGGAGTTTTGTGTAGCAAAGGTTTTGTGTAGAAGGCACAATATTTTCTTGGGGTGAGGTTCATTATTAGTGGTGGTGAATGGAAATCCATATTTCAAATAATCTTGATAATTTCAAACATTTGTGGTTGACTTCTTATCACATCTAATTAGATTGTCATTGTATTGTAGCCTGTCGTAGTACAGGTAGAAATGTCATCTCTGCCCTTTTATTATTGTTTGCTTTTGTTCGTATTATTAATAATGTATAATTTTCAATCCTTGGTTTGAAGTTCCATTTTTTGAGGGTTAGTTTGTTAAAACCAGATAAATGAACAAATCCATTTAACCACATTAATTTACTTCAGTCTTCTTTTGAATGAATAAGTGGGGGAACCACTGTCAATCTTACCACTTTTTAGAAACCATTCCTCTTCTCAAAAGACTTCATACAATATGATACGTGACAGTTGGAGTGGGTGTGCTAATATTAGTTTTTGTGTTAATAAATATTAGTACAACTTAATTTATTGTTCTAAAAATATAAATAAAAGTTGTAATATTTTTTTCTCACATTCTAATGTGTTTTGCACCCTGCTTTGAAAGGCACTGGTTTGAGGGAAAGGTGAAGAGAAAGGGGAAGGGTTCATGAGGTAAAAGGAAAGTGAAGGAAATCAGTAAAAAGCTTTGAATTTTATTTTCTGCATTTAAAAGCATTATTCTGAGAAAAGGGGCCTGATAAATTTATATCTGTGGTACAAACCCCAAATTAGGTGATCTCTAAGGTTTCTTTAAGCTCTCTGTGCCCATGAATTCTATGGATATTTTGTTTGATTGCCTAAGAGCAGCCTCATCCCATCCCATGCTTCTAGAAATCAATCTGATATATTTATCTGCTACCTCTCAGACACATTTAAAAAATTTATTCTTTCTGAATTGCTGTGGACCTCATTAGCTCATTGCTACATAGTTTAAAATTTTGCTTCTCTTATATTTCTCCCATGTGATGTTAGCCGTTCCTTGTTGTTATTTCCTGTTTCTGGCCGTTTTACCAGATTTAATTGAGTAGTGAACCAGGTAATGATCATGGTTTAATTTATTTTGCAGCTATTCCATTGTTATATAACAAATGTTAACTGGCTTATCACTTTTACCCTAGGTTTATGATAGTGGTAGTAGTGTATCTTGGTGCACATCCTTCTCATTCCCTGCTATGAAGTGGTTAATTCTGAAGTTATGTGCTAATCTGGAGAAACAATATGTGCCAGTTGCTGTGGCTAGTAGGGTGTGGTTCAGAAAGGACTTGCTTCTGATGTTATTCCTTGGGCTGAGCTAGAATGGGCTAATTATAGAGACAAACTCTTGGGAAGGAAAAGAACAGGGTCAATTAAAGCATTCAGCACTATTTCCTTTAAATTAGTAGTTCAGTTTAGCAGATAAAAATAAAGAACTAGTGAATTTTAAAAGCAATAGCTTAAAATAGTGCTAGGGATTGTCAAATTCTTTTGATCTCTTTCTTGATTCTCTTTTCCAGTAGAATATGCCAAGATTACATTTAAAAAAAAACAAACTGAGTCACATAAGTTTATAGTTATATAGAAGAATCCTAAGTTATTTCATCCTTTTGCTCTGTTTAGTTTAATGGATTTGCTTAATAAGTGTGATCATATACATTCTCAAACATTGTTGGCTATTGGACCTATGATTTCATTGGCAGAGGGAACTCTGTTAGGTGAGGGAAATCCCCCTTACCAATGTAGGTCATCACCTTCTCTGTAATTTATAGTCCTAGAGAGTTATGTAGAGCAGAGGTGGAAAGTATAGCTGTATCATAAAGTTAGTGCCCATTGCTGGGGGCAAAAGCATCTCAGCATAGTCTTATCATTGTCTTAAGAAGGGGAGTAATGTACAGAGTGAAGGAAGTATTGGTTTTGTAAAATAAAACTTCTGTTTCTTACATGCTGTACTGAAACTTCCAAATGCAAGAGAAGACAAATTGAACAACTTTATAATCTTCATAGGAAGATATTTTGAAGAAACTACTTCACAATAGTATTTACTGCTTTATTCTTACTTAGCTATAAATGTTCTAATAACAATTATTAATGCTATGTACCTAACACTTCAAATTTTTGTTGAGCATTTCTTGGGTTGGAATTTATTTTGAAAAATATCTTTGTCCTTTATTATGAAAAATGCTTGGATATAATTTTCTCCTTTTTATATCCTGGTTGTTGAACTAGCCTGCTGGCCAATTTAGTTTGTTCATGTACTCACATAAACTTGTGTAAGTTGTCAGTCTCTAGGTATTCATATTCCTATTTCCTCATTTTCGGTGACCTCATCAGTTCCCATGGTTTTAATTATCTCTATGCAGATGACTCACATATCTGTATATCTAGACTGAGTCTTTCTCCAGAGCTTCAGTTTTGCATCAGCAACTGCCTGTTTGGCTTCTCAAACTGGATGATCCTGTAGATATCTGAAACTCATCATGTCCACTACAGAGCTCATTATCTTCAGCCTAATCTCTCCTCCTCCCCCAACCCAACCTCAGGTACTGGGCTTTCTTTTTTTTTGATTAATGATACCACTATTCTTCCAGTTCCTCAGTTTCTCAAACTGAGTCATTACTGAATTTCATTCTCTCTTATCCCACATAGCCAGTCATTTTCTAGGCCTTGTTGATTCTCCTACACAACATTTCTTGCATCTGTGAACCTCTTTCTACTCACATAGTTGCCACTCTGATTCAGAATCTCATTATTTTTCTCCTAGGCTATTGTAATGGATCTTCCTCTTTCCAGTCTTTCACTTCCTCAGTGCCCATCCTCTACAGAACTGCCAAAATAGTCTCCCAGAAGCACATATCTGACCATATGATTCCCCAGCTCAGGATTTTCCATCCTGCCTTTTCAGATTTCCCTTAAACCATTCTCTCATTCTATGTTCCAAGCCAAACTGGTATACTTACTATTCGCAGAACTTGCAATTCCGTCTCCCACTTCCATGCCTTGCACAGATTGTGTCTCCTACCCCTACATTAGTCAGTCATACAATGATCATTTATTCAGTGCTTGCTAGCTACTGTGCTAAGTACCTGGGATATAAATAAAGTAAAAATGCAGTCCCTGCCCTGGAGTCTCTCCTCACTTGTTTCTTAGAATTCTTAGCTTCACAGCTCCTATAGGAAATCTTTTCTGATCATCCTGGTCATTTGTGCTCTTTTCCTTCTATTTTATGTTGTTTGAACTTATCATTGTGTGTGTGTGTGTGTGTGTGTGTGTGTGTGTGTGTGTGTGTGTGTGTATAGTATACACTATATTCCTCAATGGAATGTAAGTTCGTTGTAGCCAGAATCTATTTGTCACTTTTCTCTTTGAACTAGGTACCTCCTTTACATTACTTGGTATAACAGCAAATCCTAAAAGTCTTAGTGAAGTTTTAAGCAATTATTTTTAGTAGGTGTTTAATAAAAGCTTATTGAATTTAACTGATTATACTTACTCTTTATAGGAGTTATTTATTTATTTTACAGACTTCTATCCCAACTTATTGTTCCTGTTGAGATTCCACACACAATAGAAAAGAATATTACATTCAAGAGGCTTAAATTTATAGTCCTCATTTTATCACCAGGACAAATGACTTCATTTCTTAATTTCCTTATACGTGAAAGGACAGAGCTGTATTTCATGATCCTTCTAGCTCAAATATTCTATGACTTCCCTTAACCTCCCCTTCTATTTTCATTTCTATTTTATTTGTCTCCTTATTAGGAATAATTAAAACTTTTCTCAAGTTACTTTAAGAGGTCTGTAATACTTGGCTTAAATAATACTTTATGCTAATCATACTTTATAGTGATGGTATAAAAGCCCCTTTCCCAAAAGCCAGGTAATGTTTTTAATTCAGGAAACATTATTGACATGTTTTGTATCATAACTATTAAAATAAAGCTAAAGTATATTGAAGGTTGGCATTTGGAAACAAAGAAAGCTTTCATCCCCTCCCTCTTTTCCCCCCATTTAAAAATTTTTTTTATTTTTTTATTTTTTTCCCCCATTTCTTAAAATGTTAGCTATCCTTGTGCCAAGGATGATGCCTAGTGAGACTTTGCTTAGACTGATCTGATGACTATGAATATGGTCTTTGTGGTGGGAGATGATATAATTAATCCTAGTACATATATTGGAGTTCTTCTATTTGGAGTTAGGCAGAGATGTTCCCCTAAGAACATATATATATATATATATATATATATATATATATATATATATATATATATATATATATTGTATGTATATATATGTATGTATATATAGAGGATTTGTGCTTTCCTCTCTTGTACTATTACATCTTCCATTTGGCTCTGAGGGCTAAGAGTCTTGGAGGTTTTTCCCAGGTGCAACCATATAAAAGTTGTCTCTGAGCACAAGACTTTTATCAAGGTGAAGGGTTGGGGGCAAGAGTAGGGTTGAAGAGAGTCTTACCGTTCCTTTGTCTGCTTTTATGACTTGAGAAGAAACTTCCTATCATAGTAGAAAAATCACTAACATGAGCAGTGAAGGAGTAAGTGAGACTGGCCTATCTCTGTTCATGTGGAAGTAGTGAAGAATTGTGATTTTGACAGCTCTGAGAACAATGACCAAGAAGTTTAGCTTCTTATTGTGTTGTGTGTGTGTGACATTTTCCCTTTTTCCCCCAAGAACCAGGACTTTGCCATCCAGATATTAATTCACTACTATCCTGTTACCAGAAATTAGTGCAGGTTGTTGCTGCTAGGGGGTAGGGATTAAGAAGCCAATCTGAGGTACAGGTAAGTGGCACAGTGCATCTGCCTTGAAGTCAGGAAGACCCAAATTATGGCCTCAGAACACTTACTAGCTGTGTGACCCTGGACAAATCACTTGGCTTTGATTGCCTAAAAAAAAGGAAGAAAAAGAAGCCAACTTTGAATGGGAAGGAGAGAGTTCCTACTGGAGGAGTTTAGAGCAGAGATTGAATTGTCTATTTATTATTTGTATGGCTATTATTTTGATGTTAACATTCCTAGGCTCATGTTATCACTTGGATTAAATGCTTTTATAAAGTAATGAAGATGATAGACGTGATTGAGTGAGACATGAAAACAATTAATGGGGGTGAGGAGAAGATGGGAACATTAAGGGATAATATGATTGGTGGAAACACAGCCATTCCCCTAGACTGAGGTTGAGGAACTTGCGACCTTGAGGTCACATGTGGCCCTGTAGTCCCCGACTGAAGCCCTTTGACCGAATCCAAACTTCACAGAACATTTGGAATCAGAGGTCTGCACTTGAGGGCCTAGAGGATCATGTGGCCTCAAGGCTGCAGGTTCTTCACTTTTGCCCTAGATAAATAAGAATGAAACTGGTACCACCCCGTGGAAGGAAGAGTGAAGGGGTGTTTTTTTTTTTCCTTCTAAAAATGTGCTGGGTGGTTATTTGTTTTTTTTTTTTTCTATAAATGTGCCTCACTCATGCACAAACCCATTTGGGAGGTGGGACTGAGGGTTTAAGGCACATTTGTGTCTGTTAATTGTGATGAAGTAGAAAGAGCACTACTAGTCTTTGAATCCCGAAATCAGGTTTTGAGTTCAGGCTTTGCCACTTGTTAGCTGTATAACTAATGGGCCATTGTTAATCAGTCAGCCAAAGATCTGCTCAGGGAAGAACAGATAGCGTTGCTGATACTGCACCCTTTAGTATTGGGTAGTATCTCCTGCATAGACATGAAATGTTTAAATGGATCACTGGTTTAGAGCTGTTGCTAGATTCTGTTTTTATCAATTTTAAGTAAGAAAAGTCCTCAGCATTTCCTTTTTTTCTATAGCTAAAGGATGCAGGATCCATGGTATCATAGACTTAGAATTGGAAGGGGTTTTAGAGGTCAAACCCTCTCATTTTATTTATTTACATCCGAAAGTAACATTGAGGTCTTTTGTTTTCACCCAGAACTCATTTCCATATTAACACCTCCAACCACAAACTGAGCTTTCTCTTTTAATAAAAAAAAAAAACAAACAACCAAGCCTATCCTGAGACTGTGTCTGATCAGAATTTAGCAACCGAAGTTCCTCAGATTGGTTCTGCTGAACTGAAATTGGTCATTACAGTGTAGATAAAAAAGAAAATTTTATGTTTCCTGAATACAATCCTTGATTTCCTCTATTCATTTACAAATGCTCTTTTTTTTTTTTGGAGGGTAATTAGGGTTAAGTAACTTGCTTAGGGTGTGTGTGTGTGTGTGTGTGTGTGTGTGTGTGTGTGTGTGTGTGTGTGTGTGTGTGTGTGTGTGTGTGTGTGTGTGTTTGTTAAGTGTCTGAGGTCCTTCTGACTCCAGGGCCGGTGCTCTACTCACTGCGCCACCTAGCCGCCCCAATAATGCTCTTTTTTCTCTGGAATGTTGTTGTAGGTCCTATTAAACCATAACTGCCATGATTGAACTTCATAGTATTTGATTTGTGGCTTAATGTCCCCATTTCCATATATTAAGGATACCTAGATCTTTCTTAGAATTTTGTAACTGCAGGTATCTACTTATGGCAAATGCACATGAATGGATATTGCTTGCTAAAGAATAAGTACATTCATACACATATTTTTACACATCTATATTAATAATTGAGGTTTCCCCTCTTTTAATATTGGAAGCTTTTTTTCTTCTCCCCTATAGAATCCTAGTTATTCTTATTTAGAATCTCAACGGGAAAAAACGTACATACCCCTATCAGTGGACCTTTTAGCTCTTATTTGAAGGACTAAACCAGTGCCATCCTTCTGGCAATGTCTAAGTAATTTAGAGACCTAACCATATCAATTGGCTACAATCCAAATACTTATATAGTTCTTATTGCTTCTGTCTTTTGCCTCTAAAACAAGCTAAGTTGTTCCCCTTGCTGCATTTGTTCTCCACAATTTTAATTTAGTAGGTAATTGTCTATCTGGGCCCAAATGGTTCCAGAACACCTTAAAATCATAGCAAGGTCCTTCATATCCACTTCTTTAGCAGATTTAGTGTACATTTGGGGAGGGTAATGGAGACATTCTTTTTTTTTTTTTTAAGCAATTGGGGTTAAGTAACTTGCTCAAGGTTACAGGCTAGTCATTATTTATGCGTGGGTGCTCATTTTCTGAGGCCGGATCCGATCTCGGGTCATCCCAACTCTGAGGCCAGTGCTCTTACTCACTGTGACACCTAGCTGCCCCCAGACATTCTAAATTTATCTGATTATCATTAATCAGTTAAAATACTTAGAAATACCAAAGTGTAGATGTGGAAGCAGAGGTGAGAAGGAAACACCTTGTTCCCTACCAGTCATTACCTTGAAACTCCTGAAAAGCAAGGAGCATCCCTAATACACAATGAAGATGGGACTTTTCCTGTATAAAAAGCAAAAGCTGGGAAGCGATTTTGATGGCTGCCTTGGCAACTACCCCAATCTAGACTGAAATTTGGAGGTTTGCAGCATCTCTCATCTCTAGCACACATGAGGCCTTGGTTGGCAATTTAGAAGAGGTTATAATAAATTTCATTTGGGCACATACGTTTATACATCCAGATTATTGAATAACTTTGTAATCATCCATTTGGAGATGCCTTTGCTGACAGATGTAAGGGTTAAACTGGATGGGGAAAAGCTGACCTAATGTCCTGATTTTCACACTCTTAGAATAATCTTCCTTTAAGTTGCTACAGTTAATGGCTCAAATTCAAAATCTCTTTCCCCATTATTCTGTCTGATTTTAACTTAAGTCACAGCTCAAACGTCATCTTCTCCATGAAACCTTCCCTAACTAAAAGCAATCTCCTTTCTTGATTTGAATTCTGTCCATTACAATTTTAAAAATCAATATTGCAAATGTTTCATTTTCTAGAGAAATTTTGTTCTGTAACTCTCTTAAGTTTCCTTCTCCCATACTCCTACCAACCATTCCAGGGTATTCCAGACCTTATGGCTTACAGAGTTTCATAAATTCTAATTCATAAATTCATACAATTCTGGTTAAAATAAATAAAAATTTTCTCTGTCTTTGGTAATTATGCACAGATGATAAAGTCTAGTAGGTACTCTCCTTAGCAGACACTACATAGTAATTTTTTATATACACACGCGCACACACACACACACATACATACAGGTATATTGGATTTTCATATTTCATGGTTGATTTTTTCACTGTGATTACATTTAAAACCTGGAGACTTATAGACTCCATCAGATATAATAAACGGACTCTTTAAACAGTACACCCTTATTTTAATTATTTCTTTTTAGTTCTACTGTATTTTTATGACATTCAAAGTTGTTCTAATGCCCTGATTTCATTATGGCAATACTGTTCATGCTACAGAATGCATTTTCACTATCAACTCCCAGACTGAACTATATTTGTTATATTTTCTGTGAAGATACTGTTCTTTCTCTAGGTGGATTGTGTATTGAATTCTGACACATTTCTTCCATATGAAACTCATTCTTAAGAGTGACTTTCAGGCCTCTGGATCTCCAGAAATCATACCCTAGAGGAGTTAAATCACTTAGCTTTGGAACTACTCATGGGGGGTAATAGATAATGCTTTTCTGATTGGTGAGTACCCATATATCTAGCTGGCCTCAAACCCCTACTCCCCAATCATTCTTTACCACACTGTCATCTTTTCATGCCACTATGTGTTCACTTCCCTTGTTCAAGTACAAGTCATCCTTTGTTTTCCTATATGTGTTATCTCCTCCATTAGAATATAAAGCTCTTTAAAGACTAAGACTCTTTATATTTGTATCTCAGGGCTTAGCACAGTGCCTAGCTTGTACATGGTAAATGCTTGATTCATTTAGAAATGATAATTGCGTTATGATAGAAAAGAGGACAATAGGTCAGGAAATATTAAGGGATGGGGATTTGAGGAAGAAGTAATGAGACAAGAGAACATGTGTAAGCAGGAAAAAAAGAAAAAAATATATATGATTTGTAAAAGAATTTGAGGGACCTGAGAGAAGGGCAGCTTGTGGAACTGGACCTTAGGTTTAGGGGACTTAGGGATGAAACTTTAGGGGGCTTTAGTGGTGAAATTAATGTAATATAGAAACCTCTTTATAAAGAGTTTGAATGATGTGACAAAAATTTTGATCAGGAACTTGGGTTATAGATTAGAATCAACCAGAGAAGATCCTTTCATATTCAGTACCAGGGCTAGCTAACAAGTAACTGCCCCTCCCCAGATGATACTGTGAATGGAGAGAAGGGTGTAGATTCAGGGGCTGTTGTATAGTTAATAAAGGGGTACTGTTGCCTAGTGGAAATAGCTCTAAACTTGTAGTCCAAAGACAAGTGGTTGGAATTCTAGCTCTTCTGCTTCTTAATTTAAGTGACTTTGGACAAATTGTATCACTTTTTTGGGCCTCAGTTTCCTTATGTATAGAGCAAAAAGGCTAGGCAAGGTAATTTTTCAGCTTTCTTTAAGCTCTTTGATCATCCAGCTCCATGAAAATATGAAGCTGAATCAAACAGATTTAGTTATTGAACTATATGCCTATAAATTATATGGCATGTAAACATCTAATAAAGGAGTTGGCATGACTACTGACTCTAAGAGTCAGAGTATCTGGGCCTAAATCCTAACTGACATAGACTATTTGTTTAACCAGTGAGCTATTAATTACTCTCCTTGGACCTTAGTTTCCTCATCTTAAAAATGAAGGGCTAGGATAGTTGTCCTCTGAGATCCCTTCAAGTTCTAGATCTGTAGGCCTACTCTAGGCCTATTACCTCTGAAAAAAATCTGGGTTTTTTAGTGGACTGCAAGCCCAAAATGAGTCCAGTAGTATGATGTGATAGCCAAAAAAAACTAATGTGGTCTAAGAAACACATTAACTTCCAGGAATAAGGAGATGATAGTTCACCTGTACTATGATCTGGTGAGACCAGTTTGGAATATTGTGTTCAGTTCTGGACACCACAATTTAGAAAAGATACTGATGACTTAGAGGAGGATAACCAAAATAAGGAAGGCCTTTGAGCTCAAGTCATTTGAAAAAATTGAGCATAATGATTTTGGGGAAGAGAAATTTGCAGAATGGGAACTATGCTTTGTTCAAGTATTTGAAGTACTGTTAAGTAAAGGAAAGATTGGATTTGTACTTGGCTACTGGTGGGTGAAACTGATGCTATACTATAGATAGAAGTTGAAAAGGGGAAAGGTCGGGGTGGCTAGGTGGTACAGTGAGTAGAGCACTGGCTCTAGAGTCAGGAGGACCTGAGTTCAAATATGGTCTCAGACACTTAACACAAAAACTAGCTGTGTGACCTTGGGCAAGCCACTTAGCCCCAATTGCCATCCAAAAGGCAAAAAAAAGGAAGGAAGGAAGAAAAAAAGAAAAGGAGAATGGTTAGGCTTGATGTCAGGAAAGGCTTTCTGAGAATTAGATCTATCCAAGAGTGGAATGGGCTTCCCAGGAGATAGTGATTTTGATCACCTCTTTTGTCCTTAATCAGAGATTTTATGGCCATTTCTTAGACATGTTGCAATGATATTTCATTGGTTGAGCAGGATGATCTCACAAGTTACTTCTAACTCTAGAAACTGCAATATTATTCATTCTTTTGTTTGTTGAGTTAATTTGTGAATTGACACATTTTAATAATTTCATCTGGGTTTTATAGTTTTTAGGAACTTGCTTTGATTGTTAAGCTCCTATGTGTCCCCACCCTGTCCCCCATCCTCCCTTAATAAGCAATTCTGAAATTCTATTCTGATGAGTCTTCCAAAATTAGGATGTTTGACAGGGAGAGAAAAGCTTTGGTAATATGCATTGGTGAAAACCTTAGATGAAGGGGAAGAAATATGGCACTCTGACCCAAATTCTAAAATCTGACATGACTAAATGATAGTCTTTTCTCAAGCTTATTTGATTAGAAATAGATGAAAGTTTGAAACAGCTTTGGGATCATATTTCAGTTTAATAATAGTGTTTGATACTAAAACATAACTTTGTTGGGGTGGGATATGAAGTGTTTCATCTTTCCTGTTTAGATTTGTAAAAGTGAAACTTACCTGCTCTTCTCTATTTGGCTTTCATGGAGGGGACAGTTAAAAATATTTCTCCTTTTCTGGCCTGTCCCAATTAGAAGAAAATAATTACTTGTCATCCTCAAAGTAAAAAAGCAAGTATTATATTAGATTATAGAAGCAGTCTAGAGTAATAGATACTTCAGAGTCAGAGAAATCCTGGGTTCAAGTACGGGGTCGGACATACTGGCTTTGTGATCATGGGCAGGATACTAAATCTTAGTTTTCTAGGCAGAGAAGAGGCAGATCTGCATTGATAGAGTACATATATTAAGGATATTTACATATACCACATACATATCACACTACATATCCCCATCCCTGTCTTTGAATGTAGAATTCTTCTTATGATGTTACTTAGGGTCCAAGAATAATCAGTCATTTTTAAAAAACCCAACAAAGTGAAAAAGGATAACATTTATTTATTAAAATGGATTTTCTTTATAAAAAACAATGTATCATGCCTTTCCCCATTATAGAAGTAAGTATATTAAGCATTGATAGTCAAAAAATGTTAGAACTGGAATAGATCTTAAAGATTATGTAACCTGGGGTCTGTGAACTTGTTTGTTTTTTTAAAAAATGACTTAAATTTTTTTAAAAATTACAATTGGACCTCAGTAATTGGCTTCCTTTTTAAATTTTATAGATTTAAAAACATTCTCAGATGGGGTCTATAGGTTAACCCCTGACCTCGTATAACCCTCTGATTTGGCAGAGAAGGAAATGGATTTTGAGATTGTGAATTACTTAAGACCATAAAGCTACTAAGTGACAGAGCTGGGACTTGAACTCAGTTCTTTTATTACAAGTCTACAATTTTTGTCACTAGAGTAATGCTTAATTACACTGAAGTTTTGTAGGCCTTGAATAACAGATAATACTTGAAAAATGAGCAGCATTTTCTAATTACTGAAACTAAAAACTGATAGGTAATTTGGGGCTACATTAAGAAGGTAGGTAATCGATCCTCTTTATTTCTGGATGCTTCATTAAATTTTATTTATGCAAATATATGACTCCCTAGGAATGAGCAGAATTGTACTTAAATTGAACAAGTCATAAATGAGCTCTCTAAGAAAAAATCCCTAGGACCAGATGGATTTGTAAGTGAATTCTACTAACCAGGGGTGGGGAACCTGCTGCCTCCAGGCAGTTCTGTTCTTCAAGTGCAGCCCTCTGACTGAATCCAGATTTCTTTGTTCTGTGAAGTCTGGATTCAGTCGTGTTGCACTTGAGGACCTGGACATGAGGACATGTGGTCTGGAGGCAGCAGTCTCCCCACCCCTGTAAATTAAACATTGGAGGAACAATTAATCTTAGTATTATATGAACCATTTGGAAAAATAGGTAAAAGAGTCCTATTAAGTTACTTTTTTTTTCTTTTTTTTGGAGGGCAGTCAGGGTTAAGTAACTTGCCCAAGGTCACACGGCTAGGTTTTTGTTTGTGTGTGTTAAGTGTCTGAGGCCGGATCCGAACTCAGGTCCTTCTGACTCCAGGGCCAGTGCTCTCCTTACTGTGCCACCTAGCCACCCCTTATTAAGTTACTTTTATGACACAAATATGGTTTGATATCTAAGGCATAAGAATAGGCAGTGAGAAAACAGAACTATTACTTTCTGCAGATGATAAGATGATGTACTAGAGAGCCCTGGAGAATCAACTAAAAATAGTTGAAACAGTTAACATTAGCAAAGTTTGATGATATAAAATAAGGTCACATGAATCATCAGCATTTCTATATATTACCAACAAAATCCAGCAGGAAGAGACAGAAAGAGAAATTCCATTTAAAATAACTTCAGACATTATAAAAATATTTGGGAGTCTACCTATTAAGACAAACCCAGAGACTACATGAACACAATTATAGAATGCTTTTCATGTAAATAAAAACATCTAAAAAATTAGAGAAGTATTCAGTGCTCATGGGTAGTCTGAGCATAGGCTATGATCATTATATTGATAAGAAAAATGATAATTCTGCCTAAATTAATTTACTTATTCAGTGCCATACCAATCAAATTACCAAAGAATTATTTTGTAGAGCTAGAAAAAAAATAACACAATTCATCTGGGAGAACAAAAGGTCAAGAAAATCAAGGAAGTCAGTGAAAAAAATGTGAAAGAAGGTTGCCTACTTGTACCAGATCTCAAACTATATTATAAAGTGGTGATCATCAAAACAATCTGATACTGGCTAAGAAATAAAGTGGTGAATCAGTAGAATAGATTAAGGCAGGCAGTACACAGTAGTAAATGGCTAGTATTTGATAAACCCAAAGACCTATGCTTTTGGGTTAAGAACTCACCATTTGACAACAGTTGCTGAGGAAAATGCAGGATTTTGGCAGAAACTAGGCACACAACATAATCTCAGCGTATACCAAGTATGAGTATGTGATTTTGTACATAAAAGGTAATATAAGCAAATTAGGGGAAAATGGAAAAATTTACCTGTCAGATCAGTAGATAAGGCAAGAGTTTATGATCAAACAAGAGACTAGAGTAAGAAGTAAAATGGATAATTTTGATTACATGAAATTAAAAAGGTTTTGCACAAACAAAACCAGTGTAGCCAAGATTAGAAGGAAAGCAGGAAACTGGGGAAAACATTTTATAGCCACTTTCTCTGATAAAGGCCTTGTTTTCAAATATTCAGGGAACTGAGCCAAATTTATAAATATATGAATCATTCCCCAGATGATAAATGATCAAAGGATGTGAACAGGCAGTTTTCAGACAAAACAATCAAAGCTATCTATAGTCATATGAAAAAATGCCCAAAATTATTATTGATTAGAGAAATGAAAATTAAAATAACTCGGAGGTACCACCTTATACCTATCAGATTTGCTAACATGATAGAAAAGGAAAATGATAAATGATGGAGAGGATGTTGAAAAACAGGGATACCAGTGCACTGTTAGAGTTATGAAGGTCCAACCCTTCTGAAGAACAATTTGGAACTGTGACCAAAGGACAATAAAACTCTGCATACTCCTTGACTAGGCAATTTGTACAAAAATGCTGATAGCAGCTCTTTCTATGGTGGTGAAAGAATTGTAAATCAAGGGAATGTCCATAAGTAGGGAAGGACTGAACAAGTTGCAGCATGTGATTGTGATAGAATACTCAATGATTTCAGAAAAACCTAGGACGACTTATGAACTCATAACAGATGAAGGGAACAGAACCAGGAGAAACGGTACTAGTAGCAGCAGTATTGTAAGGATGATCAACTGTGAAAGACTATCAAGACAGTGATCCAAGACATTTCCAAAGGCCCATGAAGAAAAATGTTCTCCACCTTCAGAGAGAGAAATCTGGTGAACTCTGAGTGCAGATTGATGGATACTTTACTCACTTCATTTATTTCTTAATTTTATTGTTTTATTTTGTTTTTTTCAACATGGTTAATATGGAAATATGTTTTACATTATTTTATATGTATAATCGATATCAAATTGCTTGCCTTTTCAAGGAGAGGATTTAGGAATTGATGTTTAGTAATTAATGTTAAAAATAAATAAGAAAAGGGGGCGGCTAGGTGGCGCAGTGACTAGAGCAAGGGCCCTGGAGTCAGAAGGACCTGAGTTCGGATTCGGCCTCAGGCATTTAACACACACAAACAAAAACCTAGCTGTGTGACCTTGGGCAAGTTACTTAACCCCAATTGCCCTCCAAAAAGCAAAAAACTAAAAGAAATAAGAAAAAATAAAAATGTATATCTTAGATACCAAACCCTTATTAGAGAAATTTGACGCAAAGATTTTTTTTCCTATACAGCTACTTTCCTTTTTATCTTAAGTGCACTAATTTTGTCTGTGCAGAAGCTTTTTATTGTCCATTTATCATTTGTACTTGCCTCTGTCTCGTTTGGTTAAGAATACATCTCCTAGCCCCTAGGTGGCACAGTGGATAGAGCACTGGCCCTGGGGTCAGAACTCAACCCTGAATTTGACCTCAGACACTTAATAGCTGTGCAACCCCGGGAAAGTCACTTAATTCAATTGCCTTAAAAAATAAGAGTATATCTCCTATTCGTAACACTGGGAGGCATATGTTCTGCATCTCTTCTAATTTTTGTTTAGTCTGATATCTAAGTTTGTGTATTCTTTTAGAATATATTAGGAAATGTAAGGTATTGATTGAAGCCTAATTTCTGTCAGATGGTAGTTTTCCAAGCAGTTTTTATAAAATACGGAGTTTTTTTTCCCCCAGGATAATTTCTATTTTCCGTCCTGGATTATTGCATTCTCTTGTTTCTGATTTTCCCTTGTCTACATTGATCTTTCTATTTTTTAACCAGGACCAGATATTTTCATTGACAGCTGTTTTATAATACATTTTGAGGTCTGGAAGTGCTATTCTTTCTTCCTCTGTTCTCTTTTAATCATTTCCCTTGATACTCTAGATCTTTTGTTTTTCTAATTGAATTTTCTCATATTTTATCAAGTTTTTTAAAGTAACCCTTTGTTAATAGAAATGTAAATAACTTAGGAAATATGGTCATTTTTATTATATTGACTTGACTGTACTGAATACTCTTCCAACTATTTAAATTGTTTACTTTAAGGAACACTTTGGGACTGGATCTATACAGGTCTTTTGTGTGCTTTGGTAGTTTAATCACCATCTATTTTATGCGTTATGCAATTATTTGAAATGAGATTTCCTTTTCTAATATTGCCTCTTGTGTTTGAAATATTGTTGATTTTTTGGGGGTTTATTTTGCAACCTGAAACTTTGTTGAAGTTATTAGTTGTATCAATTAGTATCTTTTCTGGTTCCTTAGGATTTTCCAAGTATACCATCATATCATTAGCAAATAGAGATTTTTAAAAATCTCCTCTTTATTAATCTTTATGGCTTTAATTTCTTTTTCTTGTGGCACTTCTAGAACTATATCAGATAGTAATGAGGAGAATTAAACTTCCTTGCTTCATTCTTGTATTTATTGGGAAAGGTTATAGTATATCCCTATTGCATATCATGCTTGTTTTTTGTTTTAGACAGATGCTTTTTATGATAATAAAAAAGTTCTCTCTATGCCTGTCTTTTGTAAAGCTTTTAGCATAAAAGAGTTTTGTATTTTGTCAAAGGCATTTTCTGCATTTATTGAGATGATCATGTGGTTTGGGATGGTTAGGGTTTCAATATGGTTATGTTGATTATTTTCCTAAAAAAAATTACAATCCTTGCATACCATAAATCCCACTTGGTCTCATGAATGATTTCTTTGATAAATTGCTGCATGCTGATAGGATTTTGTTTAAAATATTTTACTCATTCATTGGTGATATTGGCCTATATATTTCTTTGTGTTTTAAATCTTTTTTTGGATTTGGTATTAAGACTATGTTGGTCTCTTAACAGGATTCTAGTGGGGTGCTTTCTTTCTCAATTTTTGAGAATAGTTGTGAAATATGGTTACTAATTTTTCTTTGAAGGCTTAATAGAATTCTCCTGTGAATTCATCAGGAAGAGCAAGTTTTTTTTTCCTTTATAGTTCCTTTGTGACTAGGTCTACTTCCTTTTCTGTGATTAGGTTATTTAAGATCTCTATCTAGTTTTCTTAGAGTTTGAATATTTTCTATTTTTGAAGATACTCCTCTTTTATTTTTTTAAATTAAAAAAATTTTTTTTGGCTTTTTGGAAGGCAATTGGGGTTAAGTGACTTGCCCCAAGGTCACAGGGCTGATTAAGTGTTAAGTGTCTGAGGTCTCATTTGAGCTCAGGTCCTCATGATGCCAGGGCCAGTGCTCTAGTCACTGCGCCACCTAGCCACCCCAGATAATCTTCTTTTTTAAAATATGTTCTCAGTTTATTTATTAGCTTGTAACTATGTGTAACATATTCTGATTATTCTTTTTATTTCTTCTAGTTTTGTTGTGATTTCTCTTTGCTCATTTGTTGTTTCATTGATTTGATTTTCTGTTCTCTTTTCATTCAATTATCTAAAAGTTTATCAGTTTTATTAGTCTTTCCAGTGAATCTAGATTTTAAGTTTTATTTATCATTCGTAGTTTTTTGTTTCTAATTTATTTCTCTTCTAATTTTTAGTATTTCCTCATATGTGCTTCTTTTAAGTTTATATTGTAAACTTTCACGTTTTTTAAAAAGACATGTCCAGTTCATTTACTCATCTCTTTTTCTGTTTTGTTAATGTATTAGGATTATAATTTTTTTTCTCTGAGGACTGGTTTAGTTGCATCCCAGAAATTTTGTCATGTAATTTCATCATTATCATTTTCTTTCACATAATTATTAATTGTTTTTAGGATTTGCTCTTTGACCTATTCATTATTTAAGATTTCATTGTTAAATCTCTATTTGGGATCTGTCTTTTATTTGTAGCCGATGAAGCAATACATTTATTATGTTATGTTCTTTAAAGGATGTATTAACTGCCCCTTTTGCATTAGTTTGCAATATCTCTGTGCCTTAGTACTTGGTGAGTCTTTCTAGAATTTTGTTGTGTTTTGAAAATATGTATATTCTTTTATAATCCCCTTTAGAAGATGCCACAAATCTTTTAATTTGTTTCTCTAATAATTTATTCAGTTCTGTATTTCTCCTTTTGTTTATCTTTCTCTTAGAATTACTCTAAACTGGGAGAGGGATATTAAAGTTTCCTGTCACTATTGTGTTACTATCTATGTCTTCTTTTGGCTCAATTAATATTTCTTTTATGGATTTGAATCCTAAGGCAACTGAAGTATGTAAGTTTAGTATTGATACTGCTTTATTGACTGGTTCCTTTAAGCATACTTTAGTTTGTTTATCCCTTTTTATTTTTCAGTTATTAATGTTTTTTCTTTTGCTGATGTTAGGTAGCATGATTGCAATCCCTGCTTTTTGGATTCATTTGATGCAGTGTGTGTGTGTAATCCCCCTTGGTTTATTTTCTTGTTTTATTATTTTGGAGGGGTGAAGGCCAGGCAGTTGGGGTTAAGTGACTTGCCCAAGGTCACACTGCTAGTAAGTGTCAAGTGTCTGAGGTTGATTTTGAACTCAGGTCCTCCTGAGTCAGGACTAGTACTCTATTCATTGTGCCACCTAGCTGCCCCAGACCTTTGGTTTATTTTGTGTTTGTTTTTTAAATGTTTCTTGTAAGAAGCAGGCTGTAGGGTTTGGTTTTCTTGTCCAATCTGTCACTATTTTTCATTTTGTTAAACTGTTTGATCCATTCATGTTTATTCTTATAAGAGTTGTGTTCAGAACTTCTAGGGAATTGATTCTAGGCTTTCCCTTCTATAGGTAGTTTCTGTCACTGCCTTGTTGAGCATGTCTGGAAGATTCTCTTTTTCCGTTGTGCCTCACTCCCATAACAAAGACAATTTCTGCAGGTGACCCAGAAGACTGCCTGGAAATTTCTGTTTTTGTCTCTCCTTCTTGTCTTTCTTCATGTCTCAGCTTAAATTTCACCTTCTGTAAGAAACTATTCCTAGTTGTTCTTAATCTTAGTTATTTTTCTCTGAGTTTATTCAGATTTTTCTTGTGTATATCTCATTTGTACCTAGCTGTTTGGATGTTGTTTCCTGTGTTAGACTGTGTGGGTTCTTTGAGAGAAAGGACTAGATTTTGGGGCTTTTTTTTGCCTTTTTAGTTACAGCATTTAGCACAATGCCTGCCAGATAAGGTTTTGTTGTTCAGTCTTTTCAGTTGTGTCCAACTCTTTGTTGATCCCATTTGTGGTTTTCTAGGCAAAGTCACTGGAGTGGTGGTTTGCCATTTCCTTCTCCAACTCATTTTGCAAATGGAAGAAACTGAGGCAAACAGGTTAAGTGACTTGTCCAGGGTCATATAGCTAGTACATGCCTGAGGGCAAATTTTAATACAGGAAGATGATTCTTCTTGATTCCAGGTCCAGCACTCTATCTACGGCACTATCTAGCTGCTCCACCAGATAAAATAGGCATTTGACTTGAGAATTTTTAAGTCTTTCGAAGTTGTTTTTCTTTATGATGTTGTAATCTGTATAAATTGTTTGATTTCAGCCCTGTTTGTGCTATATCAGTCATTTTCAGCCCTGTTCATGCTATATCAGTTTGTATTACCCAGGATTCTCTGAAGTTGACTTATTTTCAAAAATTACTTAGAGTGCAGTCAATATTCCATTATATTCATATGCCAAAATTTTTTCAACCATTCTCCCAGTTAGCTAAGACAGCTGGTTCTTAACCTTTTGGTGTATTTTGGACTGTATTTTAAAGCTTATATAGATCCCCTGAGAAGTGGGGCTACATTTGTTGCCTGTATTCATAATTGAAGGAAATGCTAATTTTCATTTTAAGATTAGTGAAAATATAGATGTATTTTTTTCCCCTCTCCAAGTTTATGTACCCCTTGAAATCTATCCAGAGTCTTACGGAGCTTTCTGACTATTCTGATGCTTTGTTCAGGTAACTCCTCTGCTCTTATTGGCTTACTTGCTTTTCACATTACAATGTCCCTGATCCATCTCTGCTCATAATAAGAAACTTGATACTGGCACAGGTACCTTCTTTTCTATATTACATATAGACTTTTGACTTACTGTTGTTTCTTATCTTATTTCTTGATCATTATTCGGTCTGGTGTAAACTTGAAGTTTTTCATGGAATAGGGGTGTAGGAAATGTGTGCTTTGCCATCCAGTCATTCAACCATTTTGTCTGGAAGACAAACGGCTTCATTTTATACATGAGATAATCTAGGTCATCTTTTGCCTTTATTTTATTTTTTTTTTATTTTAAATTTTTTTTTTTGCTTTTTTGGAGGGCATTTGGGGTTAAGTAACTTGCCCAGGGTCACACTGCTAGGTTTTTGTTTTGTGTGTGCATTAAGTGTCTGAGGCCAGATCCAAACTCAGCTCCTTCTGACTCCAGGGCGGGTGCTCTACTCACTGCGCCACCTAGCCACCCCTTGCCTTTATTTTAAAGAAGTTTTTTGTGTGTGTTATTGAATACTTCTATCTTGTTATAATTAAGCATAGTGATTTTTCTCTTGTAATTTCTTTCAACTGAGTGGCAAAAAGTTTCCCTTCTCTCCACATAATAGAATAATCTTTTCTCCCCTAATTCTTATGATTTTTAATATATTTAAGTCATCAATGCAGGTAGTTTGTTATAGAGTAAACCAGTCTTTGGTCGTATAGATTTTCAGTTTTACCAAATGTTTTTGTTGAATGATCCTATTCTACAGTCTTTTAATTATTATTTTAGCAAATACTACATTGAGAATTTTATTTCTGACTTACCTGTTCTCTTCTAGTGATAACTCTTTTTCATCTTTCCTTTCTCATTTGAAAAGTTTTATAATTATTGCTTTAATTTTTTGCCTTTTTTTTTGGAGGGCATTTGGGGTTAAGTGACTTGCCCAAGGTCACACAGCTAGTTTTGTGTGTGTGTGGGTATATGTTAAATGTCTGAGGCCGGATTTGAACTCAGGTCCTCCTGACTCCATGGCCAGTGCTCTATTTACTACATGATTATTGCTTTAAACAATATGTTTTATAGTCTGTGAGAAAAAAATTGCTCCTTCACTTATTTTTAGTTTAATAGTTCTTTTTGCCAATCTACTTTCCATATGATTTTTACTATTTTTCTAATTCTATAAATTGACCTGTTGATATTGTGATTGTTATTGTAATAGTCATTAATTTGGAAACTATGGATAGTCTTTTTATACATTTGTATAGTTTAGTAAATGCAATTAGGTACAAGTGCTAACCTTGGAGTAAGGATGACCTGTGTTCAGATGTTCCCTCAGACACTTACTAGCTTTGTGATTCTGTCTGCAAGTCACTTAACTTATGTCTGCTTCAATTTCCTCAATTGTAAAATGGGGTTAATAGCACCTCCCTCTCAGGGTTGTTAAGAAGATCAAATGAGATATTAGTAAAGTTCTTTGTAATAAATAAATGCTATTTTAATGCTAACTCGTTGTTATTATTTGCCTAATATAACTTAAGCATGAGCAAAGAACATGATTTTCACTTTAGTTGTAGATGTTTAATAAATGTCTTTCGACTGAAATGGCCTTTAAAATTTTGGGGGAAATTATTTTTGTAAAGAGAAATATTTTAAGTATACTAACAAAGCATAATATTTGATGAAATCCTTAGTAAATGATTCAGTAAAGAGAATTGTTTTTGGAAATATCCCCTGTGCAGCTGTAGTGGGTAGAGAGCCAACCTCACAATCAGGAAGAACTGGTTTTGAGTCTTGTCTCACAAATAACTTTGAAAAACAAGAGCTCTGCTCAACACAATGACCAACTGCAATTCCAGAGCACTCGTGATGAAATATGCCACCCACCTCTGGACATAGATGATGGTTGAGGTTGCAGATTGAACTAATATACTCACTCTCTCTCCCTCCCTCCTTTCTTTCTTTCTTTCTTTCTTTCTTTCTTTCTTTCTTTCTTTCTTTCTTTCTTTCTTTCTTTCTTTCTTTCTCTCTCTCTCTCTCTCTCTCTCTCTCTCTCTCTCTCTCTTTCTCTCGCTCTTTCTGTCTGTCTTTTTTTCTCTCTCACCCCTTTCTGGATCTTGCCATTCTGGGGATCTGTTTTACTTGACTGCATATTTGTTGCAAAAGTTTTAATTTCTTTTTCAGTGGAAGGGGGTTGGTGAGATGTAGAAGGAAAAAAAGTTGCATACTTATTAATTAAAAACCCGAAACAGGTCTTGTCTCGGGGACATGCTGATTGTGATCCTGGACGAATCACTTAACCCCTCAGCATTCCAGACAACTCTCTAGGTGCTGCTCTGCTTCACAGAGTGATTTTCTCCATGAAATTTCCTAATGAAAAATCACAGATCTGTATTACTCCTTCTGCCCTTGACTCTTTCCTCTCTCACCCACAACGATAACAACAACAAAACCTCCTCTAAAATGTTAATATTTACTATAGAAGATGGATTTTCTTTAAGGAAGTCACGACAAAAAAGAGGTTTGGGGACAGAGCCAAGATGTCAGAGAAAAGGCAGGGACTTGCCTAAGCTCTCCCAGATTTCCCTCCAAACAGCTTTAAATAATGCCTCGAAATGAATTCTAGAGTGGCAGAATGCATAAAAGGACAGAGTGAAATGATTTTCCAATCCAAGACAACTTAGAAGATAAGGAAAAAAGGTCTATTGCACTGAGGTGATATTGGAGCACAGACTGTGCCAACAAAGACTGGGCCCCAATAAACCAGCAGCAAATTATGGACATGATTGAATTAGTGGCAGCAGAGGACCCAGCATGCAGCTGGGGCCAGTTCCAGGGACCTAGAAGTTATTTTGTGACTTAGAGACCAGAATATCAGTTGTCCAGGGTGGAAGGAAGCTGAAACAGTCGAAAGGGAAACAATAAAGGGAAGAAATCAAAAAATGAACAACAGGGAAATACAGGAGAAAACACACAAAAATTACTGAAGATTTCAGACAGAAGAAAACTGAGTCAAAGATAATCATTATAAGTATATAGACCAACAAGGAAGATATTAATAACACCAGGGAATATGGTCCTGATCAGCTAAACTAGTGTAAACATTTGTAAGTAAATTTTTCAAGGCAAGGAAAATGAATCAACACTTGATGAGGCAGAGAAACCTGTGCATTTCTGAGAGAACATGCAACCACAACTGTATGTTTCTGAATGTTTTAAAAGACAAATAAGAATTGCCCCAGAATTTGTGGCTTGCACAGCAGAAATAATTGGCAGACTAGAAGAACTTTGAATTCTTGGTGCCAAGTCTCACCAAAGAAAGAAAAGAGAAAATAACTGGGAATAAATACAGAGAAATGAAAGGCAGTATGGAAGAAGAGAAAACAAAATGCTAACATTAAAAAAAAATTATTTCTGCAGCGCATAGTTGTCACTTGCATTATGATTCTAATAAAGTAGACAAAATTCGAAGTTTGAATTACTTATACTTATGCATTTTTTGTTGTTGGCTTACCATATTTAGAGTTGTTTACCAGATGAAAAATCAGTTTTGAGAGGATGGCAGATTAAGAGGTCACAAGGAAGCCAGTGTTTTTTTTGGTTCCCTTGAACACAGCAATAGAAATGATGAAAAGAAGGGAAAAAGTTTACAAGTGTCAAATAACATAACATCCTATTAAAAATATAGTAAACTGAAGAAAAGCCCTGATAGAAGAACTTCCAAAACATTATTGTGCTAGAAAAACGAGGGAAATGGACATTGATCAAATCAGAATAGCACCAGAATCAAGTTTTTTCCTGAGAAAGTCAACAATAGTATTAAATTATTTAAGAAAGTTTAAACATAAGAAAGAAAGAAAAAACAAAACAAAACAAAACCAAGAGCAGTTGAGAATTTGAAGGAAGCTAAAATCATCAGAGAAACTCAAGGAAGAAATGAATGTAGCTAACGAATCTTGGGACAATGTAAGGGAAACCCTTAAAAATAGAAAATAACATGGACTTCTCATCCTTTAAACTCCCTTTCCCTCACAAAAGAAAAACTGCTTTTCTTTCTTTCAACCTTTTATAGCTATGGCTGTGGGTAGAGTTGGTTGTTGTTTTTTTTTTAATTTTAGTATCTGAGATCACCCTTCTCATTCTCCTAACATTACAAATTATATGAATAGTCAGTAAAACAAATTTTCACTTTGTCCATGTTCAAAGTAAAATTATCTCAATTTACATTCTAAGTCCTTTACTTCTCTATCAGGAAGTGGGTAGCATGTTTCATCATTAGTCTTCTGGAATCATGGTTGATCATTATGCTGATAAGAGTTGTCAGCACAAGAAATAGTATTCCATAACATTTATATATAATAGCTTATTTGTCCATTTTCCAATTTATGGGCACTCCTTCAGATTTCCATTCTTGGAGAAGAATGGGAATCCCACCTCAAAAAGAGCTAAATTTTTATTTTGCTTAGAACTCATTCCTCCCTTAATCTGCCATCTAATTTGCCCTCCTATTCCCTTTTTCCACCTGTTTTTCCTCTTGAATGAAATGATTTTTTTGTACCTAATGTGTGGACACATTCATGGACTAATTCCTTCTTTTAACCAGGTCAGATGAGAACAAGGTCCAATTGTGAACTATCCCCTACTCTGATTATATGAGAGAATTTTCCTTAACCTTCCTTTCTTTCCCCTTCCCCAGTGTTTTCCTCTTCTCTTCCCATTCTCTTAAGATCATCAAAACATAGCAGAACTGAACCCTGAAGATGATAGGGTTCAGAGGGTACATAGGTAGTATCTCTCCATATTTGAATATAAGCAATTTATCCATGTTTATTTCTTCATCATTGTTCATTCATATTTACTTCTTTGTGCTTCTCTTCACTCCTGTGTTTGAACTTTATCTTTGTAGCTCTCATTATTTCATCAGTAATGCTTTGAAAGTCCTTTATTTCATTAAAGGTCCATTTCCTCCCTGTGGTATTATACTTAGTTTTGCTGAATAAGTTAATTGACTTTAAGCCCATGTCCTTCCAAGTCTTCTACTGCTTTATAGTGGTGGCTGCAAAATTGTGTGTAGTGCTGAATGGCTCCTAGATACTTAAGTTCTTTCTGGCTATTTGCAATAATTTTCTTTGAATTAGAAGCTCTGGGTTTTGGGTATGATGTTTCTAGTTTTCATTTTGGGATTTCAGGAGGTGAGAGGAAATACTTTTCAAAAACATTATTGGAGACTCATAAAATTTGTGTGTGTGTGTGTAAAAGCACAAAAAGAAAACTAAACAAGTTGGAGTGTAACATTATAAAAACTAGTACTGGTTTCAAGCTCAGGATCAGTTTCCCCAAAAACCTCCATTGAAGGCAAAAAAGGAACATTTAAAAACCAAAGACTTTAAAAAATAGACTTCCCCCCCACACACACTCACACTTTGAAAGGGCCTTTCAAAATGAGGTAGATGTATTCTGGTACTTAACCAGAAGAATATGAGACAGAGAGAAGGGGAGAGAGAATACACAAATTATATGAAAAAGATTAGCAACCCCAAAACTAAATTTTCTTGACAAAAGAATTATAGTGGGGTGAACTGAGTTTTAGGGAAACATCAGTTTAATAGCATGAAATATAGGAATTCTTTCACATTGAGTTTAGTTACAAAAATAGTTATAGTTAAATAAGAAAGTTATATTCTCTTTCAGTCAGTTAGTCTTTTTTTTTTTTTTAAGCAGTTGGGTTTAAGTAACTTGCTCAAGGTTACACGACCAGTCATTATTTATGTGTGGGTGCTCATTTTCTGATCCGATCCTGGGTCATCCCAGCTCCGGGGCTGGCGCTCTTACTTCACTGGGCCACCTAGCTGCCTCCAGTTAACCCAGTTACAGAATAGGGAAGAGTGTTGGGCGGGGGGTGAGTCTGGTTTAGACATGTTGAATTTCAGATGTCTAAAGAACATCCATTTCAAGATGTCAATTAGGTAGAATGACGGTCAGGAGAAAATTTAGGGCTGGCTAAATAAAGCTGAGAGTCATCTGCATAGAGATGATACTTGAAACCATGGGACCTGGTGAGATCACTGAGTGAAATCATACATGGGAAGAAGAAAGCCGGAAGGGCTTAGACCATTAGTGGGCATGATGTGGATGAAGTTTCAGCAAAGGAGACTGAGAAGGAGCAGTTTAGCAGAGCCAGGAGATAGGAGTGTCAAAAAAATCTAAGAGTATAATGAAGGCAGTTGACAGTGTCAAAGGCTGCAGAGATCAAGAAGAGTGAAGATTGAGAAAAATCCAGGAGACTTGTCATTTAAGAGATCATTAGCAGTTTTAGTTGAATGATCAAGTCAAAAGTCAGAAAAAAGCTCAGAAAAGAGAGTGAGAGGAAAGGAAGTAGAAGGCTATTTATTGTAGATGGAATCAAAGAGTTTAGGAATACATTGAGAGCTAGTGGGGATGGATGGATCAAATGACAGTTGTTTGAAGACCAGTACTAAATTGGCACCCTTTCCCTTCAGAAGTTGAGGTGGTATAGGATAGAATATGCCCTGAGGTATGGAGGGAAAATGTTTATACTTTGTTTTAACAGTATCTTTGAAATAAATGTCCTAAAAGCTAATAAAATTAAGTGATTAAATTGAAATGGGGTGGGGCTTTTAACTTTGTAGAGAAAAACCCCTCACAAACCCCTCACAGTACTTTAGAATGCTTATAGACAGATATGGCAGCATGGTGCTGGAAGACTAATTCAGAGAATATTTACTGCGTATCTCCTATGTCCCTGTCACTTGTGTAAAAGTCATTAAATGGTAAAATTCCTTGATCTTTTCATCTTAGTATCCCTAGTGCCTGACATGCTACTTGATACTATGTTTTTATTAGAACCTGTGATTTCATTAATACTGGTATGTGAACCCCCCCCCCCCCATGTAGGTCAGCCATTAGTCCATAATTAGTCTTAGTTACATGGGGCACTAAGTGGTTAAATAATTTGCCTGGGTCACACACTACCAGTAAGCACTGGGTAGTTCTTGAACCAAGATCTTTTTTTTTTTAAGAGATTGGGGTTAAGTAAGGTGCTCAAGGTTACAGGGCCAGTTATTTATTTATTTACTTTTTTAAAGCAATTGGGGTTAAGTAACTTGCTCAAGGTTACACAGCTAGTCATTATTTATGTGTGGGTGCTCATTTTCTGAGGCCAGATTTGATCTCGGGTCATCCAAACTCCGAGGCCGGTGCTCTTACTCACTGCGCCACCTAGCTGCCCCTCAGGGCCAGTTATTTTTGTGTGGGTGTTAAGTATCTGAGGCCTGACTGATCAGGGTCCTCCCAACTCCAGGTAGGTGCTCTTACTCACTGCGCCACCTAGCTGCCCCCTGAACCAAGATCTTGCTGACTTCAAGGCTGGCTCTCTTTTTTACTATTTTAGAGCTGTTTTTGCATTTTGTACCCAATATGTAGTAGTTTTTTAAATGCTTGTTGAATTTATCATCATTTACTGGTGAACCCAGGGAAGGTTGATGTTTTAGTGATATTTGATCAAGTTAAATTTGAACTAGAAAGCATGGAAATAGAGATTTTTCTATCATACTTAAATGATAATTATTAAGAATTAATTTTGCATATTTAAATTATATATGTCTTAAGTTACAGCAATAACGGAAAACAGTTTTCGGAAAGAAATAGAAAATTAAGGTGTTCTTAACACCTTATTTTCAGCATAAAAAGGATAAAACAGTAAAAAAAATTATCTTGAATAGTTACATATCTGATTTTGCAGATATGTGGAGAGAACTTAATGGAACAAGAAAGTTATAGTTTTTAGGGATGCATGGAACATTAAATAAATGAGAAAGGACGTATTTTAAAAGGAAAACATTTTATATAATACATTTCATTTTCATTTCATAATTAAATGAAACAGAGCAACAAATGAAAGATTAAAATTGATTAACATTCAGATTTGGATAGAAATCTAAAAACCATTATTCAAAGAACTGTGGCAGGAGAGATGAATTGATTGTGCACTTAAAGTAAGTCTGTGGCAAAAGAATTAAGTCTCTGGAAGGGTTCTGCTATCAGTCTGGAAAACCATAAATTATGGACAAAGCAATAATAATGATAGAATATGAGTCCATGTTCCTAGGACCAGCAGAACTAATTTTACAGTGTATGTGATAAACCAAAGGTTGGCCACTAAATAATTATGTATGTGTCACTATGTGTGTGTGTATACATATGTGTTGTCTATTATATTTGCTAAAACAACACAAGAAAATGTTTCTTAAACTGCAAAGGAGTTATAGTTTATGTGGAAGGGAACGACCATACTGATAAAAACCCAAATCTCTTGAAGTACATGGAATTATTACTTTCAATACCTTAAGGATGTATGATTTATTCAGTTGGTTTGAATGTATTTCCTGCTGCATATCATACATATGCATATTCTACAGTTTAGAATATGGTCTTTGAGAGTTGATATCATTGGAAATTCATTATCCAGCATCCAACCTGATGATAAATTTCTTTAAATTTAGCTAAGTTTGTTCTTAGATGATAGACTTACTTCCCATACTTGTAGGTACTTTGATTCTACTGGCATAGCATTTAAAAAAACCAGATTTACCTACATGCTATCTTGAGATATCAGACTAGGACTTATGGTGGACTTGGCACATTTCTATGTCAGTAATGTTGTGATATTTATATTTATGATATGTACTAACATAATTAAGTGAATATCTATTGCACCATCAGTATAAGCATTTACCCAAAAGGGAATAATTTAAATATGTCACTCTCATAGGAGAAATCATGAAGACTAGTAATGAGCTCCTCATAAAAAGGCACTAGGCCCAGATAACTGATGAGTTGTGTTCAATCTTCATGACCCCATTTGGGGTTTTCTTGGCAAAGTACTAGTTTGTTATTTGTTATTTCCTTCTCCAGCTCATTTTACAGAAGAGGAAGCTGAGGCAAAACAGGGTTAAGTGACTTGCCTAGGGTCACACAACTGATAAATGTCTGAGGCCAGATTTGAATTCACAATGATGAATCTTCTCTGCTACTTACTGCCTTTGTGCCCTTTAATAATTTTTTTCCCCCTTAGTACTTTAATTTTCTTACCTCTAAAATGAGAGAAGTTCCCTTTCAGCTCTGCTTTTGTAGTACCTGAACTAATGCCAAAATGTCATTGATGATGATGATTTTCAGTACAGAAAAGCTGGCATATTTGTCATTTTGTCTCTATTTATCTTTTCAGGTTCAGCTCTTGGCTTGACTTGGCCTACTTATGTCGCTTGTCAAGCTTTATGCAGGATCATTTGTCATGAAATCATACTCTTAACCTTTAATTATATTAGCCCTCAGACCACCTGCCTTGCTTTTGGCCTGGTCCCTGGAGTCATCATTGAGGGGAGTATTTCTTGTGGAGAAGAATATCACCATCCCTGACTCTGCCAACACTAAATGTGGACCAACTGTCAGTGAAAGGAGACCTAGGAATAATGGCGTGTTAGTCTAGAACTCTGAAGCTTTATTTGAAGGGATCAACCAAGCTTTGTAGATGAAGGCTTCACTATCTCTCTTGCCAATAATATAAACTATCACTGTCAACCAGGTATACCACCAGTAGGGCAGGTAAATTAGTTTGACTAGAGCATCATGGAATACTGAGGAGGAGACAGTTGTGGTCTGTACATCTGGCTCAAGCCACTATCATTACCACCACCTTGACAAATATCTCTACTCATACCCAGGTAGAGATAGCCCAACATGCCCAAAAACCATGGGAGTAAGTAGCAAACCACTAATCTCTCTTCCAGTTTATTTTTCCGCAGCCATCATTCAGGGGGTGCAACCCTTGTGAAGATTTGATCTGGTAATTGTCTTTTGCAGGTACTATAGAAAGATTCTTAGTGTTTCTTCTAATTAAATCTCCCGTCATCATTCATTGTCAGATGGCTCGGTGTCAGAAATGGGTATGATTTTGTCAATGGAAATGACATTGAAAAAGCTGTCTTATTACCAGCTTTGCTGCTGAACCCTAAAAACCACTTGGCTTTTTCATCTGACTTGCTTCTGAAACCTTCTTTGTGTGTTGTCACCTCCTTTTGCAAACTCCTTTTTGTATTCCTATTGTTGACCTTGGCTGCATTTTCTATCCTTGGTCTGGAGAATAAAATATTTGCTGACTGAGTAATTTTCTGGCTTCTTTTTGTCCCCTCATTTTGGTGACTTTTACATCAGATAAATTCCTAAATAAGTTTTTGATCAGTCATTATCTTTAATATTACCCATTTAATATTTTTCTGAAACAGTAGCTTGTTTATATGGGTTGGATTGGAGCTCTTGACATATGAAATGTCAATTTTTCATTTTTTAAATTTAAATTTGATGTTGATTTAGATCTTTTTTAGTGTTCTTGACTATACATAGTTCTGAAATGATCCACCAATTACTAGTTATTTTCTCTGTGTTTAGATATAATAGATTCCTTTTTTATGACTTTTTTTGTGCTTCTGTGTCCAGTGACTTTACACTCTCTTCTTGAATAAAATATTCAGGGTCTGTTGATGTGAAGCTTCTTCTGATCAGCCTTCAATCATTGTCTTTAGTCATTTTCCCTTTAGGGAAGTTACCAAATATCAATTTATATGTTCATTGGGATTGTAGTATTTTGTTAATCTCTTGAAAGAATTTCTCTATACTTTGTTCTCTGCAGTAGATGTTAACAGTTAAAGTAAACTGTGGTTAACTTTATCATGGTCTTTTTTCCTTAGGTTTATTGGGAGTAGTTCAAGAAAAAACGACTTTCTCATGAAATGTTTTTTGCTTCCTTTAGGTTCATAATGAGACTAATATTAACTACTTTTTATTTGCTTCTTCTGAGGAGAACTTGTGAAATATTCTACCTATATTTTTTAGTTTTCTGGTTTCCTTTGTAGCAAGGATATTGTTAACATTGATGTGGTTCAGTTCTTTCAATAGTATATTTTTTGCTCATTTCATGGGTTGCGTTGGCCAAAGAATTCATCATTTATAGGTTTGACTGCTGTTGATATGCCTCTCACAATTCTTGATTAGCCTGAAGCTTGGGGCAGTAGGTCCATTCTGCTGCTGGACCTGTATTGGGAAACCATTGCCTACATCTTTGCAACTTTGTGAGGGGGAAAAATCTTTTGGAGCTTGAACATGTCCTTTAAGAATCCAGAGTCATTGGGGGCGGCTAGGTGGTGCAGTGAGTAGAGCACCAGCCCTGGAGTCAGAAGGACCTGAGTTCGGATCTGGCCCTCAGACACTTAACACACACAAACAAAAACCTAGCCATGTGACCTTGGGCAAGTTACTTAACCCCAATTGCCCTCCAAAAAAAAAAATAATAATCCAGAGTCATTTCCATGCTTTCCAAAACTTCTGTTAAGGTGAAAGACATAGGATAGCATATTGGAGTAGGTCTCCATTTGATAATGGAAGAAATATCTATTTTAATTTTATTTTTTTTGGTTACATTTTAAGTTCCAAACTGTCTATTTCTCTCCCCATCCAGCACCAGAGAAGTACACTATTTGACACAGATATACAGACTCACACATATAATATATGTATGTATGTAAAACCAAAATGCATACTTCTATTTATCAGCTTTTTTAACTATCGGCATAATTCCAGATTGCTCTCTAAAATGGTTGGATCAGTTGATAGTTCCACCAAGAATTTATTTATTAGTATCCCAGTTTTCCCACATTCCTTTTAACATTTGTTATTTTCCCCTTCTATCATTTTAACTAATCTGATAAATGTGAGCTGATATCTCACAGTTGTTTTAATTTGCATTTCTCTAATTAGTAGTGATTAAGAACATTTTTTTTATATGACTATAGGTAGCTTTGATTTCTTTATCCAAAAAATGCCTTTTCATATGTCCTTTGACCATGTATCAATTGAGGAATGACTCATATTCTTCTAAATTTGACAGTTATTTCAGATATGAGACCTTTATTTAAGAAAATGTCTTTAAATCTTTTTTCCTAGTTTCCTCCTTTCTTTCTAATCTTGGCTACATTTGTTTTATTTGTACAAACCCTTTTTAATGTAATCAGAATTATCCATTTTACATCTCACAATGCTGTTTCTTGTTCATAAATTCCTCTCCTATCCATAAGTCTGATAGATAATATGTTCCATCTTCTTCTAATGTACTTATTATCTCCCTATTATCTAGGTCATATAAGCCATTTTGACTTTATCGTGATAAATGATGTAAAATATTGATCTATACTCAGTTTCTGCCAGACTGATTTACAGATTTCCCAATGGTTTTGTTTTTTTTTACCACACTGTGTAGTCTTATCCCAGAAGCTTAAATCTTTTTGTCAGAGTTAACTATAATCACTTACTACCGTGTATTGTATATCTATTTTGTTCTACATATCCACCTTTCTCTTTCTTTGCCAGAATGTCAGATAGTTTTGATAGTTACTGCCTTATAACATAGCTGAAGATCTGGTACTGTTAAACCTCCTTCCTTTACATTTTTTTCACTAATTCCTTTGATGTTCTTGACCTTTTATTCTTCTAGATGAAACCTTATTTTTTTTTTTTTTTTTAAGCAATTGGGGTTAAGTAATTTGCTCAAGGTTACACGGCTAGTCATTATTTATGCGTGGGTGCTCATTTTCTGAGGCCGGATCTGATCTCGGGTCATCCAAACTCCGAGGCCGGCGCTCTTACTCACTGCGCCACCTAGCCGCCCCTTTAGGGCAATTGGGGTTAAGTAACTTGCCCAAGGTTACACGGCTAGGTTTTTGTTTGTGCGGATTAAGTGTCGGAGGCCGGCTCCGAACTCAGGACCTTCTGATTCCAGGGCCGGCGCTCTATTCACTGCGCCACCTAGCCGCCCGAAACCTTATTTTTTTTAAGGTCA
This sequence comes from Gymnobelideus leadbeateri, assembly GCA_011680675.1. NCBI lineage: Eukaryota > Metazoa > Chordata > Mammalia > Diprotodontia > Petauridae > Gymnobelideus > Gymnobelideus leadbeateri. Next base: position 766,171 of record WOXC01010939.1, read on the forward strand.
ATAAATTTTTTTTGGACAATTTCATTGGAATGGCATTGAATGAGTAGATTAGTTTAGATAGAATTGTCATTTTTATTATTTTGGCTTTGACTACCAATGAGCAATGAATATTTCTCTGATTATTTAAATCTGACTTTTCTTTGTATAAAAAATGTTTTATACTTATATTTATGTAGTTCCTGGTTTTGTCTTAGGAGGCATACTACCAGGCATTTTTTGCTGTCTGTGGTTGTTTTAAGGGTATCCCTTACTATCTCTTCTTCTTGCAGGGCTTTATTGGTGATATATAGAAATGCTGATGATTTATGTATGTTTATTTTATATCCTACTGCTTTGATAAAAATTATTGTTTCAACAAGTTTTTTAGTTGAATCTTTAGAAATCCTATCATCTGCAAAAAGAGATAGTTTTGCTACCTCATTGTTCATTTTTATTCCTTCAATTTCTTTTTCTTCTATTACTATTGCTAGCATTTCTAATACAATATTAAGTAGTGTTGTTGATAATAGGAATTCCTTTTTCACTCCTGATCTTTAGGG